>VCAZ01000030.1:1692500-1827500 GCA_005784505.1 Bagarius yarrelli | reverse complement strand
GTCTTGATTGGTTCCTTGGATCAACTTTTAAATCTCAGTAACAAAAAGAAACCTGATAGTGTGTAGGTATGAATTTAATGCACCACATCCCTGTTATTTTTACTAATGTAAGCTTAAATAAACAGATGTCGAGAAAGTGCATTCTGGCATGTAGGAACCAGCAGGAATTTTCAGCTTACCACTCAGGTTTGATGTCTGTACAGGTGCGGATGTAGTTCTTGGTGGTCAGCACAAACTCGTTGTACAGCACCCACTCAGGCTTGTGGTCCAACACAGTGGATGGGTGCAGCTGGACCACCTGGTTGTCCTTCACTGTCAAATAATGCCCTGTCCGCTCCAGGTGGGCCACCTGATAACACAACAGCGGGGAATTAACAAATAAATCTGCCTCTCACATGCATGCAACCACATTAAAGCTCGCTCTCTCTCCCGCTTTTTTTTCTGTTTTCTCCATCACACGCAAGCCAATTAAACAGGCAGCGAAGAATGCGCAGATTAAACAGGGTGATCTGTCTCAATAAAAATCCCCCTGCAAACAAAGACATCGGCGACAGAACGCCCTGTAATTCGAACACGGAGGCGCAAGTTTGTCTTGCCAGTAAAGGTTAATGTTGACAAATATTTTGATATTAATGGAGTAATTTAACTAGTCAGGTCAGTTGTTTCAGGCGCCCCTTCTGGAGACAAGTCCGTTAAAAATGCCATTTATTTTCTTTCGGCAGGCTTAAAAAAACAAATTGATTTCAGATTATATGCTTAAATGGTTACACTTTGAAACAGAGCTATCCATTATATTGTGACGCCTGAGCGACTATGCACTTGTAGCCTTAACCTATTCATTAGTTTCTAACTTTCTGATTGTAATTCTGAACACAAAAATAAGTGTGTATCCTAAAACAGAAAGACATATTCGACACACTAAAACTAAAACAATAGTTGCAATTATCAACATGAATAGTCGTTTGATCTCATATGACCTAATAGCATAAATAGCACAGTTTAACCAGGGTGGCGATGTAGAGCTGGAATGTAATTTAGTGCTTACGCAGAAGACGACATGGCACTTATGAGAATAGGCTGGAATGTAAACAAAGCCGAATCAGTAGAGCACAGGCAAACCTAGGTCACCAGAGAGCAACTGCGCATGTGGGTGCAGAGATTTTCTTGTTTTAATTAATCAGTTACAACAGACATAACTTATTATTTTAGCTAATTGCATGAGGTTAAATAGTGGCTGATTAATCAATTTAATAATTGTTGCTTAATTGACTATATAAATATAATTGTTTGTTGCAGCCCTAGTCGACAATTTTTAATAAACAATTATCTATTTATTGAAAATCAGCTGGGAACTCAGACATTATTTATTCTTGAAGGAACTAGTCTGCAATTCACTATTATTCAGTATTAAAATGCTGAAAGAAATCTTTCTGGAGAAATATAACCGAACAGCTGAACATTTACGCATTCTCTCTCTCTCACACACACACAAACACACACCTGCATGAAGAAGCCGGTAACCAGCGCACGGCGGATATTGATGTAGTAATCGCGACTGGTGAACTCTGTGCTACGCCGGGGCAGATTGAAACGGTCCATGATACGCGAGAGCTGCTGCCGCACGTTATCTGCTGACATCAGTGAGCGATAGTTCACAAAGTTATCGTAGCACCATTGAACTGACTCGTGATCTGGCGAAGAAACAGAACAGAAAACAATAAACAATTAGGTACCTCATTTAACAATGAGCTACAGCTCTGGACAGTCACTGGTGCCATTTTTTAAATGTCATGTCACTGATGGAGTTTGGAGATATCGCTTTAAGCTGGAGAGCAGCATCTTATCTATTATGTTTACAAAACTAAGAATTAAAGGACATGACAGCATATTTACATTTGATTGAAATTTAAAGAAAAGTTTAATTTATTTGTTTTGCATACTATACTTTCAATAATAAGTGTTGTGTTAAGTTGGTCTGGTACATACTCTGCTTAAAGGCGTGGTAAACGTTGAGCAGGGTGAGGTGATCTCCGTCGATGTGGGCGAACCTCATCTTGGCCTCGTCAGCTGCCTTCTTAGCCTCGGTGGGGCGCACAAAGCACTGTGGGACTAAACAAGGTTGGTATGGGCCCCAACATAGCCGCCCATGGGCATGAGTCACGCATTTAAACAGGACACAAGGCCTAGTTGAGAGGCTAGAGCATGGCACAGGCTATGCTACACGGAGGGGGAGGGAGAGAGAGTACACACCACTTCGGCTTGCCTTCATGTGGGAGGTTATAGAGTCTTAGGCTGCAGCACATAAAGCTCAGCTTGTTAAAATAAAACTTCTCCACAACATCCCAATTAGGGCAAGTTATTCTTTCTCATAAAAAGGAGTGCAAAACCACTCAAACTTATTCTGTCACTTCAGTCTGATCAGCAGATTATTTTTAAAAGTCACCTAAATTTGGATCGAACAATGGATTAATTTTAGACCCAAATGCAGGATTTACTAAGCAAGGAAGCACACAGCGAAAGCTTTTTCTTCGTCTCATTTTCCCTGCTCTCCCCCACCCCTCCAACTCAACACACCTCATCTCAAGAGCTGGACAGGCTTACCAACTACATACAGCAACACAGTGAATGTAGGACTAATGTTTTTTCTAGAGATTTAGCAAAAATTGACAAAAAGAAAAAAAAAAAAATTATCTTGCAAACTAAATAAGTCAAATTATAAAATTGTCTACAACAAGAGTGTTTTTTATATAAGCAGCTACATTTCTTCTAGAAAGCAAAATCTGAGAATCTCCAGAACATACACTAAATATGCATAAAATACTGAAGTCTTTAACAGACAATACACCACACTAGGGTCCAAAAGGGACAGTTGGACCTCTATATAAACCAAACCAAACCCACACTGTGCTGAAAATGTATTACCTGATAACATGGCGGTGATGGAGAGAATCTCATTGGAGCAGTTAAATTCACAGCTGGCGATAACCATCTTAGCCAGCTGAGGGTCGAGAGGGAATTCAGCCATCATGGAGCCCAGCTCGGTCAGGTCTCCGTCGTCATTCAGCGCTGCCAGGTAGTTTAACAGCTCCAGAGCACGCATTAGAGTTTCGGGGGCTGGCAGAGTTCAAAGTAAAAAAAAAAAAAAAAAACCTGAAACATCCGGTGGCTATGCAAACACTCACCAATATAAAAGCTGCTTACTAACACATTAATATAACAAAGACAACAACTGTCAGCTAATTTTTAATGCCCAATTTACAGAAATGAGTAAACAAAACTACATATAAAAGAGTCAAATAAAAAGTTAAATCCTCACACCTATCTAGTCTAGTAAGTGAGCTTCCTTTTACCAATTCCTTCTAATTATATAACTAAAGCTTATAATTAAAATCGCTAGGATTTTTTTATGCAGGGAAAAATACGATATTCAAAATGTGATCCGATGTTTTTAACAAATGATTTAACCAACATACGATTCCTGAAATCATTTACCTGCCTGCTACAAATTGTGCTTAGTTTTGAGGTGTTTCCCCTTTATGTTGCTACTCGAGATGTGAATGTTCTACATATCTTTCAGGCACTTTTTAGTTTTGGCACTAAATTGTCGGCAGAAGTTGCTTGCTATGAAAGCTTCTGGCTTGTTGATCGGCTTGCATCAACGCACACACGCATATCCCAACTAACAGTCGCGTGCCATACATTTTACTATCCGCACCGGCTAAAACTTGGACCGTATGTTATTATTCGATTTAAATTGCTTATTTGTTGCATTGTTTTAACAATTTTCATATATATCCTGCAGCTCTTACGTGCACAGTTCATCACTGACCACAGAATAGGGTACAAATATTACATTATACACTACGTAATTACTACTTAAAATAACAAGCTAATCAACAAACAATATGACACAAATGTGCTCATTATACTTAGCTACATGAGTTAACACACCAGACTGAACACACACCAAAATTCAATTACTGACCAATTAGAGAGACAAAGTCTTACAGTCAGTTGCATGTTAAGTGAAAACAGGCAGTAAAAAAAAAAGGAGGGCTCTACAGGCAGTCTGTAAAAAAGATTTTTGTTATTGATAAAAGTTTTTATCTTTTTCCTCATACACATGGAGAAAGCATGCACAGTTATTTGCATATTACTAGGCAATTACTACCAATTTTATTTTTTACTTTTTTTTTTTTTACAAATTTGCTTAAGTTTGCCAAAGGAACACTTGTTCCAGCAAAAAGTGGCCCAGGAGAGCACAACAGGACGACAACAGAACGGAAGTCACAACACAACTGAAATGCTCCTGACCAATGGGAGAGCGTAAAATGTATTTAAATAAATATTTAGTTTTTATTACATTTACACTGCGTGTGCAGCAGTGCAGCATTCCCGTTGTGTTGTGACAATTTCCTTGTGTGAACTTTTTAAAATAGCTTTTTAAATTCCGTCACATTGCGGCTTTGTGTTACCGATTGATTCCGTTGTGTTGTGAACTTATGTTTGCTTTTTAAAGAAGTCATTGTGATGTGCACTACTGGGCCACCATAAAAACCTGACTGGAAATATTGTATTTCTATTAAAACATTCACATTGCTTAAACAAGCATCAATACTGAATTTTAGCAGAAGAAGCAAAAAGCAAGAAGCCAGAAAGACTTCATAATGAAAAGCTAGCAATTGGGCTTTCAGATGTGGGCCCAAATATTGGAGAAAAAGAAAAAAAAAATGTATTACACAAACGCACAGATAGACAGACGAAGTGTAAAAAGAAGCTAAGGATTTGCCTTCGGCCTAAAGAAGACTCACCAAGAACCCTGTAAGATTGATTGAACCTTGGCAGAAATGTCCAGTCACCCCAATTTTATGTCTGATTGTATCATGAAGAATAAAAAGCAGCGCTAGCAGCAAAACTGTAAAAGTACATCTTTATCTGTGGCTGTATGAGTTATATTTATATCACACAGTGATGCCCTACATTTTCTATAATGTTCTGCCTGACCTGGGAGAACTGTTTGATGTACTTCATAAATCATTTAAAACATATGTATCCAATTACAAAACGTTTTATAAACAAATTCCTTAAGTCTCAGAGCTGAACATTTTCTTTAGGTTCTTTTCAGGTGTCTTTTTGGATGTACAGTTTAGTTTTATTGTTCATAACAGGTTCCCGCTTTGCTGCGCTGATCTTCCTCGTCCCAGTTACACAACACACATCGATAAATACCATGTGACCTTAAAAATGTCAACTACACCAAATGCATACAGGAAACAAAACGATATACTTTAAATCATAACCTATTCAATACGACTCCATCTGATATTTTTTCGGGTGAGTTACATTTAAGTGTTTCACAATGGTTTAGGAAGTAAAACAAAATGTTGATACTAAGGGGAACATGAGAAACCTACTTGTATTATAGATGTATTTTCGGCAGTTGCAAGTTATGCAGTGTTTCTATTGAAGAATTAATTATTTCTTTCCGTTCACACACCCGCACTGATACACCAAATGTCACCAAAGTGATTTGATTCAAACCAAATTGAGGCTTGTAGACAACAGGTCAGTGTTGGAGACCAGCAGAAAGATTCAACTTCAAATCTTTACACCCCTTTAATAAAAAAGTGAAATCCGCCTTTGATTTTGTCTTGGCATTATTGAAAGAAAGGAAGTGTGTTCGTTACTATATGTACCTGGTGGATCCATAAAGTCAAAATGCACCAGGTCATCGATACCCAGCTTCTTCAGCTGCAACACCACCGAGCCCAGGTTGGATCGGAGAATCTCTGGGTATGTGTTATCCTTAACGGAGCAAAGAGAGGAAGAAAGATAATAGAGACAGGAAAAAGAGAACGAATTAGTCTGGGTCTCTCATCAGGCACTAACACGTTTCTATGTGTCAAGAGAGCCAGGACAGGCGCTTTGAGGAGCTATTTAACATGTTTTAAAATTCACTTTGTCGCCCCACACGACAGGGAAGAATTACCCTGTTTAAGAGCAAGAGCGTGTTCATTTGGTCATTTGTCAGGACATCTTACTTTCAGGCTAGTTATCATTGTAATGAGAGACAAAAGAGATGAAGCCATCTGACAAGACTAAGGACTTAGTCAGAGAACAGGTAGTAATAATGACATGATTGTTCCCTCTTGCTAAATATTCAAGCTCATTCTTTTAAATGGCTGTTAATAATGTCAAGAGGAAAAAAAAAAAAAAACACTAGCGCATTATTTTAACCAAGTTTGCCAAAATATTACTAGGCTAATAGTGGCCATGTTTGTTGTGCTATATTTGAAGCGCAAGTGAAGTTTTTAGTGTGACGTCACAGCTCATATTAAAGCCCATCAGCCTATAGCATGTAAATTAAACAGTTGCCATGACATTAAGCCCAGGGATCCCCCAAACACACAGTCAATTTTTTGCCCACTAAAGTAAGTGAATAAAAATTATAGCTAAATTATTTTTGTTAATGTAATGTTAATGCAAATGTATTTACCTGCATCTCGGTCTTATACGCCTTCTCTGTGTAAAGGCGGAAGCATTTACCCGGTCGCGTACGCCCGGCTCTTCCTGCCCTCTGCTGAGCTGATGCTTTACTGATCGCGGTCACTAGCAGTGACTCTACCCTGATGCGCGGGTTATACACCTGTGCAAGGAGTGCAGAGACAACAAACCGAATGTAAGACAGAGACAGCAGCACAGTCCCAGTGCAATCCTTCAAATTGTGACTGGACTATGACAGGCGGCAGAATATTTAACAAGCTTCTCCATCTCTACTGCCACGGTATTTATCAGGGGGATTTTCCGAGGCAGCAGAAACAGATGATGAGGTGACATTAAACAAGGACAATGAGAGTTGAGGGTGGATAACCTTTTGCTTGGCGAAGCCAGGATCGATTACGAACACCACACCGTCGATGGTCAGCGACGTCTCGGCGATGTTTGTCGACACCACGACCTGGAGAAGCGCAACACAGAGCAAACAGAAAAGAGCGCTGAACTAAATTTGCCTGGTGCCTTCTGGGAATTAGCAGCTTGCTGCTGTAGTGTTAACTGCATCAAATCTTAACGTTCAATTCATTTTAATTATGTAATGGAGTGAAAAGTTTTGAATACTGTCATTCAAACATATTTAAAACCTATTACTCCATTACTTGTCCTACTAAGACTTCGTGCCAGTCAGACTTTGCATTAGGTTGTTTGATTCATTAGCTTAAAACATGCGTAAAGTCATCATGGAAAGTAATTACACATGTACTCAATGGTAGTAGTTTAAAAATGCTGTGCTTACAATTTGACTAATTTGAGTTCTAAATGACAAATTTATAAAAAGCTGCAGGAGAATCAAGCATTTTGACCAAAACAATAAAAAAAAAAAAACCTTAATAAAAACCTTGTAGGACTGATTACTATATTAGCTCTTGAAAATTGGGTAAATAAAACAATTTTCTTTAGTTTTATGAAAAATACACACAAAGAAAGAATTACATGAAATAAAGAAAGCATCACTTTCAAATGCGAATGTTATAAATTTATTTTATAGGGGTTTTTTTTCTAAAATTATACATTTTCTATAACGACTACATGACGACTTATACCAGCTTAAACAATACGCCTTTTCAGTCAAATAAAGCAGACTGAGGTGGTGTAAGGAGCTTGCATGTCCACACACATTTATGCTACAGCTTTTGGGCAGACCAGCTAGAGCTCAATGCTCCTTCTAACGAAAGCCACCTCTTACCAAAACTAAAATAATTTATACTTCCATGTTTCACCATGTTCTTCCTATCTGCATCAGGACACAGGGACCGAGTTTACGGGTAAGCAGGAAGCCCAAGTGTTTTTTAAGCAGGAAGTATTTTAAGCAGGAAGCCCAAGGTTTTTTTTTTTTTTTTTGTATAAGCCCACCTTCGATTTCACCAGGTGAAAAATGCAAAACATTTTAAAAATCACACTCGCACTGTCTCACAACTGTAATTGTGTTATCCTCGATAATAAAATGTCTCGGCTGTAATAAAAACGCAAGACGTCTATAAATAAACTGCACAAGCGAGTTTTTATACAGTTTCTATTCCTGTATTTTATGTGCTGAAAAATGAATCATGAATAAACAAGAATTTATTCACAACAAACCTCATCGCAACATTGTGGCATCTGTGAAAATAAAATGCAAGGCTTTAAAACAGCTGTAGTCGAGCTGATATAAATCAGTCATCAGGATTGCACTTTTTGTTTTTTTACAAATCTTACAGGAAAGACACACTATAGACTATGTTATTACCAAAAATGCCAAAATCTAATTTTTAATATTTTAAATTTGACTTGATTTGTAAATGAATTACTAGTAGGTTTATTAGTTAAACTGCAGTGCATGTTGTCTAGGATTTTGTAAAACAAAAAAATATATTTTTTGTAGTCCAGGCAATGGCGTGACCTGCTTGACGACTGGTTTATACTGTGTAAAGGCACTCGGGTTCATTTACTCAAGCGGCCACTGCATGCAGTATAGCAACATACCGGGACGAGGACTGCTGGCATCTTTAATATGGCAAAACAACAAAAGCATCTGTTCACAAGGAGGAAGAAAGCCCAGAGAAGAGGTTGGCAGTAGTGGGGATTTGAGATATAGATTGCTTCAGAGAAGAAAGGCACATTGGACAAACAAAGCAACACAGAGATAGATGATTCATACACGCTGAGCTGTTCACAGCACACGCATCGCAATGTGGCGCAAAACAGAAAGGACAAATTAAAATCTGTCACACTGACAAACAGGGGGAAGGCTTTAAAACTTCAAAGTTGGAGCCCTAATTAAATGAAAATATAAAAAAATTGCTAAAAACGTTAAAGCCAAAAGGCAAAAACCTAATTCGAAGCTTAAACTGCTTCAGCCGTGAAAAAAAAACAAAAACAAATCATGCAACTGCAGAAATTGCAAAACAAAGCCTGCAAACAGGGTGAATTCACTGTCAGATTTGCACCCAGCCACTCACAGGAATAAAAGACAGCGGCAACGTTTATCTTTTCTACTCGTATTTAATAAAGAGCAAACATTGACTGAAAAGCACAGAGAAGAGACCAGAAAAGGTGACGATCTCCCCACTTTTAAACGGTTTTATGTTAATGAAGCAGGTCTGTCTCTGAGGTATGACAGCCGAATCAGAACAAAGAAATCAGATAACTTTCATTATCCTACGATTCACCACATCAGCATTTATACAAATGATGTGTGCAAGAAAGGCATGCGTACGAAAGGTGTGTGTACAGGAGGGGAAGGGAAGCCAGTTCTGCTGGTAGATGCAATCGTTTGTCTTAAATTAGGGTGTGTTTACACTAGTAGTTCAGCTTGTTTAGTCTGAACCAAAAGGGACCTTTATACATTTGGTCCTTGTCTGCATAGAGTTAATACATTTTCGACTGAACCTTCCCTCCGAAAAGATGAGGTGTACTAGATTAAGCCCACTCTGCGCGCAGGTACACATGGTTTTACTTTTAAAAAGTAAGAACTCGCAGAAGAGCAATGTTTTTTTTTATTAATAGGCAACATAATTTCTTTGATGAGACGAACCAGGTTTAAGTTAACGAATTACGATCAGAATTATTTGTGGTGCACCTTGGTGACATCACGTCCTGTTTTTGGTCTAATTAGCTATATTATTTGGTCCATGACACGTTCATACGTTAATCAAACTACGCCAGCGTTTGTTCGAAAGTTTGGTTAGTGCGGTTCATTTGAGTACGTATGAACGCCGACATCCGAACCCTGCTATAATATTAATTGTAATTACCAATCTGTTTAAATGCATTTTGGTAAAGATAATTTGTTGAGCGTAATAAAAGACGAATGATTACAGCCAAGAGAACCGTCCATTTCAGCAGTTCTATAGTTTGACAGAAAAGCTCCATCTACTTTAAAATATACTGGAAAGGTACACATGGAAATTATATAAAAAGGTGGCTGCGCCGGCATAAATTGCATATCAAAAGTAACTGAATTATTACACACCCTGATACACAATCCTTGACCCATAGGGTGTAAAGAAATTGCATCTTCATGGATTCAATGATCCACATACGAAAGGTCTGGAACAAATGCGACGGAGGCTGAGTGCATAAGGCCAAGATGTGTGATATCTTACTTGAGTGGCTTCAATCTAAATGTTCCAAAATTTCTTCAGATCAGCTCCCCTGCCCTATCTAACCCACCATCAATCTTCAAAAAAAAAAAATTTAAAGAAATTACTTTTGTGGTAAAAAGAAAAAACTTTTGTGGTATCAGCCCCCCACTCCCCCCACTCCACAGTTAGGATTCCAAAAGGTTATAAAAAAAAAAACGGATTATAGACCAAAAATAAATCAGACTAAACGAAAAACCAAAATCTCTGTAAGGATCCTATGGATGATTATACATTTCAGCATCAGTTCTGGGCTGGAGAAACATTAGGCTTGTAAATGGCATCCGTCTAACGATCTGCAACAGTATTATCAGCATTCTCTACATCAGTGTGCTAACATTGTGACAACATTTCTAGAAGAAACATTTATGGTTGTGACGGCCAGGTGTGCACATACTTTCAATCAAAGGCACTACATTTAGGAAGCCAAGCTGTTGGCAGTTCTGATCTGTACATTTCAGAATTGAACCAAGAAGTGGCTTCATCAGTAATATCATTAGGGTGTCAGCCTGTGATGTTACTTCTGGGTTATTAGTCAGTAAGAGAGGCAGAGACCCAATCTAATTCAAGCCATCCTTCACTGACATCACTAGGGAAAGTGCCATACTGACAGATTAAACCCAATCTAAATCTTGAAATGTGTGCCTAGCATTGGGTTGAACAGCATGGGTACAATAGAGAAAATGTGGAATGTGGATTTGACAAATGATCCACATTAACAAAAAAAACAAAAAAAATAATAAACAAATTAATTACATGCATGATTGGCACTTGCGTCCCTTTTTTTTTTTTTTTTTTAATTCCCAGACCGCACTTTAACCAATGTTATTACCATAAGCCCCCTGCATATAATTCAACTGCTGCTGATCTGCACAAATTCAGACTGCTTTGAAAAGATACTGCACACCGGGCCGTAAAAATCTGTTGCATCTGGAACAGAATTGTGCACTTGGCTCCCTCACAGGTGCTCCACAGACAACATACCCACACTGTCTGCAACTTTCACCAAAGGGGACTGATTTGCATTGTGGGCATTGTATGGCAGAGGGTCTGACAAGATGACATTTTAACAAGGTAATTTAAGCTCATCTCTATGCAACCGTGGACAGACAAGGTAGGATGCAGCAAAATAATACCCGAATAACCCCAAGGCTAGTCAGACACCTTCAAGAAATCACCAGGGCGTGGGTGGAACTGCTGTCATCTCAAAGCCTGAGTCTGGGTTTATGGGCCAAGAAAGGGACCGTTTATGACTGAGCCAATTTACACTGCTGGCACCCCTGTTCTTCCAAACGCTTCATCAACAAGCGCCCTTCCTCCTCTACTCCCCATATTCCGGTCAAAATAAAGTGGCTTTGCATCCCAAGAGGGCCAATACAGCGATACGGTGTACGGTGTATCCGTGTCACCATTTCATGTCAACATTTCTTTGAACAGCTTAAGCAAACACAGGGTAATGTTTGAACTTTTAACAGAGTCAGAAGCCTGGCTTACGGGCAATCAAACCAGTGCAAATTTCTGCGCCTCTGTAAACATGGACGCGGCTTGGGAAGATGAAAAGATCACATAAAGCAAAGAAGAGCAGAAAGAAGAAAGGGGAACCGGTGTGTGAGCGAGAGCGAGAAGGGATGGGGGATGGTCACACCCAAAGGAAGCTGTGGAAGACAAAATTAAGTGCATAGCTTACAATACAGCTGAGGCAAAGTAGAAAAAAATTCAAGCAGAAACAAGTAGTTAAATTATTCCCAATAGAATCAATATTGTGTGGTGGCAGGTAAGCTATAAAGTATAGTGGTAGGGTAACTTGGCATTCTGTCTGATCATAGTTACCACAAGTAACTAAAATAAACATTACTCACAAAGGACATACTAAATCAGCAGGGGATCAAATAGTTTACCACCTCACTGTACGTTTGCCCACTGACAAAGAAATGATCTGTCAATAATTTCAATGGTCGGTTTATTCTAACAGTGAGAGACAGAGGAAAACAACAAAATCCGCCAGAAAAACACATTTTTTTTAAAATAAGAATTATTAACTCCTCCCAAAATATTACTTGATGGCAAAATCGTTGGCAATCACAGAGGTTAAACATTTCCTGTTGTTAGCCACCAGGTTTGCACACATGTCAGGAGGGATTTTGTCTCACTCCTCTTTGCAGATTTCTTCCAAGTCATTAAGGTTTCAAGGCTGACAACTGGCAGCTCAACCTCCAGCTCCCTCCACAGATTTTTTATGGGATTACAGTCAGAAGACTGGCTAGGCCACTCAGGGACCTTAAAGTGCTTTTTCTTGAGCCACACCTTGGCTTTGGTGGTACATGGCCCCATCCATCGTTGCTTTGATGAAGCAAAATGTTTTCACTTGCATGATTAACATCGGGATGGTGTTCTTGGGGTCATACGCAGCATTCCTCCAAACATGGAGAGTTGAGCTGATGCCAAAAAAACATTTACCCAGTTCTCCTCTGAATCATTCAGACGTTTCTTAGATTTGCGAATACTCACACTAACTGTTGTCACCTTCTCACCAAGATGCTTGCCAATTATCTTGTCCGTCCCAGCCTTGTGTAGGTCTATACTCTTGTCCCTGACATTCTCAAACAGCTCTTTGGTCTTGATCATGGTGAAGAGTTCGGAATCTGATTGATTGATTGCTTCTGTCTTTTATACAGGTAACAAGATAAGATTAGGAGCACTCCCTTTAAAAGAGTCCTTTTAAGAGAGTCCCTTTAAGAGACTGCTCCTTATCTCAGCACTTACCGGTATAAAAGACACCTTGGAGCCAGAAATCTTGCTGATTGATAGGGGATCAAATACGTATTTTACTTATTAAAATGCAAAATCACTTTATAACTTTTTTGTTATATGTGCTTTTCTGGATGCTTTTCTGTCTCTGTTAGAATAAACCTACTAATAAAGTTATAGACTGATCAGTTCTTTTGCCAGTGGGCAAGCATACAAAATCAGCAGGGGATCAAATAATTTTTCCCTCTCTCTGTATACTGATCCTTTTATCATGGGTGGGAAAAATAGATGAAACATGAGCCGAAGCACTACGATGAAGGTCATTTTGTAAGTAGTGAAACCGATCAGCGACAAGATCCAGGGGCTACGACTGTGTGAGTAATGCTCAGTTATTTTAGAAAAGAGAATCACATGCTGACAAAAACAACATATGCTGTGAGTCAATGCTGCACCAAAGCTTGGGACAAGGACGGATCTTTAATGATGTCCTAACATATTGTGTTTTGCACATTTCTTATGCGTCAACCAACCATTTCCATCTTTCCTTCTTCACTCATTCATAATAAAAGATAAGATGTGTTATAAAAATATACCTTTCTACCAATGGCTCCGTTGGGCTTGCGAGGTGGTGGAGGCTCAAAGATCCTTTGCTGCTGCTGTGGTGGTAGTGTTGAATAGAGGGGGATGATTTTTATGTCGCCCACTTCAGGACCCAGGTCGTCGATTTCCCGTTTAATCCGTTTGCAGGCTTCATCAATTTCCTAAAAGAAACAAAAGGATGCAATTTAACTGAATTTGTAAAAACTAAATTGCAATATTTTAACGATTGACATTGTCTCAAAACGGCTGTAAGGAAATCAGGGCTCTCAAAATCACCAGCCTGGTGTCTCAGGGCTATCGTGTCTTCCAGTCTTTCCTGCCTGTTGAGCCCTCATAGGGAGAAAAAAATATATTTCAATGCCTTTGCATTCTCTGACAAATATAGCTGAGTAATTATGTTGTGCATAATTTTTAAGCATCGGGGAGCCACCATCAATGCATGGGGTATTGAAAACGCTTTTGAATGTGTGCTCACTTCACTCTTAGTTTTCAGTCCAGTGGTACCTCTGTTTTCCCACTGAAAAAAAAAAAATCACATTAACTTGTCCTGGAACAGATTCCAGAGGCACAACACAAACTGTAAGCGTATTTTGAGAGTCAGTTGTGACACGGCTGAGAAAATTAAACCTGGAGTGTGTGCTGCTTGGATGAACTTCCTGTGGTTCTGCTGTCTAAAGCAATAGTCACAAGGACACACACGCACGCACACACACACAGAGGATTCATTATTCCAGATGGTAATGTAGTAAGGGTAATGTGAAATGAGAAAGCTGCACTGGTGCATAAACAGAAGCAAGTCACAAAGGATTGGTTAAGTGAGGGCAAACATTGCAGACGTATTACGCTCCCACACAAAAGTGGCCTTGAGGAAGCTGCAAAATCTGACAACTAACACTAAGATTTACAAACACAGCTAAGGTAACCAACTGTGAAATGGTTCTAGACCTAAAATGCATCTTTCAAGTGGATGGACAATAAGCTGTCCATAATGCACACCAAAATATTAACCTGTTGTAGTCAAGCTAGCTAACGGTTTCATGATTTCAAAGCAAATTAACATAGGCATTAGCATTCAGGGTTGTCAGATCAGGAGTTAGTGTAAACAAACTAAACATCATCCCTTATAAGGCACTCGGATACAACAATCACCCTTACTAAAATGTTCTGAAGTTTTATAAAAACTGCCTATACACTAGCACCATCCTGAGGCTAAAGCATGTATTGCAACCAACTCTGAAAAGCCAGAATTGACTAGGCACCTGACCTGCAGCCAAACTCATAGCATGATTTCTTTTAACGCACAAGGGAAGCAGATTAAAAAAAGCTACAACCTTCACTAATCTATAGTTTCCAAGACTGAACAAAAAGACTGATTGCAAGGTCCGAGTACGGTCCCCAGATTTATTTTTATCACAGAGTAAAGAGCTGGCTATTATTATTATTATTCAGGCCATGTTGGCGTTAGCATTAGTGTTCTACAAAATATATGAGCACAGCTTTGGGGCCATGTGGTAGTCTTAGCACACAGATTAACTCCCAGGGGTACAATGTGTGTGTAAATAGTGCTGGTGGCCATGTGCCTTTTAATCAAAGCCTTTTATGGCAGCTCAAGACAGAGTAAATGTGAATTGATTGATCAAATTAGCCTAAGTATTAATAGACCGTCAGATCTGGGGATGCAGCAGCTGTCAGAAAAACTGGCACCAAGGGAGAGGGTTGGGACCGACCAGAGCGACTGCACCTGGGACACCGCACTAACACCAGCCCACCGACTCTACTATTCTTTATAAACATTCTTGATACACTCTTTTAATCTGCCCAGCGGACATGCAAATTAGCTAGAACAGATGCAAGCTGGGACCAATTCGAGCCACTGCAGTCGTACAAATAACACATTTCCATCTGTGGAAGCTTGTCTAAGACGGAGGGGAAAAAAGTGTTCATTTTTGGAAGCAAGTTATAAAATCTGAATACATTAGAATAAAGAAAAATTGCCAAAAGACAGTGGCTCCATATTTGTGATAAGAGCACGTGTTACAATGTCACTTTCGATGTACAGATTGTGAAAGATAACACTGCTCTTGTTCAAACACAAACACAAGGCGATGTCTGTAAGCCAAAGCCGTTATGTGACTGCAGTCCTTAAGGAATGAAGCATCTCTTCTTAAAACTACACTATCTTATGACGTTCACAGACAATTTCTGCTAATATCCAAGGATATTTTATTAACAATTATAATCTGACATGGTTGTAATTACAAGCTAAAGAATAGCCTAATTGAGATTAATAAAAGAAAACATTGTTCGTTCCAAACAATTACACAGTGCTGTTTCAAAACATTCAATGGGTCATAATGAACTTTAATTTTTTTAAGGTTACAGGTTTTACTATCCACACCATGTTTTTTATTCCTCCTTTATGGTTCAAAGCAACCATGGAGTCAACTGAATTTGTGACAACATGGGGTGGTGCAAGAGTCGACAAAGGAGGTCTTGCTGCTAAATGCTAAATGGAAGATTAGGGTTCGATTCCCGGCACCAACAACCTGCCACCACTGAGCAGTGCCCTTGAACTGTAATTGCTCAGCTATATAAAATAGATAAATGCAAGTCGCTCTGGATAAATACCACAAATGTAAATATAAGATTTTACAACTGTCTAAAAAAAGAAGTATTTATTACTAATCTGTGCAAGACCCTGCTGAACTTAAACTTTCTGGGATTTTGGAGACATACCTGCTTGCTGCTGTAACGTGGCTTTTATAAAGTTGACCTTTCAATACTATTAATCTGTCTGATGAACTTTGTTTTCTGAATCACTTAACCTTTTTGTAGTTTGATGATTTTTTTAAGCTTTTTGCTAAACATTTGCAGTTTTCGTCATGCATTTTACAAGACCATACACCATTTCACAAAGAACTGACTTGTTTAAACAGGTTGTTCCACAATATTAAGTAGGTTTCCTTTTAATAAAGATCACTAGGCAAACTAATTAAACCTGTCAGAGACTTAATATTAATATAATATTATACATGAGAAATATCCTTTTCTGCATCCCAATGTGCCTGTCACGGTCATCTGTCCAAATAGTTGTAAACTTTGCTGACAATAACAAATGCAGCAGGGCATGGCAGACCCATCATCTGTAAACATATTCATCACAGGCATCTAAATTTCTATTTCAGTAGGTTGAGCATCAGTTGCAAGAAAGGAAAAATAAATGATTTCGGTTCAGGCCTGAATTTGGGTCACACATAGAATTTGCCATCACACAGGCTCCTAACCGTAACACTGGAGCCAGATGTGTTCATGATCCCTAATCTCGCTGTTAATCTTTTCAGCTCTGTGCTGACAAAATAAAGGCTTTTTTTTTCTAAATTAACACAGATCTTGTTTTAACACTCATTTATAAAGACTTTCAGTATTTAATGAAAAATAATTGTGTCTAAACCGTCTAAAGGGCTTATACAGGCTCATAAGAAGACTGCTTGACTTTACAGGTAAAGACAAGGATAAAATGCATTTTTTCCATCCTGATCCAGAAGGTTGAAACACCCCTGGAAGGTGCAGATCTCGCACTTCATTACCTATGGTATTAAGTATGTAAATTTAGTGACATTATATTAAAATTATTTTGCATCGAATCAAGCATTCATTTTTCTCCTTATATCAGCTGGGCATTTTCTCCAGACTGAAATGTCCTTACCTCCTGTCCTGTGAGAAAGAGTAGCACATCTCCCTCGTCTTCCTCACACATGTGGATCTGAATGACTGTCCTGATGGCCGCCTCCAGGTAGTCACGCTCGGGCTCTGGTGTGTAGAAGATTTCAACCGGATGAGTTCTGCCGGGAATGGTGAGCAAGGGGCAGCTGTCGAAGTACACCTGGAACTTTCCAGCATCCAGGGTGGCACTCATGACAATAACCTAAGGCAAAGAGAAAAGGTCCACAAAGGTTTGTTGATTTCTGATGGCGGAAGACATGTTTACAAGAACAGAAATAAAATCTGCAGCCACTTTTCTAAAAAAAAAAAAAACAACAAACCACCTAACAACTTTTAGCTGCCCTGTTTTACTAATGCTACCAAATTCAACATAAGCGGCTGATACAGTAAAAAGTACCGCAGTATATCCATTGCATTATGCTGGTCCGCCTTCCCAGAAGACCCATCAGTTTAGACTTTACTTTTGCATCCAAAACGGCCAAGTCCACCATGGCGCTTTTCTGCACTACAAGACATCATAATTGCTTCTAATTGAGGAACATTTAACGTTGAAGTTATAAAAAAGTTCATTTGGTGTCACCTAACCCTCGTTTAACACTTCCCGAACAAATGTAGAACCTTTGATTTGATTTGATCCAGACAGTGAGCAGTCATTACCCATCTGCTTTATGAGAACTGCATTTGGCACACTGTGATCATAAAAGACGACATGCTTCTGCTCCCTCAGGGTTGACTGCGATAAAATAAAGGAACCAGAGGGCAGAACAAGCTTTGCTAATAAATAGGTCTGGCCTATCGTATTTGCGAGTAATGGCTGCATAAGTCAAAGACCAAACAGTCACAGGGATGTCAGTCTTCTAACAGTAGAGGAGCTTACTTAGTGAGCGGTTGGCAAAGTTAAAAGATAACTCAAACTTTGCACCAAGCACTGAAGTGGGGAGTTGGAAGAGGAGGCATGGGGGTACTTTGGGTGGTAATGCCCACAAGATCGTCACTATTGAAGAGTTTCTTGGATCAAACTTAGTTCATGCATCACTAGAAGAAATGAACTGATTTGATCTACTGGGTCAACTTTAAATTAAAAACACGTAACGGAACGTAATTAAGACTCGATGTATTCTTTTTAGTTTGCCACACCTACGTTAAGGAAATATCTCCTTTTGATCTAAAGGACTTTAGAAAATAAAACAAGACCCTGGAAGAGGCAGTACTGCTGCAGCTAACGATCCTGACTGCAGTGGTGTCACGCTGCTCTCTTGTGAAGCGGAACATCGAAGGGAATCACATATCAGCATTCAGTTGGTCAAAGCAGCTACCAAAGGAACAACTTTTGATGAGGTGCTCAGGTGACAATATTGCATTACAGCATCCTGGCTGCAACAGACACTAAGCAGTCACTTAAGAAAGTCACTTGCCAAAGAAAGCATCTGCTTATCAGTTTTTTTTATAGGTAGAACAAAGTAAAATGCGGGTTGTGGTTTGGTTGTACAGGCTAAAAGACAAAAACACACCTTCAGGTCCGATCTCTGGCGAACGACTTCTTTGAGAACACCCATCAGAATATCTGTGGCCAGTGTGCGCTCGTGAGCCTCGTCCAGAATGATTACGCCGTAGCGTTCCAGCAGCGGGTCGTTCATGGCCTCTCGGAGTAACATACCATCAGTCATGTACCTATATTTAAAAAAGAGGCAACATAGAAATCAGGTTTGACGGTAAAACATTAGCAGGAGAAGCCTAATAATCTTGAAATCATTTTAGAAGACGGGTTTACAAAAACAATTTCTACATAATTAACAAAAATTATATTTATAAACATGCACATTTTTGCTATTTATAATTTCTGCAACCGTCCCCATCAAATGCTTGATATCACTTAATTGACTGTCAGTGTTAAGAGTCATAAATACTTTATAATTGGGTTCAAAGCCTGTAATAAATAAAACAGTGGTGCACTGGCATTAAAGAGCAACAGCAAGTTTACAGGCTGGTCTTTTTTACCATCAATAGCTGGCTGAGAGCAGCACACATTTTTAAGTACAACATGGATTTTCTTGGCTTATGAGGCGTTTTAATTCCAAAGGGTTCTCGTCTTGGCATTGTTTTCTGTACAGAAGCCAAAACTGAAGCGATAATTGTGGGTTATTTTGTGTACAAGAAAACATAAAAAAAAATGAATATACAGGGATAATGGCATATAATTACATCACTGTGAAGATTGACGGAGTTAAAATACTTGGGTGTACAAGTGTAAAGGTTTATTTAGACTTTGTGTACCATTAATTATAATTTTACTGTCTGGCAGTTCATAGTAATCTATCAACCTTTAAAAGCACCATTTATTTGCTGATGTTGAAGTAAAGCTTTTTCCCCACAACTCTTAGAAAACTTTCGGCGTACAATCGCTCCAAAAACATTTAAATGTGCACAAATTAAATTAATTAAAAGGGCAGAGGAATTAGGTTTTTCCTTTCTCACACATTACCTTACATCCTACATACATACACACACACACACTTCCTCGTTACCCTGAACATCTGAATTTAAAATGCACTAAAAATATGTTTGGCCCTCCTCTTGTTAATTTCTCAGAATGACTTTTTAGAATGATATTTTTTTTAATTAATTAATCTGGGAAGTTATAAATTGACAGCATGGCCATGCTTTGTTTCTGGTGTCTTGTTTGAAAATTGGCAGTTTTATAAAAGCCTCTAGTACAAGTCTTAAACCCATGTGGGACATATTCCACATGTACTTTAATATCCTGCCAATGCTCATTACTTTCCAGTTCAGGTTTTCAATAGAGGCACTCACTTGAGGATAGTTTTTGCCGAGCTGCAGTCCTCGAATCTAATAGAGTAGCCAACTTCCTGCCCCAGCATGACATCCATTTCATCTGCCACTCTTTGGGCCACACTCATGGCCGCCACTCTTCGGGGCTGGGTACAGGCTACTCCACGCTTAGGTCCCGGCAGGGAGCGCACCATATCCACACACCACTGAGGGATCTAAATGGCATGATACACACAGTGTTACACAAGCACAATGATCATTTGTTCACTACTTTGGGAAACACTAACCATCTAGGAAGTCTTACCACTGAAACATTTTTAAACAGGCTTTAAATTAAAATAAAAAACACAAAAAAAACAAATTCTACTTTAGTTATTAAGGAAGGAAAAAACTTTCCTTAATAGAAAGCTAAGCTACAGAATTAGATAATAGCCTGATTTTAAATGTTACTGATAATATTAGGCTGTAACAAACATATGACTCATAGCAGCCTAAATGATAGTCCTATTTATTATTAGAAACAAATGATGCAAATAATGGTTTTTTTAGATTCTAAATAGGAAACCCGTGTCATTAATGTTGAGGCTTTTATTATTTTTAGAAACTTGCTGCAGGGTGCTAATCACTTTCTCAGTGAAAGCAGGTTTTTGCCTGACAACCGTCTGAGTCATGGAAGCATCTGCAAAAGCAAAATACCGTGGATGCGTGTATGTTGTAGATACAGTAATGTGAAAAAAAATTAGAACACCCTATTAAATATTTAGCGTTTAAAGTGACTTAATTGCAGGTAAACAACAAAATTAACCTTGTTGTACTCATTAAACAAAAATGTGTATTCTAACTGAGAAAAAAAAAAAAGTTAGGACACCCTAATCCCGCCCTCCACCCAATAGCTAGTGTTACCCCTTTGGCTAAAATAACTTTTACCAGTCTCTGACATCAGTCTGAGGAAAGCTGGCCCCACTCCTCAATGCAAAATTCTTTTAGCTGTAAGATGTTTGAGGGGTTTCTTGCATGTACAGCCCATTTTAAGTCACCCCACAGCATCTCAATGGGAGATCTGGGCTATTCCAGGAACCCCCATTTCAGCCAGTCCTTGGTGGATTTACTGATATGTTTTAAGCCACTGACTTGTGGTTTTAAGCCATTCTCGTGTCGCTTGTTTGCAAAGGTGGCTCTTTTACCTTCTTGTACAATTTAGACTAAAGTAGAGAATGAGGACGAAAATACAGATTAAAAACTTCAATGTCTGTTACTAAAACTGTTTTTATACTAAATCAACTTAATAGACCCAAAATATTTGTTAATTATAACTATAAATATAATTTTATTCATTAAGGTCGTGTAAAAATATCAATACCAGCCATTGCGTTTTCTTTATGATGCTGTTATTAAGTGCTATTAGTATTAATATGTAATGAAATTTTAGACTAATTTACGTTTATGTAACTATTTAACTAACACCCTTAGTGTGTGTCAAACGACCTCCCCGTCTGTTTCTGTAGCTGTAACCGACCTCTACAGCCCAGTCTCAAAAGCAAGCATGACAGAAAAATTAGAGCACCTCTGGCTTTGTCCTTGTTGTATTTTAAGCTATTTGTTTTAGTTTTTATTATTTTTTTTTTTTAAGTTTAGCTATATATGGTTATATTATAGTGGAACCACATTCCAGAATCTTTTGTCTAATCCTCTAATCCTCGGTCCCTTAGACCGGTTTCACGTCCATCTCTAAGCGATGACAGTAGTTGAACTGGCTATATGTGCAGTGTCCCCCAAAGAGAATAAATTATTGGAAAATCTGACTCGAGTGTTTGCAAAAAAAAAAAAAATGCTACTTTAATACACTAATAATATAGACCAAAATACCTAATTAAACCTGAACTAACTGAAACAGTAAATCAGATACAAAATTTTAGAATAATTAGCTGAACTTTTCAGCGATCAATCAGGGGAATTATTGTCATTTAATCAGAATGCTATTGTTCGTTTTACCTTAAGTTTTAAATCACTTACTAAACACTGGGTTTAAGATACTAACATCTGTTGATTAAAAATAAGTATAAATTAATTATATAGCTTACAAATTCTTAACTTTCAAAAAACAATTATAGAAAAAGATTTTAGACGTGTATCCAAGTTGAATAATGAGTAAACCAAAGTTATACTATGCACTTAGTGTAATCAACACTGGTTCCATTCAACTGTATATACATTTGTATCCTTGCAATGCAACACACCTGTGTGGTCTTTCCAGAGCCGGTCTCCCCCACCAGCACAAAGCTTTGATGGCGTGTAAGGATGTCATGGAAGCGCTCTTTGTACTCCCAGACAGGAAGCTGTAGACGCTTCTTGAGGATCTCATAATAGCGTGGCGTGTGGGGTAGGTTGGTGAAAGGGTTGATCTGTTGATGAATAGCTGTCTGTTTCAGAGGAAGCATCCCTCCTCCAGACGCTATGTTCACATTCAGAGCAGAGTTGGGAGCTTTGCTGTCCCTGTCTCGCTCCCTGTCTCTATCTCGCTCCCGGTCTCTGTCTCGATCTCTGTCACGATCCCGTTCCCGGTCCTTTGACCTTTCATCTCGATCTCTGTCACGATCTTTTCTGTGGGGATGGAATGACCATATGAAATTAAAGAAGAAATCTCTAACACTTATTGTATTTCAGTCAGCAATGACATGCAACAGAGCTTCATTTAATTCCTTGTGTACGTCATCACTAAACCATCACGCTTGCAATGCAAACAATTTATATTTAGCATCTGTAAACCCAGACCAGTCAGACACATTTGCTGAAAACATACGGAATTACAAATACACAAAAGTGCTGCAATTTGATAAGCTTAAAAACAGTGTATATGTATATGCAAACTATAAAATAGGGCTAAAACAATTAGTCAACCTTAGAAAAAAGAAAAATATGCCTAAATGTAAGCGCCTGCAATAGAAGAGTTTTGTAACACAGATGCACAACATTTTGGCGGAATAGGCTGATGTGTAAACATAGCTGAACCAGTAAAATGTGGGCTTGTTTTATAAAACTACAAACAAAACATGGCATCGTGTGTAAAGACTGGGAACATATATCGATGTATACAGTGGCACCTTGTCTTACGGCTGTCCCAACAAAGAGTTTTTAGAGATACGAGATGCCTGTCATTTTGGTTGTTTTGAGTTGCGAGCTTAAATTCGGGTGAGGAGCCAGCTTTAGACACCCAACTGCTGGTTGGTGTAGTAAACACTAACATCCGCCCATCCGTAGCATCTCGTGTCTCACTTGCTAGCTAGTCAGACATGCGCGTTAGCAAGTGCAGTTGTCTAGTCTCCTTATTTAAAGGTATATTTTTATTTGAAAATATGCAACCAAAACTCCAAATACCGTAAACACGGCGCTACCACTTACATTTAGAGCATTTAGCAGGCTCCCTTATGACTTAAAGGGCCTTGCTCAGGGGCCCAGCTTGGTGGAGCAGGGAATCAAACCCACAATCTTCAGCTTGGTAGTCCAACACCTTAACCATGAGCCACCACTTCCCCATTTAACGTATTTTTTCTTAAAACAACGAATACCTTGTTGACAGCAGTGATATTCTTGGATGCACTTTAGACTGAATATTTTTGCTCTGTTTATATTGCAAACTGTGTGTGTGGACCATCACTGATCAGATATTTAGGTGATGGAGGTGTGATGCCCAACACTGTACTATGGCTATTTAAATACGATACATTAACAAATTAAAAATAAAATCATCTTTAATGTGATAGAAAACGAGAAAAAAGGCTGAGAAAACGATTCAACGTAACAAATTAGCAACAATTACTAAATTATGACAACATACAGTTACAGTTTCTGGAAATAAGGCAAAGAAACATTGCGGTTTAGTTGAAACATTATTGTTAACGAGGGTAAATAAAAAAAAATAAATACTACAAACTGTAAAAGTATTAGTTTATTAAACTTTATTATTATTATTTTATTATTATGGAATTCCAGGACCTTTGCGTTACTCCACACTTATTAGCAAGTTAGCTATATCGTTTTAAACTTATTCGGTAAAACTAAATACTTCTCGGTGTTGGCTAATATTTGCAAAAATGTATTAATAGCAGAAATATTTTTATTTGCCTGAATATCATTATTAATAAAATATTATTGGTTACTAGCTACCCGAGTGTATTTAGGAATACCGGGCGGCGCGAACCAACCACGTTAGCTAGCTTAAAGTTATTTCGAGCCCTGTATGCAGTTGCCTTTAATTATGTTGACAAATATGGCGTCAGTATTAGATATAAATCTTACAAAATAGCTAAACAATACACTGTCTAAAGTTAGAGGTTTCAATGAATGAAAATAAACATGGATGTTAATACCAGCCCGCTTAGCATTAATAGTGCTATATCAGTCAAAATGTGCGGGCCGAATCCCAAATGTTTCCCCGCTCACTACATAAAGGCACAGCAACTAGTATGTAACAAAGGCTTATTCGCCCTAGGAAGTGGACTATGTATTCGGGAGGGAATCCGATTGGGATACAGCTAAAAGCGCTTCGCTAACCACCAAAGCTAATCACGGCAAAGACCCACGTGTTCTGGCGGCATTTAGCCAAGGATCGAGTGAATCACAGTTTTAGTGCAGATATTCCAAAAATACATACATTAAACTTCTGTACTTTTATAAATTGTAGTAAATTTTACATTTGTTTTGACTCCGCAATAGCTATATTGGCTGACTAGCGCGACACAAAGAGCCTGCCCAGCCGGGCCTGACAGCGCGGAAAAGACAACAAACGTTCAAACCCATCACAACGCATTAAACCTACCCGTCTGACGATCTCTTTTTGCTCGACGAATAATCATCGCCTAAATCCAATCGATGTCGTTTAGACATTTTGTTTAACGAATAATGACTACTTTAAAAATGAAAAGAGATCGCGGTCGATTATTCCAAACAAACCTCTTCAGTGCTCAGCACTGGGAAACGACAAGATGGCGACCGGAAGCACTTACCTCATCATTCTTATTTCTGAAAACGAGAGGGAAATATTCAAGAGGAAGAGACGAACAAATCTGGACAAAACCGCTTAATTCCAACAATAATTACTGCTACAAATGTTACACGAGTTTATTTTCGGACAAAGATGTTTATTGGATTAAAAGCCTAAGTTAGGACAGCTCTGTTCCTTGTACCAGGAGAGGATGGTGTAGGTTTAGCGCCAAATTCCGCTGCAGTTTTTACATTAGCCACTAGGGGCAATAGTGAGTGCAGAGTGATCATTCTGGAAGACTCCCACTGTGAACTTTCAAAGTAGTAAATCAGTGCAAGTGTTCTGTTTAAATATCCAACTATTTTAATAAAAATAATTAAAAAATTTTATCTGTATAATTCTGCTGCCGTGGTTTATTTTTAAAAAGTTCTTTAAGTCTTTAAGTAACATAAATAAAGTGTGTTTGTTTCAATTTGTATCACTTTAACAGTTTACTTATGCATATTTATGAAAGTTTGCCTTGTTACTGAAGACTTTATCCATCAACACTGTTTCCCACAAACCCACACACAACCGCCCTCAAAATACAGAATGGGTTTTTTTCCGGGTTGTGTAGCGTTCATGCAAATCATCCCACCCACAATCTGTGATATTCCTTCTCTGATTGGGTGATACTCTCTGCCATCATTAGTTTAATTGGTTTAATACAGTACGTTTTAGGTAGGTCAGGGCCAATCAGAGTCAAGAGGGGGCGGGTAATAACGCTAGGCTGAGATGCGCTGGTCGAATTAAAATGATGTGTCGCAGGGTCGCAGTTTTAGAGTTAGATTCGTGTTCAGCTTTAAAAGTTTAAGTTATATATATATATATTTTAATTTTAATTTTTTTTTCTTGTGTATATATTATAAAATATAGGCAGATCGTGTAACACTTCAATAATATTCGGATTGTTCACGTTAGATTTCATATCCTGCCTATTTGAGAAGAAATTAAGTTAAAATATAAACACATTACAAGCCTATCGTATGTTATAATACGTATAATATAATTCCCTTTGACGAAAATAAAACTATATGTTATGCTTAACCAATCTAGATAATTTTATCCTTCAATGCTATAGAACCAAAGGCAATAAAACATATTTAACAACTAACAGTAACTATGGTATTGTACTTACATTTAGAAATAATTGTATATGTATATTTATTTTTTAATTGTCAGTGTTTAGTTTAAGTGTTAATTCAATAGTAACTTTATAATAGGTTAATAAAATATGGTTTAAATTTCTTAAAATGGTCAAATTATCAGTGGTCTCACTTTCACTTGCTGATTATTATTCGTTTCTGTCTGTCCAGCTATGAGAATATGACCACTAGAGAGGTCTGTCAAAGCCTGTGAAAACAGGTTGTATGTCATAATTTATTGTGACTAGTACTCTGTCGGGCCAACAAAAGGTGGCAACATGAGGTACTGATAGTGAGTGAAAGGGGTTATAGGAAAATTATATATTATAGGTCATTTAAAGTGTCTAATGAATGAATCTAGTTTCCTTTCTATTCATTTCCTACTAATTGTTTAATGGTAATGATCCCCCCCCCCCCAAGCAAACAAACTAAGACTGGGAAACTAAGAAAAACTAAGGGAACCACTAAACCCTGATATTTGCTCTGTATGTATAAGTGCATTGTTTTGTATTTTTAGTATCACTTGTTTCTATCAATGTGTAATTTTTGCACTTGTTTGTCTGGTAGCACTGTTTCACCATTGACTCCTGTAGCAGCTCAATTATTTTCCGCATGTACATGTACATCATTTTGGATAAACCTATATCTGTCTGAATAAATATATCTAAATAAGACATAGACGCATAAACACACACAGCAAAGATATTCTATTAATTCGACATGATTTATGAATAATGATATTAGATCAGCAGATTTTGTTTGGTCATAAGGTGTTGATTAATTTTTATCAATAGTTAACAGTTCTCTAAAGAATCTCTAGGGTGAGCTTATGATACCAGTAAGCAGTGAAGGCGCTTTGATTTTTACATCAGGTTAGTTTTTTTCAGGTTTAATTTCGGAACAGGACAAATTGTGTTCTTTCCTTTTTAGCCTGTAGAAAAAAGAGATAGCAAATTAAACAATGTTAATTGCTGCTTTATTGCAAGCAACAATAAAAACAAACTTGTTTTAGGGACCCAGATGTGTTTCCAAACTGGTGCCATAAATTTGGAATGATGGAAGTACAGTTCTTGCGTCTGCCTCACTGTCACTGATGGTGTGTGTATAGAAATAGCAGGATAGCAGATAAAAAAAAAAACACATCATTCATACAGGAACCAAGAGATAAACTTTATTTAAATTTATTCAAGGCACTAAATGGTCTTGTGCCTCCATATCTGTCTGACCAACTGTACCTCTACTCTCCTGCCCGGTCCCTCAGATCATCTGAGCTTGGTCTCTTAACTGTTCCTCGCTATCAGATGTTCACTGTGGGGGGTAGATCTTTTTCTGTTGATGCTTCTAAATTATGAAATGCACTACCACTTTCACTTCAAAATATATCATCTGTGTCCACCTTTAAAACTCAGCTAAAATCATGTCTGTTTTACATGTATCTTGGATAATGTGGCCTTTGTTGGTCTTATGTGTTATACTGTCTGTGATGTACTATGTAAAGCGACCTTAAGCAATGGAAAAGCGCTATATAAATAAAACGTTTTCTTCTTCTAAACTAATGTATCAAGACTTTGCATGTGTTTATAGAAGGCAAACTGTAAGAGTCGAGAAACTTAAAGCTAAATCCCTAGAGAAAAATTTAAGGAAAAACATTCTACACATCAAACAGTCTAGAAGGTTTTTTAGCTTTACAATTTTACTAAACTAGACCGAAAAAAAATAGTACTATTGTGCACAATGCATGATTTATAGCGAGATGGTTTTCAAGGTTGTGGTGGAAGAAATTGTTCTGCACAAAGCCCTAACCTCAACCCCACTCAACATTTTTGGTCTGAACTTATGTGCTGTCTGCAGCCCAGCCTATTTTCCCACAATCAGCGTGTTCTTACTAACGCTTATGCACTCGACGGGTCGTCTACTAATTAGAATTAAAATCTAGAAATCAACCTTTATTTGCCACCTGGACAAAACAAAGCACTCTCTTACTTATTTAATTAGCAAAAATATAGAAAAAATGCTGTAAATTGTCTCTTTCTTTAAATTTACCCCAGCCCCTTTTTTAGCTCCACTGTGATATGAGGATGAATCAGCTAATACAGAAAACAATCACTGCCATTGACACAGGTAATTACACCACCTGGGCATTTTAACAAGCCACATAACAGCAGCTGGCTCATTGCTTGTAACTAGCGACTAATGGTGATGAGAATGCTGAAGTTAATATTAAGACAAAGCTTTTGCATTGCTCTTAATATTCAAGGCTAATCTAAAAAAAGTATTTTTTCTGCTACTCTCACTTTTACAGGTAATTAAGTAATAGTTCAGTTGTGTGTGAAATAGGCCTGGCAGCCAGCCACACACACACACAAACAGTAACCTTTACTCTTTATTTAACTTACCCTTAACTAAAGCTTTGTACAACAAAACAGGATTTAAACAATTTAATTACTTTAATTTAAAAAAAAAAAGACCAGGACAATCTGAATATTCTGAATTAAAATGTGAAGCAATGGAACTCTGTGCTGCATACCATACCTGCACACGCTGTCATCAGGAGTTCCACTTATAACGCTGGCTTATAAACAGACTCAAAACCCACAATAAAAAACTAATCAACACTGAAAGTTTCACATTTGGTCTTGTATTTTTTTTTTCAATAAATAGTTATACTGTATATATACTGCATAAATTAAAGGTACAATAAAAATACAACCATCTGAGGAAAACATGACAAATAGCTACCATAACCTTTTTGAAATGAGTCATTTCTTACAGAATCACACACACACACACACACACACACACACACAGAGGGTGTCCAATGAGTTTCCATACAGAAAAGATTAAAAAAATATTTTAATGAAAACCATTTTTATTTAAACATTTCGATGCGTGTCCTTCACTGCCGAAAAACAGGTATAGGCACAGCTGGAGTTATGCTTATAATGGCGTTGGTGATACGTTTCTTGAGATGATTTAGGTTTCGCATCTGTTCCTGATACACTATGGCCTTCAAATGCTGCCAAAGATAAAAAAAAATAAGTGGGGTGAGATCTGGAAAATTCTTTCTATATGTATATATAGAGCAAGAGAGAAAGATACATATAGACACACACAAACATACAACACAGTATATAAATATATATATAAATAAATATATATAAATATATATGTGTGTGTATATATATATATATATTTAGTATCTTTTCTATTTTGTATTAACTATCTAAAACTAAAATAATGGGAAAATTTTAAAAAGTTTACAACATAAAACACTGTGTAAATAATGGTAATCAAGTTCTGTGTAAATAATGGTAATCAATAAATATCATGTCAGTGTGTTTCTAAACTGCAGTGGGGTGAAAAGTCCAACATTCCACACTTTGGCTGTTGACTTTGTTGGGATCAGAACATTTAAACATGGTAATGTACAATTAATGAAGAATTACTTAGTAAATTATGTACTTAGTACAGAACAAATGAGCTTTTGCATCTGATACCGCACAAATAAAACCTTTTGATTTTAATTATTAGAAAAGGCGCCAGTTAAATGCTGTTTTTTTAATAATGGGATAAGTGAAAGCATCGTGCTATAGTTCTAATGTTGTACAGCAAATGCTGGATAAAAATCATGTAAGAGCATAGAATTAAACATCACATCACTTGTGTATGTTCCAGATTGAAAGACGTGTTTTGATGTTAATAATTCTGACATGGATGATACTTGTGCATACTGAAAAGGGAATTGCATTTAATCATAGCAAAACGTCTGTCTTGGAAGCACCTATGGAGGTTAATCTTTTTAACGGAACTCTTTTTGCCACCTGTGAACTCATGCCTGACCCGCAAATCCCCACTGGCCAACCTAAAATATACGGACAAGTTCTTTTTAAACAAATTTTTCCAGCAGGCATACTGCAAGCGCTAATCAATCTTCATGGCCTGCCCACTGATGACCAGCAGAAACGAGCTATTCACATCCATCAGTTTGGAGACCTGAGCCAAGGATGCATCACTGCCGGTCCACACTACAATCCACTAGAGGTGGACCATCCCGCACACCCTGGTGATTTTGGCAACCATGTGGCCAGCAATGGAACTATAAAGCAAATTCTAATCATAAAAGGAGGCACCCTTTTCGGAGGTCAGTCGATTTTGGGACGTGCCGTTGTGATCCACGAGAAGGAAGATGATTTGGGGTTAGGAACAAATGAAGAGAGCAAACGAAGTGGGAATGCAGGAAAAAGGATCGCTGGATGTGTCATTGGCATCTCGCCTCCTAGCATGTGGAAGAAACTCGCAATGGAGTTGGGAAGAGATGGGGAAGAGTGATACGAGCAAGTCAGAACATGAAACATAAAAGAGGAAGCTTGAGAGATGAATAGGATACAACACAAACAGCAATCTTACTATTACAGAGATAATCTTGTCTAGATTTTTTGTCTAAATAATTTGACTTTATATAACAAAACAGATCAGAAGGTTGAAACGATTATGCCTAAATACTTACATAGAAAGTACATAGTATTTCCTATCTACATCACTTTACGTTATAAATAAAAAATCTTTATAACCAAATAGGAACTCGCCACAGTTCTTCAACAAAAACTTCATAATGGTGGGTTAACTGGTTGGTATAGTGTTTTTCTTAGTGTTTAATACTCAATGTACTTCTTAATGCTAAATCTAAACTAGATGCAGTATGTAGTTTAGGATTTTCTGGTTTTTGTATTTTTGCTTACAGCTTACTGTTTTTTTTATACAGTGCATAGTGTGTTGTATATACTATATGTAAAAAAAGAAAACGATAAATAAAATAAAATAAGGGAATAAAAAGCATATACAGTTAAACTGCAGTGTAATTGTAACTGACTATGGCTTTAGGTAGGTTAGCCTTCCCTAAGTACATAAAGCTAATATTAAAATAACCTTTTTGAAAGAGCTAAAATGACTGAATCCATTTGTCCTTTGCCTCCTTGATGAGCATTGAGTGTTTTTCTTTCTTTGTTAAATAAATGATATTAGAAAATCTTTATATAAAGTTAGCTGCCAGTGGGCAAAACAAGAACATTAACGTGCCAAGCATTTGTGTTAGATTTGCTATTTAAGTATTTACTTACTGACCATCTACTGAGTCCTCAAAACAGGTGTTCCAGTTTAAGTTTTGGGTTTGTCCCAAAATGCAGATTATAGAAATAATATTACGAGTTGAATAAAAAATAAAGCGTAAAAAATATGGACATTTTTCTTTTCTATGCAAAAAGATAAACCTAAAACCTGCCATGTGAACATAAATTTACACAATTTATAACGCTAATTAAATTTAGGGTGGCTAGATAATGAAATAGGTTAAAACAAAATGTATGCACCTTTTTTTTTTACAACAAATATATAGTAAAATATTATTTTAGATAGTATAAAGATCTTGCACTATTTAATAATGTTAATAATTCCTATTGTCTGTATGCAAGACACTTACTTATATACATGAACACACATATTTCACGAGACAACCGACACAGATTAAGTGGCCTCATTTTTCCTGTAGTTTTAGTGGCAGCCTTTAAATTCAGATGTTTTCCACTGAGGGAAGAAAATCGCAACCTGTCTGTTGGCTTATCTTATCTGTTGGTGTACTGGACTCCGCATGTTTACACAGCTGAGCAGTATCAAATACCTAGAATTACTGAAGAGACAAAATTAATCAATTATTAGGACAGTATAAATATTATCTTTTAATATGTTAAAAAACATTATATTTCTATTCAACATATATATTTCTTTTTTAATAGATAACAGGCCCTGTGACAGGGCGACCTGTACAGGGTGTAACCCTTCTGCCTTTCGCCCTTTCAGATCCACAGGACCTCAAATTAGGGAAGAAGCGGGTATAGAAGAGGAATGAATGAATGAACAGATAACGGATTAAAGACCATTGATTATTTTCAGATCGTTGTTAATCACCATCATGATCAGCAAGCTGATTTGTTTTTATTTTTGGATTTAACGTTCTATACGATCTTTAACTGTCAAAGCCAACACATTCGCAACCCATCTCAGACTCATACCTGTAGTCAGATCTGACAGCGTCTTCTTATTCCTCTATGAATAATTGAACAGTGACTGTGTGCATCCTTCTAAACCAGTGTGATGTTCTTTGTCTGAAGCAAGAGTAACTGAGTGAGTAAGAGTGGGTTGGGAATATTTCCCTTACTCTTGTGGAGTAGATGTAGCAAGAGACTGATCTGACACGAGACACTGGGGACGTGTGATAGGGATGCTGGGTTGTTGTGGAGGATGGAGGGTGTGAAGTAGATTGTCGACTTCAATCGGCATCATTTCAACATCTTGATTTTCCCGTGAGCATGCTGGAGCCGGGACAGGTTAAGCAGTGGCTGTGAAAGGAGTAATGAATTGGGAGACGGGATTCTCTTTTATAATAAACAGACGATGATCTGTTGTAGCAATCAAAAGATGATGTAAAGCAGATACGTTCTCCATGTTTGCAAACAAACTAAACATGCTACAAAACTTTGAAATTTTCTAACCACACCTTTATAAATGTTCTCACACAATACCATAACACTTGTTCTAAGCGATCTCACCGCTACCTTTTTAGCATTCCATGTCATTAGACATCAAATAACAAGAAATATTTGTCCTTCATGTAAGAAAAAAAGTTAGATTCCTTCTTTTAATCATATTATTTTTAATTGTATGTGATGTGTTGCACATTTTGTTTTATTTTTCAATACACACATTTACACAAACCCTCCTAAGAAAAGGCAAGTTTTCTCCAAGTGTTCCATGTGGCTAATTTCCCATAATCACTTGTGGGCAAGACTGCCACTGCGGTGGCTCAGCGCGCAGCTTCAACAGAGCATATTCCAGCCTGCCGTTCCACACAGCTCGCCAACACGGCACATCAGATAGATCAGCTGGCATGCCGCCTTCCTCTACGCCTGGCTTCTTCAGAAATTCTGCCCATATGATTGAGCGGGAGTGTGCCAATGTGTGTGTGTGTGTGAATATAGCAAAATGAGATCAAAAATAGAAAAGGCGTGCTTTCTGCAGAATACGCAATCGAGTTTTTGGCTTAGATCATGCATTTGCTCAAAAATGCAACCTGCCAGCTGAGCCCATGCTGAAACAAAATATGTGTGTGTGGACAACCTGAAATGAACTGGGAAGTGGTGAGAAAATAAGCAAAGCAAGAAATTGTATAGGAGTAGAACCACTAAAAAATCAGGATTTTTTTTGTTAGGATATTGATTTAGCACAAGTGTTGATTCTAACAGCGCTGCTTTAGTGGCCTCCACAGAACAGCAGCCACATGCACAGAAATTCTGAAGAATCCATATGCAAAAAGTTGCGTGATCATAAAGTAACAATGTTATCTGGCACTTGTCTGGCACAATGTAGCCCTGTGTCAGCTCTTATAGTTCTGTGTTGTCTGTAGCATCCTAAGCCACATGTTTCAAGTAACTGTGTAGCGCACCACCATTAATAAAAATGACTCAGTTCAAATCGATTTCTAAATTAATTGCATTAGAAGTTCCAAATAAAGCACACCTTAAAAACAGAAAACACGTTTAATGCTTTTATATTTTGGGAAAATATATATAATAAGAATTTAATTCAGTTTTCCATTATCAGAGTACACGTCACAGGCAAATATCTGACAGTAACTTACCGAGGAGAGATTTGTCCACAAAAAGTACAACTCATTTTGCAGTATAAGGCACATGCAGCAGAAAGCAGAGTACAGCCACAATCTACATTTGTAAACATTTAAATGAATGTATCACTAACTGTGTAAACAGCAATACCATCATGATTTGAAACAACTCAAAATCATTAGTGATTCAATTGTTAATCAAGCAAGATCCATGTGCGTTCTATTGAAAACGTCATTATTTGTATAATAGGACACAAAGACTTGCATTTTTTTCCCCGAGAAAGCAATAAAGAATTTACAAGAAACCACCATACTAGAAAAACAACAGGGATATAGAAACTTTATGGTACTTTTACCCAAGACCTTCACAGAATACTGTAAGAACAGCAAGAAAACTAAAACAATCACAATCAGCGTGGAACGGGTTTCTTGGACTTGTTTATAATGTTGCACAAATAAAACCTTTTATGACAACATGACATTGACAAAGTGTAAACGAGTGTAAAATATTAAACGGTTTTAATGACGTTTGATTCTTGACTGAGATGTGATATATATATTACATGATGTAGTAATATACATGCATTTGTAAGTGGGCAACCAACTTATCTTGTTAGTGCTAATAATTAACTTAATTTATACTTAGAATATAAAAAGATACTGTACACATATTGAGACGTGGCTGTAAAGAATAGACATTTGAGTACACTTATATCTGGGCCTTGTATATTTCATATTTTCTATTTGTTCTTTGCTATAACACCTGATCATAGTCATGGACTAAATATTAAGGCTTTTCTAAAGAAATTATAAAAGATGCACGGCAGCATACAAGAACCGAAAAACTTGCTTTAAAGACAGACATTTGGTTAATATTTAAGCCATACTTTCACTGTGACATCCATCAGTCTTTCCTGACTGACAGTCTAGATCCCACCTCGGTGTTAGAGGTGACGGCTCTTTGGAAAAAGGTGCAAGACTAGAGAAGAACTCTTTGGTTGCATCATCGTGGTCAGTAACTACACTTAAAATCTGTCCAAAATCCTCATGCTGGTTTTGGTCACCGATATGCACTGAACTGAGATGTGGAGAATAATCTGAGCTATCAGACACTGGAGAAGCCAGTGCCAATGCAGCATCCTCACCTTCCTCCACAGTCAAGCTGCCGTCCACCTCCACAACTTCCCCTTCCTCTACAACCGGATGCTGCTTTGTGATTAGCTGCGTATCTGCAACTGGTCTCACTTCTTCTTTACATATCCGCTGCTGTGTCAGACTCATGCTTTCCAATGGGCAAGGCTGAGTTTCTTCCCTTTGCTCGGAGGTGACAGGTGTCTCCACCTCGTCTCCACCTCCATCTGGATTGAGGCGGGAGCGAGGCCACGCGTTCAGGAAGCTGTCATTACCAGATGTGTCCAAATCCCATGGCAATAATCCTCCTCTTCCTGTCCTGTCATCTGAATCAGTCAGGGGGACAAAAAAAGATTAATGGTCATTCTTTCAGTGCCATTGCTAATGAAGCAGTATCTGGCTAATGTGCACGATGTGGAGATCACAACAATTACAAGACATCTCATTTCATAATATCTCTACAAAACATATAAAATAATAAATAAAATATTTTGAACTATATAAACTACAAAAAAAATCCATATTTTGGAAAGCAGCCTTTCAATAGCCGAAAATAATTTATTTACAGTAGTGCCTTCACACAAACATTAAAAATAGGACTGTAATGTGAAGTCATCCATGTGGAGAAGTGATTGACAACCATTCTCCCAGATTACTGAGCCATGTCTGGAGGCATGCGAGCAAAAGGTTAAACACTTTCACAGCTTTTTTTGAGTACAACTGAAAAGAGAAAATGTTTCACAGTTTGGCTGGCATCCATATTTATAGACCATCCCTTCTCCAAAGACGTCCCAAAAGTTGGTGAATGTCAGCGGGTGAGAATTTGCTAGCATTTGCAAAATGCCATGGCATTTGAGGAGGATCGACCATTTAGCCACCACAGCGATAATAGTGTGCGTGAAGCAAAGGTGTGTTCATAGAGACCCGTGCAGGACGAGTTACAGTGAGTGATCAAGCTAATTATGGCTCTTTAGCATTGAATTGAGGGCACAATTAGAAAACAGTGGTTTCAGTTACACACAATTACACCCCCTTACCTGCAGGGGGCTGTGAATCAGTCAGCTGTTCCCTGGGCACAGGCTGAATGTGAGGGCCCAAAGAGGAGGGTGGTGTTGCAAGCTGACTCTCAATTAAAATAATATCATCTTTACCTTCTGCTGAACACCAAAACCAGGAATGGAAAACAGTGTTATTCAAGTTCTTAAGGACAGTAAACAATTGGCAGCATGAATTATTTTAAATGATTGAGGTGGATTCTGTTTTGATGAGATGAAATTGACAGAAAGGGACAATACAAGACAGGGGTATCAGACTAATTCTGGAGGTCCCAAATCCTAAGTCAGTAACTCTATATTATCTAAACTCTGAACCCAACCTGATCACATGGCCTCAACATCACTACACCAAACCCTATCCTCAAAACATACACATATATACACATATGCACATACACCCACACGCAGACAGAAAGCTGCTACAAACGCTGTTATCTGTCTTCATTAGTGCTAGCTGTATGCACCACAGTCTGACGCCATATGCTGCTCACAGCCATATATCTACGGTCGACCCGTGACTTTACAAATAAATAATTCCTGCTAATTACATGATTTGACTCAAAGTCATTTTCCTGGGAATGATATATAAGCTATAAGAACATCACTATTGCTGTTTCCAGCACCCTGTGTTAATGTGCATTTTGAAGTATTGCATCTTAAAAATCCCTTCATATGCAAAAGTTTTTACGCTCACTTGAGGTGGCTTGAAGGGTTAATGCGACTAAATGTAGCTTAAAATGCATTTGACGAATACATTCTGCCATAGCGAACATTAGACCCACGTGACTAATTGGCTGTTTCTGCTCCATTATGCTTGTCTTGTTTTATTTACTGTTGGTAACTAGGTTACCAATGCCACCGTCAGCTGCTTAAACAACTTGATGGAAACGCACCTAATCCACATTCTTTTCAAACTTTAAAAAGAATTGCTTACCGTTAGGATGTAAACCTGGCTTATATCAAAAAGCACAGTAATGTCGTGTCAAATTTTTAATATATCTATGCTCGAGTTTAATTTATTAGTAATTTTTAAATTAGACAGGTGTGTCATGTACCATAATGCTATATAAATGAATGTCAAAAACAAAACCCAAACAAAACAAACAAAACCAAAGGTGACACAGTGAGGAATGGTTTGAACCCTTTACCAACTAAATGCTAAATCTCTCTGTCTCTCCTGGTCTGTCTTAGTCTCCACTGTTCCTCTCTGTCTTGAACCCACACATCCACACATAATAAATATGATTATTATTTTTTTTAGTGGTAAATGAATGATGTATAAAAAGCTCCATATTCGGCTTTCTTGGTTTGAAAAGGTCATTTGTTTGATGCAGAAAGACACCTCAGAACCAATTAAAAACTTGAGCTAATTTGGTATGCAGAGTAGGACGGACGCTAGCACAGCTTGCTGCGCAAAGCAGAATAAATGGATGAGTGGCTTTTCCCACCTGGCAGCTGCCCATCCATTCGTTTTCTCTCAGTCTCTCTCTCTCTCCCTCTCTCCCGCAAGCACACAAGGTTAGGCAGAATTCTCTTTCATACCCATACAAGTAGAAAAGGATGCTATTCTTCACAATTAATACAACTTGTTCCTCAATAAAAGTGCCTGCACTGTTCTATGCAAATGTGCACCTGTCAGTCTTTCGAATGCTTACAGAGGCAGAAAAATGAAGACACATTTTCGAGTTTATATTTTTACATGACTGTGAGTCTGTCACATTGTCACTGCAAACACAGCACCTATAAACACAAGCTGTCACCTAAAGAGACAATAAAGGGGATTGAACTGACTGGAAAAATGGTGTACATTGTTTTACAACTGAACATTTCAATGCAGATGAATTGCCTATATTTCTACACTATGGGCAGGTTGTGCTCTTAATAAGTAATGAAATGCTGACATTTCCCATCCTCGTGATCACATTATTCCTTTTTTTTCTCTCCCTGGCATTAACCGGTAGAGCCTGTCTGTTTTCACAAGGCCACTTGCTTCCCTCCCCGCTGCATTTAGTTTCAAAGGGCGAGTCGGGAGCCCCTCTGTCTCGTCTACAAATTCCACTAATAGCAACCCATTCCCCAAATGTGTTCGTAATGTGGGCGATCATTTTTTGAAATGGATGCTTGTCAGCTTTATGGTGGTAGATAGACAGTGTTAAGACAGGCAAGCGTCACTGGGCCTCAGTGCAGTGGACTTAAACTTGGAAAATGGTGAAAGCGCCACACTGTCCTCTTGTGGATAAAGAACGGAAGCCCTGTCCTTTTCTAAGACTATCCTAATCTTTGGCTTGATCTAGGGCAGGAATGTAACAGCAGAAGAGCTCATAATACATGAGGCATGCTTCGATAAACTCTGATAAACGACATTAGTTTCAGTTGGTTCCACAATAAAAATATATTTATTGGTGGTTTATTTATTCATTTGTTTTGCAGAACCCATATTTTGGTACCCATATTATATTAATGGTAGTTAAGCGGTTAAGGACTACTAATTGGAAGATCGGGTTTCACTTCCCAGCACAACCAAGTCGCTGCTGATAGGCCGCTGAGCAAGGCCCTTAACCCGCAACTGCTCAGATGTAAAAAAGAGATCAATGTAAATTGCTCTAGATAGGAGGGTCTGCCAGATGCTACAAATGTAAATGTATTCTGGTCGGATAGTTGTGGTAGATATTAAGACTCTCCTGACAACCCCGGATGGGAACCCAGTATTTTCCACCATACACTCACTTATTTACACTTTTATACACTTTTTTATTACAATTTTATAGCTAGGGGCATTTTACACTGCAATTAAAACAAATACCCCTTAGACCAGCATACTACTATTATTTAAATATTGGTTTACCAAACTGCACTAAAACAAAGAGCTGTTTTAACAGAAAATTAAAGCAAATGGGTAGGGCAACAATTCTTTTTGCATGCAAAATAAGATACTTTCTCTATACATTCAAATAAAACCTATAGATTTAAGGTGTCCAGTTCACGTTTCCTATAACTCATATGTGTAATCACGTTTGGTAGACTCCAAGTTTGGTCGCACGTGGGAATGTCACAAGTCAGACATTTGATTATTATTTGCTGTACATGTGACTCTACAGGCTCCACAGACTTCTTTTTGTCACCTTTTAATTATTGCATTTTGTTTTGTTTATGAAGTAAACTGAGGTGAAAAAAAGACATCACAGCATGTAGAAATAATGAGATGTAGTCTGGGGGAATTTTTCTATGGCAGGTCTCATAGGGTGATTAAAATATCAATTTAATACACACATATACATCATGAATCCAGGCTTGTTCTTTTTTAGTTTGCATGACCTTTTATTCCTATATAACGTCAAAAAGTATTTATTCCTAACCCACAATCTCTACATCTCTAAAGGAGGGACTGCAGGTCTGTCGGTGAATCAAAAATAGATTCGAGTCCATTATTGCACCCAAAGTGTTCTTTGACACTGGGCAGATGAGCACACGAAACTATTCTTAAATCATCGTTATAACTGCATGGCTACCCGTGCAGAACATATCTGCCAATTTAACCACCATTAAGCTCACTAAAAATGCCCACGACGACTATTATTCACACAGAGAAGGTCAGATACCTAAATCCGGATTAAAAACTTTGACTTGCTGACATTGAAATTATTGATATATTGATATTGATATAGAGAAAAGCGGAGTGTTATATTTTGCGTATTTGCTGCTGATATTATGCGGGTCTTTGCACATTATTTTCCCACTTCTAATTTACAGTACAGACCACTTCACCTAATAAGCGCTTATTATTTACTAAACAGCTCAGCTAATGTTGATGATGGTAGAAAACTTCTTAACATGATTGTGAAAAGAAAAACATTTAACTTTTCATTATTATAGATGATCTCTGGACACACACACACACACACACACACCTTACGTTAGAATAGTGTGTTTATGGTAGGTTGTTATGACAAAGAAATGAGAGGTGGGTTAGGGGGGCAGGTGCCTAAGATTCTGCTGACACATAATAAAAATAATAAAGCAAAAGCCAGAGGGGCAAAAACATACTCCCTAATCCCAGTGATATGTTGTAGGTCAGACCTTAACAAGACAGCAAAGGAAAGGAGAGAAAAATAATAAATATTCAATCAGAGTTGATTTTCATACAGCAAAGCTAGAGCAGTGCAGACTAACACATATACACTCACGGGCCACTTTAACACATCTAAGAATTAAAGCAATTTCTAATTCACACTGGCATGAAGGCCGGTTGGTCAGAAAAGCATCTCGAAACATGTGATCCAACACTGGGTTCCACTGTTAAAGAAAAGAGTAGTCGATTAGGAAAAAAAAAATCAATGGAGTCTGGTAAATTTTTAATTTGATTTTTAATACTGTGATATGTGATGATGAAGTCAGAATTTGGCCAACCTTTTACCAGTCTAGGCTGGTGGTGGTAGTGATGTAATAGTGTGTTAAGGTTTTAATTTCACATTGTTTGAATACAATAATCTAAATACTGATGATTTACCCACTGTATAATATCTACTTTCAGAGAAGGAGATTAACATAATGTGATGCAATTTGTGTCGGAATTCGAGAGCGATTTAACCAAGTATTTATATAGTCTCTGTCATTAGGTGGCCAGTGAGTATACAGTAGATGAGACTTTTTTTTTTTCACCCAAAGTTTTAATTAGACAAGAACATAAATTAAGATACAACCTAACATATTGTTTAACATGTACAAAATGTACAAAAAAAGCATGTACAAAAAAGTTACAATTCCGATCTGTGTTTTAGTGTCTGTGTTCCATGTCAAGTTTGTTGCCTTATTTTCCTCATTTGTTTCTGCTCCACCTTTTGTTTGTTACTGTAGTCACTTAGGGGGTATATATACAGGGTGGAAAAAATGACCTACTTTGTTCCAGCCCTGTTTTGTGAGTCTTTCTTCATCTGTTCACATAATTTGTTTAAAGTTTATTTGTATGTTTGATTAGATGTACGTCATGTTCGCTCTTTCTCTTTGGTTTCCTAGTTTCTGCTCCTTGTGATCATTAAACCTGCTGCACATGGGTCCACAGTCTCACCTGCCTCAACCGAGACAGGTGATGGACAACAAACAAGACAAAGAACTCCAAAAGTCCGCAAACAGACACCAAAACACAGAAGTGGATCATAACACATTACTAAATTTGTGGTGTTTTTATGAAAAGATACAGCAACAAAAATATGAGATGAAATAACCTTAACATAGACTATTGTTGTGTAACAATCAGCAAAAAGCTAGAAACAAAACACAGCACTAACCTGGTAAACTCCAAAGCCCAGATACCTCCAGTGTCCTCAATTTCTTTTCAAGCTCTGCAACTCTGTTCCCAAGAATTCTGTTAAAACATTACCCTATCTCATTACAAAATGAGATTACATTATCTCGAAAACAAAAATACTGTACTGTGTCTAAGACAACCTTTAAAAAACAAAAAAAACAAAACCACAGAGTTCCTATATTTCCTACACCACAGAGTTCCTATATTTTAGGTTACAGCACCAAATATTGACTTATCATCATTTAATAAATGATAATAAAAGAAATATAATGTAAATATAGGAAGCACAAACACACACACAGGAGGTAATAAAGTAAATAGTTTGTTTTCACCCAAATGGATGGGTTCCCTGTTGAGTCTGGTTCCTCTCAAGGTTTTTTCCTATCTCATCTTAGGGAGTTTTTCCTTGCCACCGTCGCCCCGGCTTGCTCATCAGGGACAAACTGATTTATGTTTAATTCTGTTTTATAATTTCTTCAATTGTAAAGCTGCTTTGTGACGATCACCATTGTAAAAAGCGCTATACAAATAAAACTGAATTGAATTGAAATTGAAATATACTTCGTTATTGTGCTTAAGTAGATGTTCTGGTATGAGTACTTTTACTTCACTATTTATTTTTCTGACAACTTTTTACTTTTACTCATGACATTTTTACACAAATATCCGTAATTTCTGTATTACATATTCTAACTCGTTACTTCAGTTTTAATCTGTTTGGTGGCTTTATCGATATCATGTCCTTTAATTGCGAAATTTGCACACCATTTTCAACCAATCAATCTACTTTTGTTATTGCACAGCTTTTTCAACCCATCATTGTCACACTGTAAACATTGTCACACTGACTACTTTCTGAAGCTAACAATGAGCAAGGCGGTCAGGCAAAAGGCCTGGCAAGCGTGGACGATGAGACAGAGGGAGTCAGTGATGTAAACATCACCTGACTGAGGACAGAGACATATATAAGGATGTTCAAAATTGTCGGCAAAGGATTTCTGGCGAATGCGCTGTGAATTGTGTTAACCTTAAAAACACGAGGTGCTGTCTTTACAGAATGCAGCATCAAATTTAAGAAAGCACCTACAGGCAAATTAAGTTAGATGTTTATTGTTATCCGTTTCTTGTCATGAGCCAATTCAATGTTTTTAGTAATAGTCTATTTTCTATTTGCTACTTTAAATTCATACAGGTGCCATTTTGTTTTTCATTTTACCATCACATTAGCTATAGTGCAGCACATGTGTTTGCTAACGCAATTTAGTGAACATTAGTTAACCAACTAACTAGATATATTTCCATTGGAAAATAAATTAACCTAATTCACCATCAGTTTGCCATCAGAAGAACAGAATTTTGGTGCATAATGTTTGTTTTTACAGAGCTATACTGTAATTCTGGTAGTTGATTTACTTTTTACAGTGAACTTTTACTAGTCGTTTTAAGCATGATTATCGGTACTTCTACTTAAGTTAAGTATGTGTGTACTTTTGCCATCTCTGCACGCACATACCTGTTAGTCTGGCGTTGGTGCTGGATAACCATGTTCTTTTCATGAATTGTTTCCAGCAGAGCCATGGCCAGCGATTTGAGGTCAGAGAGAGACTGAGGCGTGACTGGAAGCCCACATCCATTCTCCTCTGACAATAAATCTTGCACTGCAGTGAAACATGGTTTGTGTAAAGTGTGAAAATAAATAAGAAAAGTATAAAAACAGGCAAAAACATTCACAGGGTAAAACTAATTTTTCAAATCTTATATTGTTAGCATTGAAATAATCACTTTGTGAGCTACTTTCCAGTTACCCTGTTTGGCAGAAAGCACACCAGTAAGTGCACTAGTATTAGATGTGCCACCTGTTTTTGAGTTCTTTCCCCGGTCCAGAGCACTCTGCAAGAAAAAAACCAAATACATGTTCTAGCGTAAAATGTTTAACTTATATTGAAATTCTTTAAATATTCCATACCTTGTATTTCATTAGGTTTGTTTTCAGGAGACTGACTTCCTCTTGAACTTGTTTCAGCCTCTCGTGCAAATACCTGGAGTGAAATGAGTGTCCCAGAAATATTAAAGGTATTGTACAATATATCTATTACAAACTATTCAAAATATTTTATTCCTACAACAGACAAAATGGTTTATTTTCAATAAAATCATTGTTAGAATATTATTAGCATTTACTTAAACAGATTGTACTAGTATTTTTGACACTTTCCAACATAAACACTTTTATGGCAATTAAAACATTCTGACTGCATGCATGTACAATCCCTCTGACCAAAGCCAGCCCAAGGCATAAGCAAATTAAACAGCTGCTTAGGGCCCCAATGGCCACTAGGGGGCCCCCAAAAGTACATGTTTTTGGTTTTTTACATGTAAATATTGCAATTAAAAACAAACAATGGGATACAGGATGCAAAGAAAGCTGTAATGCAACACAGCTACAACATATAAAATTGATAGAGTGTGTTAGATTTACAGTGTGCGAATAAACACATAGCAATTAAACCTGAAAAATGGACAGATTCCATTCAAATAGCGAATATAAAACAATACATTAGAAGGTTAAAATACCATTAAGCACATTTAGTGCCATAAATAATTAAAATCACGTTTAGTGGTCCAATAATGCCAAACTCACAAAATATCTAGCGATTCAGACCATCAGGATGTTAAGAGTTAACCCATATAAGAGAAAACCTGGTTGCCTTTGCCAAAGGGTTAATTACATAAGAGCCATCAATAGAGGTTGCGAGATGGTAACCAACATATACTTGAAATCCAACACAACTATGTTGAAAAAAACAGTGTGTGGAATAATTAGCTTAATCTCATGCTGTGATTTGATTTCAACATGGAAAAGCTTTAGAACAGGGGTGGGCAATCTCGGTCCTGGAGGTCCTGCAGAGCTCCAACCATAATTAAACACACCTGAACCAACTAATTTAAAGCTTGTATACTTGAAACTTACAGGTAAGTGTGTTGAGACAGGTTGGATCTAAACTCTGCAGGACACTGCAGGAGATTGTCCACCCCTGTTTTGGAATATACTAAAGGCTAAATATTCATTGTTAAAATAGCTTGACTGGCAAACGAATACTTGTTTCTGTGATTCAATGGCTTGTTTATAAATGCTAAACCTATTTTATGTGCATTCTCAGATATTTGTCTGTTTGCAAAGTGAAATGGATACTTGTGGTTTGTTTGCTATTTTTGGTTGGGATTTGCACTGTACCAAATCAAAGCAAAAATAAATTGCTGAGCGGTGTTGAGAAATTATTTATTGCTTAGATTGCAGTGAGAAAACTCATAGAAAGCACTAAGGATTTCAGGATTGCTGAAAAATATTATGCATAATAAAATGAGTCTTTCTCTTTTCTGTGAGGAATATAAATCATGCCCTTGCTTTTTTTCCATCTAGCTGTGGTCTTTATCCTTCTAGCTATTGATCTCTATCCTTCTAGCTACTGATCTTTATCCTTTGGCTCAACACGTGCCAGTGTTAAGTTTAAAAGTCAAATAAAAAACAAGCAAACCCCAGAAACATTAATGTCTAGCCTGGGTTATAACGGTTGCATAAACAGACCTGTTCTCCATACAGAGCGCATCCACATCCAGGATGCGTTTTCCTCCACCACCCAATACATGGTTGAGCTCGAGGTTAAGGCGATCAGCTTTCTCCTTGTACACAGTCCTTTCTGCCTTCACATCCTCTAATTCATCACTCACTGCCTTAAGGCTGTTCTCCAGTTCTTCTCTCTGAAACAGGGATCATATTACACTGTCAATATTGCCTTAATACTGTAATACCTTTTATTACAAAGCACCTTCTGTCTTGTTAAGAGTTATAGCATCATGTCTTTGATGTACAGCTTGAAATTTGGACGTAACGTATTGGACCATGTCATGTTACATAATTATGCTACACTCAAATCTACTACATAAGTGTTATTACATCATTATATGAGCCACCGCTCATGGTTAAGGTTCGCCCTATAATTTCCATTGTACTGAAGTGAGGTTTTTTTTTTCTTTTTTTTTCTTTCTTGAGTTTTCTTTTTTTTTGCATAATTGCATATTTTATGTGTTACATCCATAAATATCACTGTGGTAGTGCCTGTTTTTTTCCGTTTTTTCTCATGTTTGCTTTCTCCCCTTTTCCTGTCAATCTTTTAGGTATTTTTAGGTCCTTGATTGGTTTACGATTCTGCTAGTCATCATTAGGCGATGTGACGCTGACCTATCTGCCGCCGGTAAAGGTTCCCGCCGGCAGATAAAAGAAAGCTAGAAGGAGAGAATGGGAATTTCTTTTGCTTTTTGCTCTCTGCCTTTTTGCTGTCAATTTACTCATTTTTGCTTTGAGTTGCTTTATTTGTTTATGCCTGTTTTTTGGTTTTGGTTAAATGAGTTGTGGTGCAACCAGGTTTAAGTGCATTTGAAGACTAAGGGCTCATTTTCTACCAAAAGCCAATGAAAAAAATCTTATTGGTTTCTGTCACGAGGACCCATGTGACAACCACAGAAGCTTACAAGAAATGAAAGCCTAAAATGAATTTGGTTATTAAAATTTTCCATAAAAGAGCCTGCCTCAAACTTATTTATCCAGACTCTTTACCTGTAATCCTGCTTCCTCCAACTGCCTCACTAGATCCTCACGCTCATGGGCTGGAAAGTGCCTGACCCCAACTTCATCATCACCAAGCCTCTGTTTAGTAATAGTCATTCTTAAAAGCTGTAGAAAAAAACAAAAATGTAGAACAAATCAATAGAAGAAAAATTTATAGTTGCAGATCTGGAATTTTGGTACCGGGTTATATCAGAACACAAGTCATACTATACTTACATACAGAGCATACATACACCAGGTACCATGTCAGAACATGCGCTAAAACATCAACTGACGTCTCTGACTTTTCTACCAAACAGTAGACCATGTTTATTAGAGTAAACGAAACAAAACCTTAGTAAGACCAATTTGCCCAATGTAATGTTTAATGCATAATATTTTTATATAAAAAACAGTAAAATGTATTTACCCTATCAATCCCAAATCGCTCTAGTCAGTTTGCATACAACATAAAGTTATACATTCATTCTCTAGTTGTATATTCACAAGATCAAAGTATGTGTTCAGGCATGTCTTATTTAATGTGTGTGTGTTTGTTTACCTTGTTGTCACCCTGAGCTTCAGTTAGTCTTTGAGTCAGCTCCTTCACTTCCTCTGCTAACTGCTTACTCCTATCCCGTGAATCCCTTAACAGCTGTGCAAGATTAACCTGAGATGTAGTGTTAGAGAGAGAGCGAGAGAGAGAGAGAGAGAGCGAGAGAGAGATATTTTACATGTCTTTCAGTGCTTGTAATTTCCTTTAATAGCTTGATGCTTAAATTTCTATGTTGTTTCATTTTACAAGCTGATTTGGCTAATCTTAGCTGATAAACACAGATAATCAGTCTGCCTATTCACTACAGACTATCAAGTGTTTCCTGCTCTTGACAAAATAAAAAATCATTTGGGTGTTTTGGTAAGTTAAAGTGAGAAATCCCATCTTACAAAAAATGTGCTTGCGAATATATTATTGATTGCACTCCCACCTGGTTGCGTTTTTCAGGTGGCAATGTAGGATCTCCATCCTAAAACACAGAGTACAATAATAAGCAAAACCATTACTGTCCAGTTTCATCAAAAATCATTATAAATTCTTTGATGCTAGATTATATATTTTTAAAATATTGTTTTCTAAAAAAAAATTCAGCTGGAATCATGTGGTTCTTTAGACACACAATAAGTTCTCTGTATTTTTTCTTCAGGCCCTGATGTCTCTCACGCAGCTGATTGGCCATCAGCTTGTACTGGTCTCTCTCTAGCTGGCATGTGTCCAACTCTTTGGACAGAATCAGCAGAGCCTCCTTTTTACTCTCCAGCTTACGCTTGCATATCAGAAACTGGAAATTAAAACAGACAAAGTAATTAAATCAGGTAAAATTACGTGTTACCATTTTTCTGTTTTGTCGTATATCGTGTTGAGTTCACCTGTCTTATCTATCTTTTTTTATATCCAGTATTTTGTATGTACCATTCTGCAGATATACAACTAAACAGGCTAAGTTCAGGCTCAATTTTAATTTGACACTCCTGGAAAAGTAAATACTTTGCTTTGTTTGAGGGGAGGAGATAAGACTCAACCTGTTTTACTTTCCTACTTCCATACTTCCTGCTTACATAAAGCTATTCTGGATTACAAATTAAATTCTAGGACAGCAAACAATAAAACTATCAATTACAAACCCAATTTAAATACAAAAACAAAGCACAATGTTTCTGTTTGATGCCTTACTACTAAACGGTGAGATCTGTTACATCTGGAGTCTAAAAAAACAAACAATAAGTAAAAAAACTAAAAAAAAAAATCTGGAAAAATCTGTTGTACATCATAAAAAAACAAAAAAAAATCTGTTTGTGCTAAAAAAACAAACGGTGAGAGAAAATCTAAAAAAAAAAAACATACATTAACAATAACCTAAGGGGAAAAAACATCAGTGCCCAGGTTTTCACGGATGTTGTAATCAGAAATCGTGGTTTTTATCCTAAATGGAGACAGGCAGCTTGGATCCAGACAGCAGTTAACGGATGTAGCCTACACTGATGTTCCAGGGTTCGTCCACAATTACCACGTTTATATCACAACTCCATAAGAAGCAGCTAATCTTAAAACATTAGCTTCATGATATGGAGCAATATATTACTGCTGGGACACTTAAAACAAAATGATTGACTTCATGCAATGAAGTAGCAATCAACATTTCTGGCTGAAACGCGCTACAGAATTTCCTAGAGCATTTAGAAATAAACTGTGTTTTGGGTGATCATGTGTTGTTAAATAAAAGCAGTAGTAACATTACTATAGTTTGGTTATTCAAAAAAAAAAAAAAAAAAAAAGGTCATGTGACCTGTTGAAATCACTATTGTCATTTTGTAATTTTTGTTTTTTTTTTTTTTTTTTTTTTTAACAAAACTACGTTCACTTAAAATACCTTTTACAGACAGCTGAAACAACTGCAATATACTTACAATTGTAAATCAATAGTGTGTTAGAATATTATCAACAGTTAATTATATTTCAACAAACATAAAATGTCATTTTCATACAACAGCATCTAGTCAAGCATCCAAGAAAGCCACCAGTTGCATGCAATCTATTTATTTAGCAAATAATCTCATTGTTGTTCATGCGTAACAAAATCACATCAATCGTCTGTACTTGGTGACATCCCATCACATGGAAAAATTAAACATACAGCACAAACAATACAAAGATGCCTATTAAACGACAACACATGCATGACAAACATGCTAACTACTAAGCCAGTAAACCTGCGTAATACGGCTGCCAGGTATTGTCAAAAATTCACATTGCAATGTTTAGTTTTTCTGCAATATGAAAAAATGTAAATGTAAATGAAATAATCGGTGCTTTATGTTTTTCTGGAGATTCAGATACAGAAATTGAATAATGAAATGTATAATTACCCTGCAGAGTCTTTACCTTATACATTATAAGATTTTTTTGTACCTGTATTCTTTAAACTTGCTTGAAATGTAACAGTAACACACTAACAGACCTTAAAACAATGTAAACCGTTAACTTTCACTCCATTATTAAATTTTGCCATTAATCCACAAATCAAATGCATTCTAAACTGTAGAGAAATCAACTATAATGTTCACTTGATATTGCATATCCTGCGATGTGACTATTGCAGATGCACATATTGCGATGTTCAGGCTGCAACGATATATTCGCAGCCCTACTGCATAACTAGTATGGAACATTTTTTTTTTAATTTCTTCGCTTAACTGCATTCATTTGGGAACTGTGCTGTAAATTAGGAGCAATAAAACACATTATGTATATAACGGTAAAGCAATTTGGCAATAATCACATTTTTAAAAATTTATTTAAAATTACTTCACACTTGTATTTAATTACAAATATTTTGTTTAATATTTAGCTTTAAAGGCAAATTCTGCACGCTTTCTCTCAGGCATACCTTTTAACTGTGTGCCTAAAACTGTCATAATTGACCACAAAACATATCCTGTATTTGCAGGTGCAGGGCTTTTCTGTATTATTGTAGTTTCTATTTATTCTTTTTTAAGTTATAATTCAGTACGTATGACATTTGCGTTTATGTATGTTTGTGTCCTTGTCTTTGTTATCTTGTTATAGTGTCTATAAGCTCAACAGCCGAGTGAGATCCCGAGTACAGCCTACACAAGTGGACTTCAAACAGGATACTGATATCCTTATTTTAATGTTCAGGTCAGCGCATGATGCTTATTTGACAATCTATCTCTCTCTCTCATCTCTCTCTCTCTCTCTCTCTCTCTCTCTCTCTCTATATCTATATATATATATATATATATATATATATATATATATAAACAATATATAGTGTAAACACAGTTAATACACACACCTACACTTAACCTCCCTGTTAAATCTAACTGTATGATGATTAAGATGTTGGCCTGCTGAATTATTGAAGCTGCTGGGCCCCTGAGAAAGGCCCTTAACCCTTAACTGCTCAGTTGGATAAAAAAAAATAAAATAAATGTCAGTCACTATGGATAAGGGTGTTTGCCAAATTTCAGAAATATACCTGTAGTTCACTATTAAATCTTGACTAGGTATTAGACCGGATATCAATTAAGTAACCTATAAGAAAAGTTTGCGCATTAAACAGCTGTTTGTTCTGCGCATCCGGTTCCATATGTTGCGTGTTCCACCAGCAGCCTGCACTGCGCTCGGACCGATTTTAAACACTCACCTCGCTCACTAATCCCTGCCAGTCATTTTCATTTCTTCTAGGAGAGTTCATGGTGGCAGCGTTTACCGACACTTGATTAACGCATCTTTCATTTGATTTGCTAACCAGCATCATGGAACTGCACCGAAAATCCACCTTTACGCTATATTTTAGGGGAAGTTCCGCCCTCTATCCGCTATTTACCGACTGTAACGATCAACCACCAATAATATTGCTGGGATATGTCACGTGATAGGATTCGACTCCAAGCTGCATCTGAAGTACGGATGGGAATTCCTGCTCCTTTCAGTGGGCGTGGGGTGATATTACGTTTTTAACAAATCTTCAAAAAAAAGTCAAGTCGAAAGTATCTTGACTAGTATTTTTTAAGTCATAAAACAAAATATATAAATATAATATAATATAATGTAATAGATATTTAGTTGATGGTTATTGAGGTTCAGGTTAGTGTTAGATTTAGTGCAGCATAGCATTGAGGAGCTGCATCAATGATTAGCATATGTAAAAAGAAAATCATAGCAAGATTAATTTTTTATATTTTATTTTTTTCAATTGAAAATTATTTTATTAAAATTTTCAATTTTTAATTTTTTCACAGAACCAACACAATGTGGAATTAGATTTATAAACCTGTAATTCAAGAAACATAATAAAAATAAAAAATAGAAATAATCTGTCTAAAGTATCACTGACACCATTGAATCTTTCAGACCATGTACCAGGGGCATCTAACAGACAGGGCAATTTTCCCACTGGGCTGACATACTTTTTGAGCCCAAACATCCCATACTGTTTTTTCTGATCATAGATTAATAGATGGCGCTAAGTTCTTTGTGGCGGTGTGATGTATTTGTTAAAAAGTCAGTTTAGGATATTCTTCCAGACAGATGGACCCATGAGGCATTTAATCAGCAGTCCATTGGTTCTTTTCTTAATTGGCATTGGGCTGACAGAATCACAGCTTTAAACAACCTCCACTTAAGGCTCTGGGTGTCAGTGGTCAGCGTCAGTGCGTTCCCGTCAAAATATTTAGAGAGAGATGAAGAAGAAATATATGAGAGGTGCAGAGAAATTGCGCAAAAAAAGAAACCCTACTATTCTCCTCTGCTTCCTGCACGGTGCACCCCTCCGGCCACACATGCACACTCGGGTAAGGACACTCAATTGGACAAGGTACAGTTCACAGTTATTTTACTGACTGCTATCATTAAAAGGATCAAATGAAGACTAATTCATTTAATTATTCATGTCGATGTCCGTCAACCCCCAAGTTAGACAAATAGTAAATTAAGAAGTAAATTTAGTAATACTATGCTAATACATGACATATAATGTTTTACATTTATTCATTCATCTTCTATACCTGCTTATTCCCTAATTCGGGGTCACTGGGATCTGCTACAGTCTATCCCAGCCGCCTCTGAAAGGGCGAAAGGCAAAAGAGGTACACCAAGAGGTCACTGTTATGGGCACCAATTAACCTTACATACATGTTAGAGAGGAAACCCAGAGTACCCGGAGTAAACCCACACAAGCTCTATGCAAGGAGAACATGCAAACTCCACACAGAAAGGAATCGAACCCGGGCCTTCTCCTAGTATTTGTAAATAAATACTTACTTATTAGTGAAACACCAACAAGATAGGGCCTCTGTTAACAAATGGTATTTAACCATATGTTAAAATCAATAGTTTAAAATCAACTGATAGTTACGTTAACGGATCACTTAAATAATTTTGTGGGTTTAGGTGCCGGCACCCAATCACTCTGCCCAATTTCGTCTCTCTCTGAGATGGCAAATTGGCAAATTGCCCCGAAGGCAGATTGCCCCAAAGCATATCTTCAAAAAATTAAAAAAATAAAATCACCATACCTTCCAAAATAACCGCTCTGTCTCTATGCTCACAAAAAAAGATCATACAATTAAACTGTGAACGTTTCCTAGCCAGAGACATGTCTAAACTCTTTAACTCGTTAGTGTTTGTAATGTAATGGTTTCATCATTTGGAGAATTCTTTGAAAAGAAACAAAAATTTCTATGGACAGATCTCTTAAATATTACAAATTACTATCTGTACAAAATATATTACATTTTTGCAGATGTATAGTTTAGGCTCATCTGATCTAACTTGCATCTAAAATCTGATACACTTAATTTACACGCTTACTCACCGCAAACTGTATGTTTCTTCTTTTTAACATTTCTGCAGGCAGTTGTTGATGTTGAAACAGTAGACATCATACAATCTGACATGCAGGATGGTTATTGCAGTGCAGGGATATATTTAATGTATTTATTGTTATTATGATCTTATGTAAAAGATAATGCACAAGCACACACCTTGCAGTGTCACCAACCCTAGTTGAGCATTAGGCCAATTTTGTAAATAGGAAAACATTTTCAGCAATTAGGTCTCTTCAATTCGGCTCGTTAATTAGTTTTATTGATCAGATTCACATTAAATCCAATATAAACTTCATGCACTTAAAACAAAGACCTGCATGATAATTGTGATCATCAGGACATGACATCAAAATGTATACATGGTTAAAAAAAAAAGGAAATAAATCACTTGGAATAAACAGGTTTTCTGCAGTAATTTACCATAAAATGTGATCTAATACTTATTTAAGGAAAAACTTTGGACAGTTTGCTTAGGTTTGCAACACAGTTTTATTTCCTTGTGTCTTTATTGAACATAGCCATTAAATATTTACAGTAGTGGCACTAGTATTCCGGTGAAGGCGCCCTCTGGTGGTTGGGGGTTGAAATTGGTACACTGCATACCAAATGTAACAAATATAAACTTAGCTCCAACCCCCTATATTTGTATTTTATTACATTATTGTGAACTATTTTTTTTTATTATTGCATTGTATCTTGATTTAATTACACTTATATGTATGAATGTGTAATTCATGTACGTGTAGCCTTCTTTGATTTGGTAACCTAAGCTGGGCTCACGTTTATATTAAATGCTCACTTGGCCCTTTCAATATTTATTCACTGATAGATTTTGTAGTTAAAGTAAGGAAGCTGGCATTTATGTTGTGTTTAATATATTCTACGCTAAGCCAAAATTATTTCGTTTTTGCTTGCAAGAGCAAAAGCTATTAAAGTTATAGTATAAAGCCACTAAATTAAAGATACGTAAGAAACCACAGAATACATAAACGTACATGTACTGATATTCAATGTCTTTGAAAAAGACACTCATTTCAAAAGTGGAGACATGAATGTGTATTTAAAAAGTGGTTCCCTGCAGAAATTCCATATTTATATTCAATCCTTTCTGTTTGGCAAATTTGAGGGAATATCGTCAACAACTTCAACTCCTTGGCATCTTTAGGGCTATTAAGACAGAACAAAATCAGTCATCTGTGACACAGTACAAACTAAAAATATCATTTCAGTAAAGTAATTTTCTACAACATTTACTAATGCCGGGCAGATTTCTTATGAAGCGCAGTAAGCCAAGTGTATTTTCTGGATACGCCTTTTTCCTACCATCCAATTTTGCCACAAGCTCAGTAGGCAACTGTGGAGAAACAACAAGCCATGGTGCAACCACAAATGCAGGCTTTCGCAGATTATATACACTTATTGGGCACAAACTCTTTGCACAAAAACAGTAATGCATATTTCTATGTAAATTTCATAACAAAAACATTTTTTAACACATCAGTATTGTCTACTGTAAATATAGCTGAGAAATATAAGTTAGTAATACAGAGTAAAATTTGATTGGACTTACTTTTGTTTTCCAGTCGGAGAAGCTTTTCCCAGCTGTAATATCCTCTAATTTGGAAAGGAGGTCTGGGTCAGCGTTGCTATAGTTTGCTATTTTCGGTTGATTTCCCAGCCTTTTTAAGTACTCCACTTTACTGAAAAAAGTATAATAATACTTAAACGATAAATAAAAAAGATGATACTGTGAAATGCAATGCACCACCAAATTTTTTTATTTTATTTTTTTTAAATTGCAAATAAAAAACTGTACACTGTCGGTCAAGTTTTTTAATCTTTTCGTATTTTTTTTGTACACACATCAGCATTAATTTTGTGAAATCTCCACCATTAAAGGTTGTATTAATACCATTTAAGGTTGTCTTGATGCCACATGAGAGGATCATGTCAACATGACATTATTGTCTATTGAAATGTATTATATGTAGCCCACCAAGCATTAGGATTAACTGTAGAAACACTAACTGTAGCCAGAATAAAAATTACTTTTAATGTAGAATATTGTACAATTATAGCCATCGATACTATACAAAAACGCATTATAACACAACATTTTGCTTATTAAGGATAAAAAACATTTTTAATAAAGCAAGAAACCCCGTTAAGAAAACTCCAAACCGCTACACTACAACCGCAATTGCACCACATACATCATCTGGAGCAGTTCAGAATCAATATTTATCTAATAACATGTCAAAAACATAAACAATTTTATTAAAGTATATAATACATTTAAAGACTGTAAGCCAGCATTACGAGTCGTCGGCACTGTTCTGAAAACTTTCCTGGGCTGAGACAACCTAGTTATCTTCGAGGTTAGCCAACCTCTCTTGGCAAAAAATCCATCCTAAAAACGGATTCTTATGTATGTCTGAGACCAAGTGTGGAGTGCACATTTAAACACGATTTTAATATCATATTGATAGTGGCTCCCTGATGACCAAAGATGACAAATGACGAAACTACTCGACTATATTTGTAAGAGAATGCGAAAGCATTAAGAAATTTTCCCAAAGTGGGAAAAATAAAGGTACATCTTATCTTAAAAAATATGTTTCCTTCCTTTAAGATAACCTGACAGGCAGGGCAGGGATACATTTTGGTAGCTCGATTTTTAATGAAGACATGTCATCCAGGCATATTGAATGTAATGTAAAAGAGCAATGAAATATAGGCCAAATTACAGATGTTTTGTTATAAGCAGTTTTGTGCATTTATTTATAATCACTATTTTTACACAATAAAATATATATGCATTGATAAACGAGAAGGTGTGTCCACAAATTTGAATCTAACCCCATTTTAAAACTTTTGGAAACCTCTGCTTTAGGATCACTGATAAGTTCATTGCAGCAGGGCAAAGTGGCCAGCTAGTGCCAAAAAGCCTACCAACCAAGCAGTGTCACATAACTCTTTTTACTGACAGAGAAGGTTAAAGAGACTAAATATTGGGCGATAAGAAGCCCTGTTGCACCTGCTTTAGCCTGTGCACACCCCTCACTGCCACCACTAGGGTGAGCACTTCATCCTTTTTTAATACTGCCGCCACCTTTATTTTAAATAGAAGTGCACTTTAATTCTTCCTCTGCCTCCAGTGTGTCAAGTTGCTACGTCAGTTATAGTAAACACTGTAGTTAAAAAAGTGACACCTTTTATAAACAGATTGAAAGCTAGATAATATGAAGGTATCAAATATAAAATCCTTTTATAGCCGCTATTTCTGTCTTCTTCAAGAGTTTCTCTGGCTTTCCAGTATTTTGTTCCACCAGGAGCAGTGCGGCAAGTCGTCTCCCCTAACTTCAGTCTTCGACTCATACCGAAATCAGCTAGTCTTGCTTTTACAAGTTTCTTCAGGACCTGTAACTTCTGGAAAGTGTCATCTGGCAAATGATGTTGAATAAGATAGCCAAAGTTGACATCCTCTCAAAAATCCACATGGCGCACGATAAAATGATTGTCAAGTTCAGGAAGCCTTAAAAAATGCTTTTCATTTCTGAGTTCTTGATATTCAGTCTTGAACATTCGTTTGACAGCTCAGCTACCTCAGTGCCATCATCTCTCAGACCAAGAAAAACCCGAGTTCCATCGCTGCCCTTAGCTATTTCAAATTCGGGGCTATTTCCAATTGTAAGGTTACCCAGCCGATAAACCTCACTTGCTTTTTTGCTAGCAAGTTTCTCTAGTTTGGACTTCCAACGTTTGCTGCTAAAATTCCAATTTTTTAGGATGGTAAATGGTAAATCCTCAGCATCACCTGCACATAAATGCACATTGACATCGGATTCCTCGACTATTTTCTTTTCAGTATCACAGTCTTTATTCAAGTTTTTGGTGATTGCCTTTTTCTTCTTTTTCTTCTTTTTTTTCTTTGATGGTATGTTGTCTGCTGCAGGACTCAATGTGTCTACGGTCTGTAAGCTTTGGGGTGATCTGAGATTTCTGTCCAGTTTTTTCAGGTTCTCTTTAAGCACCTCATCTGTTCTTGTATCTACAGCAAGAATAAACCCTTTCAGGCACTGAAGTCAATCCACATGAATTAATGTGCTCTGGGACAAACTCATGTAGAGCAGCAAATAAACTGTAAGTGAAAATGCTGATGTCAATTGGATAGTAAGAATTTGTAAAAGGCACAAGTGCACTGCATAATTCTTTAAGCACATCAGAGTCAGGACTATCAGTAGTAGATTTCTGTTTTGAGAACTTGTCCATAGTCAGACAGAGAATACTGAGTAGTAGGTAACTGAAAGCATGCAGTTGCACTGTACTTAATGGCTTTAAACATTTGGTCAAAATGGCTACAATTGCATTCAGTATTTGACAGGAAATTTCTATGATCATGCAAATTACAGGATGTAAGCTTTCCAGTGCCAGTATCCTATGTTTATTAGGAATTTTTTTTCGAATCGTTTAATAAACGTCTCAATGTAGATGTCTGTTTTCTTTGACTCTTTTAACCACTTGATGCTACTCTGTTGATACTGTTCACCTGAAACATTAAAATATTCTTTAAACAGTAGCAGATAGGTTAAAGGATGTTCCTCAAAAAAATGTTCCTTACACAAGTTAAAAACCTCTGGCTGAGTTTTCTTGAACGACATAGCCCTAAAACTGAAAAACATTCTGCATTTTTGTAGAGATTCATTCCTTGCTGGTAATTTATCAATAAGATTTTTCACTTTTCGATCGAAATCTGGGTTCAGCCCATAATTTTTTTCAGGGTTTGCACCAGATTCCATAAGTGCTTCGAATACATCCTGTCTGTCCATACTTGCTGCTAGTTGTGACGGTGTAAAACGTTGCTGTCGATGACCATCTGGATTAGCTTTTGCAGCTATCAATTTGACAATATGCAATGGAACTCCTGGTATATTTGCAGCGTAGTGCAGAGCTGTAAAGCCTTTTGAGGATAGTATGTCGGGATCTGCTTTTTTTCTCAGTAGAAAATTACAGATGTCTTTATTCCCACATATAACTGCTGCTGTCAGAAGGGAAACATTATCTTTCCAGATTTCTGATGAGTACAGTTCATTGATATTGATTCTGGTAACATCCTTCTCCAATTCCTTTTGTTTGTTGTCAATAATGCACTGTATCAATGGGTGTGTTGGCGATATTCGAAATGCCATTGATTTTTATAAGTTCTGTAAAGACAAATTCTGGTGGTCTTGGTTTTCACTTCAGTTTTTCACTTTCCTTCCATATATCTTCAAGAGAGGTTTTCTGGGAAAATGCTTTTTAAAGCATAAAAAAAGCTTTTTTAACTGACATCTGAGCTAATTTTATCCCAAAAAGTGAAAATTATACTTTTAATAATTTTTTTTTACAGTTTGATTTTAAGAAAAGCAGAAATGACAGACAGAAAAAGAGAGTCTAGAACCACCCCTGGTAGACCCCAAATATTTTGAAATGAAAACATACACTATAATACAGATTATACCCTACATACACTGTATTATGTGACTCGAAGCACTTTTGTACATCGCTCTGGACAAGAGCGTCTTCTAAATGCTGTAAATGTAAATGTAAATGTATTACCAAAAGAAACACACTCTAATTTTAATTTGGATCGCCTTTTGTTCATTCACCTAGTGGCATTGTTTATTATAATACAATATCTTATATCACAAGATTTATTTCTATCTATAGTTTTATTAATTTCTTGCTTTTTTAATATCTTTTTCAGCACATCCTATGCATTCTCATTAGGGTGATGGTCTTGGTCCTGTAGTAGCTATGCAATCTATGTGTGAAAATGATGTTTCGTCCTCCTTATTTTGTCTCATGTTTCCCTAGGCAGTGTATATATTAAGCATAAATGCACAAAATAACTTAGTTTGACAATTAAGTCGTTTTAAAAGATGGCTCAGGTATTTTCTTTCTGAGTGATTGTTTTTTGCTAGTTAGTTAAAGTATGTATTTATCTATTTAAAAATGGCAGCTTGCTAAACTGGACAAACTAGAGTTAGCTATAGAGGGTTTACTAACTGTAACTGAAATTATACCACAAAGAATTTAATTCCTGGCTAGGCCTGTTTTAAACTTTCAGCACATTGCATGCTGGGCTGGCGGTTTTCGCTCAGCTGCTGCTGGACAGGCTGCGTCCACCCTACACGCCTTGGCCATCCTGCAGGTTTACTAGGCCCAGGCGTTGAAAGAGCTGCACACTGGGGGTCTAACCCAGAGCTCCTGCAAGGAACTGCACTCAGTGTCCGACTATGCCCTCTGGGCTACAAAGGGCACAGTGCAGGCTTTGGGGAGGGCGATGGCCATGTAGGTGGTCAAGGAACGCCACCTGTGGCTAAACCTGGCTGATATATGGGAGGTAGAGAAAGTTCACTTTTTTGATGCCCCTCTATTTCACCAGTTGGTGTCTTCGGGGACACAGTGGAGGAGTTTTCACAGCAATTTTCTGCAGTAAAGAAGCAGACGTAGGCGATAAGCCACATCCTACCTCGACGGAGGGCGCGCACTAGTGCTGCCTCCTCTAGTCGGCAGGCCTTATCTGCTTCCTCCCAGAGACAGCCCCCTGCGAAGGCTGCAGCGGCCAGGACACAGCCAGGCCCCTCAGCCAGGCCAGAACTATCGGCTACTCGCAGAAAGGTGGCAACACCGGCCTGCCGACAGAGCGCCAAGAACGCATGTAGGGCTTCAAAGCGCTCCTGACACGGGAGGCCCAAGGAGAAGGTGTCGGACCGGTTTTGGCTGCTCCTGGGGGTTGGGAGGAGGCTTGTGTCGAGCGCCCATGTCATCTTAATTGCTTGCCAGCCAAATTTCTTCTCCACTGGGACAGTCCCACACTGGATTCTGGCGAAAGGTCTCTGTACGCTGCTCATCATACAACCACTGGTGCCCAGCTGCTCGCCTCGCTTGACGTATGGAGTACAGCCAGACTGGCTGAAACATCCATCAGCGGTGCTGCTGGCCTCCATTTGGGAGGTTATGCAGTTGGAAGCACAGTCTACCTCCGACCACTGCACCACCACCTCCCCCCAGTCAGCCACAGCGATCCCACCCAGGGTACTTTGAGTGCGTTTTTGCAGCAGAACCGCTGGTGAGGTATCTGAAAGCTTTCCAGTGGCTCCTCAAGACTATTCGGCTTGGCTTCGCGATTCATTTCGCCAGACATCCGCCCAGAGGATCCCTAGAGAATACCCACTATACGGTAACATAAACTAGTCAGGTTAAGCCACCCAAATAGAGACCACATGTGGTGGCACCATGTGGAATGTATAGAAAAGCACTCTGTCTGAGGGGGGGGTTTGAAACAGTGCTATAGGAGGGGTTTGGAAAATGTATAAAAAGACTTTCAAAACTTGAAAGGGAGAGAATTGCTGCGTAGCCTTTCCTGGCTTTGTTAATTGATAATATCATGACAGAGGTCCCTCGGGGGCGAGTGGAGGCTCCACCTGCAGACAGTCCAGCTGATTTGGGATCGGTTTGGTCAGGCACAGGTGGATCTATACGCCTCGGCGGAATTGACCCATTGCCAATTGTGGCACTGGCACACAGCTGGCCCAAAGAGTGGCGCAAGTACGGTTTTTCCCCAGTGAGCCTCATTGCACAGGTTCTGTGCAAGGTCAGGGAGGACCAGGAGCACCTACTGCTCATGGCGCCTCACTGGCCCAACAAGACCTGGTTCTCCCAGCTGATCCTGTTGGCAGTGACTCCTCCCTGGCCGATTCCTCTGAGGAGGGACCTTCTCTTCCAGGGAGTGGGCACGATCTCTGGAACCTCCATGTGTGGTCTCTGGACGGGATCAGGAGGATCTAAGAGATCTATCACCCGCAGTAGTGAATACCATCATTCAGGCTAGAGCCTCCTCCACTAGGCGGCTGTACGACCTAAAGTGGCGTGTGTTTATTGACTAGTGTAACTTCCGTGGGGAGGACCCTCAGAGGTGTGGTATTGGGCTAATACTCTTCTTCCTTTAAGCAGGGTTCGAAGGAAACCTTTCCGCCTCCACCATTAACGTGTATGTGGCTGCCATCTCGGCATACCATGACACCTTAGGGGGCAGATCGTTGGGGAGACACGAGCTGGAGGTCAGGTTACCTCAAAGGCTGCAGAAGGCTGCACCCTCCGGCACCACGCCTTATCCCCTCCTGGGATCCCTCTGTGGTCCTATAGGCCTTACAGAGAGACCTATTCGAGCCCTTGCAGTCTGTGGAACTTAAAGCCCTCTCCCTGAAGATGGCTCTCCTCACTGCACTTACCTTTTTTCCATCAACTGCACACTCCACCTCCAACCGATCCAGCGGAGGGACCAGCCAGGGGAGACCAGGCAAGCTGGTTTTCTTCAAGGAACCACTACACCCCAGATGGCAGGATGTGATCTCTGTAGAGCCCGGTCCCAGTGTGGCAGGACTCCCAGCAGTGAGTAACTAAAAGGTGACTATCGCTGGGGATTTCACCTACGCTATATCCTCTCTTGTGGGAGGGGATGAGTCGCTCCTACACATTGGTAGGTCATGACGTTGAGTTCAATTCAATTCAGTTTTATTTGTATAGCGCTTTTTACAATGGTGATTGTCACAAAGCAGCTTTACACAATTGAAGAAATTATGAGATAAAATGAAACAGAAATCAGTTTGTCCCTGATGAGCAAGCCGGGGGCGACGATGGCAAGGAAAAACTCCCTGAGATGGAGATAGGAAGAAACCTTGAGAGGAACCAGACTCAACAGAGAACCCATCCTCATTTGGGTGAAAAACAAGTAGCAGGGATTATGTGGTTACATTGTGTGTGTGTGAGCAACTTAAATCATTAGTCCTTAAAGAACAGCTGGAACGTCTTTATGGCGAAGTGAGACGTCCTTGGTCACCCTGGTGATGTGTCATCCGCTGGAACAGGTCACAGGGAAGGGTCCAACAGGTCCGGGGTGGAGATGGGGTCTGAATAACCGGCAGCTCCGTTGTGGCATATGTAACTCAACAGTGAGAGAGAGAGAGAGAGAGAGAGAGAGGGAAAGGAAGACAAAAAAGAAGGAAAACAGTTGACAATGTAATCACACAGTTTGGATTGATTAAATGAGTAATGTAGAGTGCAAGGATGGACTCCGGCAAGACTAACTAGGTAAAAAGGAGAACCAGAGGGAAACACAGACGAGTAAGGCACTTACCTTCGGTAGACCTCTGACACAGGCCGGCGCTAGTGTCGTCACTCAACACTCAACGTCGGAGTGAACGACAGGTAGGGAACGTCTCGGTTACATATGGTAACGATTGTTCCCAAATGTAGGGAACAGAGACGTTGTGTCCCTCATGCCACTGCACAGGACCATCCCAGGGGAGTCGTCTTCGGCTCCTCAGGCAGAACGATGAGCAGTTTTGCGACCGGTCTATTTATACCCGGAAGTCCGGGGTGTGACCAGCTATGCAAATTCTGCTCATTCAATTTCATTAGCCTTTTTAAAATACATCAGAGGTATTCAGGCTCCCAAAACGTGACCCCTAGTGTTGTCACTCGACACAATGCCTCCGTTCCCTCCATCAGGGAACAAGTGTTACCATACATAACTGAGACATTGCTGGAGGGATATAAAACATTATAAAACATTGCACCATATCCCAGACTAATAAAAAAGTAAACCAATGTGTTATAGGACAAAAACCCTCCAGTATACAATAGAATTACATCGAGAACAAGCAACACCTAGCAGCAGTGAGGTATTTGTCATTATATATTAGTAGCTGTAAATGTATATTTTATGTGAAATTGTATTATTTTTTGGCATTTTCTAATGAAGGGCCACACTATAATTAAGCACATAAAATTTGCTGTAAAATGGATACATGCCAATAGACGTGTGTTCAGGGGCCCCGTAAAAGAGGCTCTTTTCCTCAAAATGTAAGAAAAAATCTCAACCAAGATGTGGTAGAGAAACATTTGTGTTTAATCTTTCATTCAAGGAAGACATGGACATCTTTTTAGTTGATGATAAAATAAGATTAAAAGTGAACGAGGCGTTTGTAGATTAAAAGTATAATGCCTTCAAGGCTAATTATTAGCTTTTTTCTTATTAAAATTACATTTCTGCTTACGTTGTACGTTAGTTTTAGTTTCTATTCGGTTGAAATGTTTTTATTTGAATGTTGCACTTTTTCCAATTTTAATGTCAATTCTAAAATAAAAACTATATCATGATATCAAACATCCAATCTTTCTTTAATTATTTATTACAACCAAACATGAACTAATACTTCATCATAACCTAAAGTTACAAATGATAGGTTTAAGAGATTGGCTGTGTAAAATTTAAAAATTAAATAGCTCGTACTGCATCTAACAAAAGAAAACTGTGCTACCAAACTGCGACTGATCCGCCGTTAATCATATACGGTTTGCCTCACTTCTGACCTGTATCATGTGGTCTGGATCATGTGTTCTGAAATGTATGTAAGGAAATGTGTGTTCTCTGACTTACTGGGATTTGCAAGCATAAATGGGAATAAGGGAACTTATTTCTTATAACCAATCCAACAAGGTTCTTGTTGGCACTGTATTTTCTCCTCACAATGTCTCACTTTGTGTGTCTGTATTCAGCCTTAAGTTGTTACAAGTTATAGTAAATACTTTAGTTAAATAACCTTCAATTAATAGATTGAAAGCTACTGCATCCAATACAAAGGTATCTAATATCAAATTAGGCACTTTGTATTCTATTCAGAAATAATGACATGGCAATTAAATGTAGTAAAATAAAATCAGATCAAAATGATAACATCTGTACCTCGATAAAATTGTCTAAATACACTTTTATTTTTACCATTCATGTGTCCAAAAGAATGGGTAGTGAAGGGAATTCAGCATGAAACATGTTTCTAACAGCAATGTAAAGTCTACATTTTGGAGATTACTGATGAGTACCGATGACTACCATTCATTAATAGGTTTTCCTCATTCCTTTGGTTTATTGTCAAAATGTACTCTATAACTAGTTGTGTTTTTTTAACAGAAATTGACAGTGTTTGGACTTTCATTGATCCTTGAATGTTTTGTGAATGTTGTGTACGTTGCTCTAGAATCTAGAGTCTAGATAAAGGCGATTAAAATGTTAATATAAATTAAACACAGATGTTGGTAAGGAAGGTCTGGGGTGCAATTGATGTTTCAGTTCAGTATGGTTGAGGTGAGGGTTTTGTGCAGAACACTTGAGTTCCTGGTTTATTCATTCCCATCATACCAAATTATGTCTTCATGCTGCTCAGGGGGTTTGTGCACAGATATTTTGTCATGCTGGATTGCAGTGATTAAACCTCTTAAGTCTAATGAATAAACTATGTAATGCTTTAACTAATAAAAACTACTTAAACAACAGCGAGACATTTTAAAGTAATATAAGAACAAAAACACAGCTACACTGCACAAATATAAGCCATAGCTAATACAACCATTCGGAAAGTTGTTGGCTTTACAAATACTGATATACATTTTTAAAATAAAAAAATGATTAAAGAAAACCACCAAAAACAGGACAATCAGCACCGGGAAGGTGGAGATATCACTTTTCACTGTTTGAGGAAGCCTTTGGAAGCAAAAAATACCAAGATGCAAAGCACCTAAAATGCAAACTAGCAGTAAGCGCTAGTCAAAGTTAAGGAAGAAAGATTTACCTTTACCAAATTAATAGAATTTGTGGAAAAAGAACAGACAAAAGATGATCCAAAAAGTATACAGGGTCATTCTGCAAAAAGTGTTGGTAGAAGTGTCATAGCTTGTGCTGGTGTAATTATTTAGAACTCACTAAACCTTTTTTTGAGGATAGAACATGTGGTAATTGTAGCAGAATAAATTACAGAAACTTTCTGTAAACTAATTATCAGAGAAATGCATCCACAAATGCTAAATGAGGAACTGTACTAAGTTGACTAAATGTTTAGGCTATAATAATCTAAGGCAATGAGGTTGTTTTGTTGAGAACTGCAGTAAAAAGGACAAAACATTCACATACAGTACAGTACATGCCAATAAAAGTAAATACAGGACACACATTGTTTTCCTCCTTGCAGTTTGTGTGTCTGTAATGTGACTGTGTATTTGCATGCAATGCCTTGTTGTTTTATCCAAAATGTTTTCCTATATGAAAATAATTTGTACTACTTTATTATGGCATTTATTTCATATTTTAGTACTATTCAAAATGTACATACATTTAAACATGTTCCAGAAGTTTGCATAAAAATAGTTGGCATGGAAAAAACATACAACAAATGTACATATATATTTTCAAAAATAAATGTAGCATCTTTTTTTTTATTTTTGTGTTAAAGTGGAACTATGAAACTAGTACATTTGTACTTATATTGTACTCCGATTTTTTGTGTAGTTTTTGCATCAGAAGATATAATGCGTTGTACATTCAGATCTTAAAAGCATGCTCGTACAATCTGCAACTATTTTTAATGGCTGTAAGTGTTTACAATCCACTTTTGTAGGCAAAAATAATCTTTAAATCTTAAACACTCATTTAAAGTATGTTAAACATTTAGTATTCTTACATAAATAACTCAAAATTACACCACCGACATAACATTTAGCAATCAGAAATTCTAAAAGCGAAACTTTATTATGTACAGTAAAAAGTAAGTCAACATATAAGGAACCGAATGCATTATTTAAAAAAACGTTGTGCTTCTGTATTCCCTGTAATTTTGTGGATGTTCTTTTATTTTGTCTTAATCAAAATTACTTCACTAGTATTAAATTAAATCTGTCGTTTTATAGATAAAATAATCAAAAGCCAAAGGAGGGATAAACTCGACACTACAATTTAGTGAAAGTCCAGAAATGAATACAGGATGGTGGGGTTTTTGGGGGTTTTTTTGTTTGTTTTGTTTTTCAACCTATAACATACTATATGGTTTTTAAATTTACACCCTAATTTTTGCCTTATTCTTAACAGTATCTTTTTTATACTACAATAACTGTACTAAATCTTATGCATTTTTATTTAAAATATTACAATACCCATCAAAGTTAAAATTGTATATGCCTGCTGTGACAGATTGACACAATGTCGGGAGCTTAATAATGTCGAGAATGACTGACTGACACGCAATGGTAACCATAAATGTAACAAAAATAATGTTTTTTTTGTGTTTTCTGTTTTGCTTTAGCTAAATTTGCCCTGAAACTCATGAGATTGTATTAAATCTATGATGCAACAAATCAAGTTTGAAGTTGGATGTCGAAACATACTATATACTTAGCAGTTCTATACTGTACTTATAGCACGTACAGTATAGAACTGGTTTTCAGTAATTAGGTTTTATATTTAGCAAATTAATGTGTGTAATATAATTGTAAATTAGGGATCAAATATGCCAGAGATTTGGATATTTAACATGGCAGACTTTGTGTCCTGAATTTCTTTTAATATTTCTCAGCATGCCTGAATCATGCATGTGCCTCATCATGATTGCTTAAGAAATGAAAGTCCTCGTTAATGTTAGATATGCAGATGACTTGACTACAATGAAGCAGCTCGGCTCTATCTACATTTCATAAATATTCTTATTTTTTCAACTGGGTACAAAAAACCCTGCTAAAGGTGTACAAAAACATCTATAAGCTGATTCACAAAGAAACGGGAAAAAGTACACAAATGCATGAATGACCATGCACATGAATTTACAGTAGATACCTAATAAAACATCAAACTATAAATTATTTCGAACTCACAGCCAATATTTTGAACTCATTTTGGAAAATATCCAATTTTAAATGGAAGACATTGTTGGATGCTGAAATGCTTTCTCGAAACATTTTTACATATTGTCTCTAAGCCCTCAAAGGCTTAGATCAATAATGATGTGCTCAAATATCTGAGTGCTCCCCTTGAAGCTGGAAGCGAAGATAAAGTCCCTGCGGTAGGTAGAGACCACGGTAAAAGAGCGTGGGGCCTGAATGTAGACTTCCTTGAAGCGCTTGAAGACCTTGTCCTCTGCATTCCACTGGTAGACTTGGGAAAACGTGTAGTCACTACCCAAAGCTAGATAATAACGATCTTTAAAGAAAAACGGTTGAAGGATCATGGAACCTCTTGCAGGAAGAGCCTGAACTTCAGAGAAATGCTTAGCAGTCCAGTGTAGGACTTTGGAGTCACCAATATATCGCGTCATAGCCAGATACAAGTCTTCTTTCATCCAAAATGCTTTGACAGCAACTACATCCTCCATGCTGGGGATTTCACCCTGCAACACAAACTTCTGCGCACTTTTGCTCCACTGGTAGATGACCGGAACTTGGGAACGGCTGGCTAGAATAAGGTGAGCCTTGCCGTCCAGATTTACAAACTCTGCATCAGTATCACGGAACCACTCATGCAGCGATTGATAGGAGTAGAAACCTTTGTCATTCCACTTATAGAGGGTTGAAAGACCAGCCTTAGAACTGTCAGCAATGATGAAGAACCATTCATCACCAATTTGGAAGGTCTCAATGTCATTGGGCTTAGAGATCTTGGAGACTTCAATGTCTTGAAATTTGGTAAATTTGCTTTGGTCTTCATCAAATTTATAGATGTGTGAACCACCAAACAACTGGGCAACAATCATAAACACTAGGTTCTGGATGATTACTGACTTGCACCCAACAATGGACTGACCTGAGGATCAATAAAGAAATAAAGTTATGTAGGAAGACAGATTTATATCATAAATAGAAATGCAAAAACATCCGTAATGTGGCCTATTTCATGACTCTCTTACATTACATTAAATATGCCTACATGACATGTCTACATTAATAATATATTAAAAACTGATATCAATATTCTCTGTTAAAATACCTCAGTTACAGTTAGTGTTATTGTTGTAAATCGATTGTAAATCCTGGTGATTTGTAGATTTTAAAGTATTATAACTTGTACCACAATGTTTCTCATGTTTCCGTGTCTGTGTTAAGGAGAACATTAGCTGTGTTTAAATCACCACCACGTCTGTGGTTTGTAGGCTATTGGGGGGCTCTGCTCCATTTGAGCTCATGCTGTACTGTCGATAATGGCTCGTGTGGTGCGGTTCAAACAAGTTGCGCTTTTCTGCTTTTGGTGCATTTAGGAATTCTTGTGTACAAAAATGACAATGCATATGAAATATCAAATTGCTGTCACTTACGTGTTACTGCTACATTTTGGCCTAAAGTTTTGTGCTGTTACCTGTGTTGACACTGAAAAACTGCATGATTTGTATATTATGCTTGGCGGGAAACATATAATACATTTTAATAGACAATCTGCAGGCCGCATGGGCTGTAATCTGGATTTTGGACACCTCTTGTATAGTTCATTTATTCATCTTCTATACCCGTGTATTCCCTAATTCGGGGTCACAAGGGATCTGCTGGAGCCTATCCTGAGAGGGTGAAAGACAAGAGAGGTAAACCCCGGGCCAAAACACACATGTTTTTGGGCTGTGGGAGGAAACCGGAGTACCTGGAGTAAACCCACGCAAGCATGTGGAGAACATGCAAACTCCACACAGATAGGTCCCTGTTGGGAATCAAACCTGGGCCTTCTTGCTGTGAGGCAACAGTGATAACCACTAAACCACAAAGCTTGCCCCTCTGGTATAGTTACTAAAGGAAAAGTTAACCCTTGTGAATGTTAATGACTTTTTTTTTATTCAGAGATGCTTGTAAATTGGAATTGTATTTTTTTGGTTCCTAATTATAGCCATAATAACGCAAACTGCTGGTTCCGGTACAGTGTTTTTTGGGGGGGGGTTTATAAAAGAGAAAAGTTTTCATAATCACAAATATAAAGTTATGAGGCTATGTTAGCTTCATAACTAATATTTTGAAATCTTATCTGTTTGAGCAGAGGTTACACATAAAGTGGTGAGGAAGCTGGACAGACTAACACATACTGTTACTCTGCTGTTACAAAATAACATTTGCTAAAAATAATAGTAAAAATAAATAAAAACACGCAATTAGACTTTCGGCATCCTCAATGTACAGCAGAATATTTAAAATAGTAGTCATTCAGTGTGGATACTGTCCTTATAAGTTGGGGGCATTTAAATTAGACCAAATACAGAATATTCAGTTGTATTCATGCAAATATAAATTAAATATAATACTGTCTTATATGCTAATGTTAAGATGAGTGTAACTGTATAATTAGGTGGGTATGCATTTAAAAATGAAACACCATTGAACCACAGTACTTGTGTCGAACGTTACCTGTAATGTTGTCATAACTTCTGAAGTTCATTTCAATGTGGTCCCACTGAAGCACCATGCAGCTCTCTATATTAGGGGCAGCGATGGTCACATACACATCATTCTTGTGGGAAAATGTGTCCACAGAAAGAGATTCAGTGCTTACAGACTGAAGTGGAATGAAATCTGTTTAAATAAATTGAACACAGGATTAGAAGTTAGAAAACAGGGTTTCCAGTGGGTAACATAAGTGTGCATATTTAATTAAAAGGATTTAAATAAATTGCATCTGATTATACCTTAGTGGTTAATTTATCAAGCTTCCTAAAATCAAATGCTTTAAGCAAGGCCCTCAACCCAGCAACTCACTTGTTTATTGACTAATTTTGTAAGCTTGTATGAAAAAAAAAAGCAAAATATTTATTCATCCATCCATCCATCCATTCATTGTCTATACCTGCTTATTCCTAATGAGGGTCACAAGGATCTGCTGGAGTCTATCCCAGCTGTCATTAAGCGAAAGGCAGGGCCAGATACATACAAACAACCACACACTCACACTCACTCCTTTGGGCAATTTAGAATCAATTAACTAATTAACCTACATACATGTTTTTGGATTGTGAGAATAAACCCATGCAAGAACATGCAAACTCCACAAAGAAAGACCCCTGCTAGAGATACAAACCTCATGGTGTGAGGCAACAGTGCTAAACACTCCTAGCTATATATGTATGGTTTTAATATGTCTTCTTACAATATTGCACACACACACACACACACACACGACCTGTGGAGATGCATTCGTCATGGAGGCTTGTCATGTCATTGAGTCTTTTGCCCTTCATCTCCTCAGGACCGGCACACATGATATCTGACACCGAGGCATTGGTGTTCCTCAGCCACGTCATCAGCCATTTAGCACGGCAGTCACATTCGAACGCGTTGCCCCTCAGGTCTCTGTGGAAGAAGACAGTAAGACTCTAAAAGGACAAACAAAATATTTGGACACAAAAAAATTTTTGGAACCAGCATACAAGCATTTAACAAAATTATAACAAAGAAATAAAGGTACTTGAGATTAAAAAACTAACAAACTAAAAAACAAAGTAAAAAAAATCACAACAAACTAAAAAAACTAAATCACACTAACAGTAACTACAGTAATTCCAAATCTCAAGGTCTTAAAATGTTTAAGTGCTTATCATCTGCTTTAAGCCTCTAAAATCTTTACTGACTGATTTCCAATTTAATCCCAAAATCCAATTTAAATAATCGAGATCCGAATACTACGTCTACAGGCTAGAACATTTATATGAGGCACAGAATGAAATTAATCTGAAATTGAAAGGTAATCTCACAGCTCTATAAGCGAGTCCAGATCACTGAAGAGATCTCTTGGCAAGGCTTTGATATTGTTGTTCGCCAAAGACCTGTGGGGGTAACAACCATCATCTGAATCAATCTGATAACAGTATAAGTAATAAAATAAGATAAGTAATATCGGAAACTTACAGATGAGTCAGATCTCTGAGTCCTCTAAAGGAATACTTTGATGTCGTCTCAATTTTATTGTTTTCAATAAACCTGCAAGATCACACATTTATATAGATCCAACATCAGAAATCCGGGTAGCACAAAATAGGAAAAGAAAGTATGTGTAAGTGAATATGTATCTTAAAAATTGACTGTCTCAGCAGTTACATGATACGTCGACTAGTTAAAACAATAATCTGAGAAGATGTATCATTATACTAAGAAAAGGAAGAGCGGGATAGAATTACAGAATGCAATAAAGTCTGTTTATATATTAATGACACCTAAAACCAGAGCAGGTTTTTAATGTGGTATAGCTGTATGATAACACACAAGTAATGTTACTTACAAATATTCAAGGTGTGGTAGACCAGAAAATGCATCATCTTTAATTGTGGTAAGAGCATTCGAATTAAGTAATCTATAAAAAAAAACATAAAGCACTGCATCAAAATCGAAGTGGGTCTAAGTTGAACTTCATTGTACTGTCCGATACCAGACATGATTGACTTTAGTCTTAAACTTAAATCTTAAACTAATCATCTATGAATTACTTATGTTAGTAAAAAAAAAAAATCCAAATCGCAACAACAACTATAAATACTCAGAACTTTTTTCATCTCTAATACTTTTCAACCAACAGAAAGCAGATAAATGACAAAGGACTTACAGCAGCTGGAGAGATGGCATGTGTGCAAACATGGCCTCCCTGACCTCCGAGAAGGTCCCGTTTACAATACTCCTGAAAAACGCAAGGGATTTTCACGTATGAAAGACGGTAAATATCTCTTTCACTTGCGACGTGGACAAAATACAGATCATATCTACCCCTGCTTATTCCTGTTAGTCTCCGAAAACGCATTATGCTTTAAGCTTCGTTATGGCAATACACACATCCCACGCATTACACACACAGGTAGTCTAGTGAGAGCTTTAGCGTTTAACGCGCAAATCTAATCGCGGCTGCAAATCGGATTTATCTGAGTATAAATGGAAACACTTACAGTGAGCTGACATCCCCCGGCGTGATACGCGGCACATATGAAGAGCCGACGCAGATGATGGACTCCTTGGAGCAGCTGCAGGATGAAGGGCACTTTACTGGCTTTTTGGCCGTGTAGCCCGACGGCACTAAGCACAGCAGTACAGTGGACACTATCACAGCGTAGCGTGGAATAACGGCCAGCATGTTGATTGAGTTGGGGCAGTTTGCATGTGTGAGTGAGAGAGTGGATGATGCTGAGGTGAGGAGGCTGAGAGCGGTCCGCCCTGCACCATCAGAATGCAGCAGTGAACAGAGCTACTGACATCAGCGATTCAGCTGCAGCTCTCTCTCTCTCTCTCTCTCTCTCTCTTCTCTCTCTCTCTCTCTCTCTCTCTCTCTCTCTCTCTTTCTTTCTCTCTCTCTCTCTCTCTCTCTTTTTCAAGTCTCTCTATATCCCTCTCTCTCGCTCTCTCTCTCTCTCTCTCTCTCCCGCTATATATATCGCTCTTTATCCCTCTCTTCCCTCTCCCTCTTTATCTCTCTCTCTCTCCCTATTATTCTATCTCTCTTTCTCTCTCTCTTTCTGCCTCTTTCCCTCTCTCTGCAGCTATTTAAGTGAATTACAATAAATTATTTAAAGCATAATCTTAATAATAAATGCATAACAGGAGATGTACTATGTACTGCGTGAAGGAATTACACAACATAGCGACACTGACTAACTTCCCTAACTTGTAAGACATTCAGTAACACAATGTTTTACTCACAAACATACTAAATATATATATTTTGATGGCCAAAAAACCTGTAAGTAAAAGTTACACGCTTATGGCCAAAGAAATAAAAGGACAGCTGACCTGCACAGCAATAATATGTAGCTTGTTGTCATCCTCTGTTTTTTATGATGCTCATCTTAAGCTCATTTCAGTAACGATTTGTTCGTTGTGCTGCAATGCTTTTAAGACTGTTAAAAAATTTTCTTTATTCAACCACACAAAAATGTAGTTCAAAGAATTCAAAATCTCTGTGGCTATTGTGAGATTACAGGAGAAGGTAATACGCTGTTATTACACTTACATGAAGCTGGGTATTTAATGTTGAACTGCAGATAGCATCCTGTAGAGAGATGGAATGTTAAGGACTGATGATTTGTTCTACATGCTGTGACAACTAAAACATTGTATTTATAAATGTAAAACCAAAGCAAACTCAGTGCCGGTGCCATCATCACACTTGAGCATTGATCAATATTCTATATTATTAAGCGAGTTTATGTCCGGCGTCCACCCACTCAGTACACTATGCTATGGTGCAAAGTCAGCAGAAGGCTATATAGCAGAGTGAGAAAAGAAATAAAAGTGGATACAGATAGAGTGCAAATAAACAAACTGTTGACTCAGCAGAAAGAGAGCGACAAAGAGAGCAAGAAAGGGAGAAAGAGAGAGAGAGAGAGGGAGAGAGAGTGTAAGAGTAAAAGAGAGAGAGGAAGAGAGGGGTGAGACAGGGAGAGAGACTGAAAAAGAAAAAGAAAGAGGAAGAAAGAGAGGGAGGAAGAGGGTAGAGAGAGAGTAAAAGAAAGAGGGAGTGAAAGAGGAAGAGAGAGAGAGAGAGACAGAGAAAGAGAGTGAAAGAGAGAGGGAGAGAGAGAAAGTGAAAGAAAAAGAGAGAAGAAGAGAGAGAGGGAGAGACAGAGGGAGAGAGAGGAAGAGAGGGAGGAAGATTAAAAGAGGGAGAGACAGAGGGAAAGAGAGAAAAAGAGAGCGTGAACGAGAGAGCGGGAAGGAGAGAGAGGTAAGAGAGAGAAAAAACCATTTATCTGGTGCTGGAAACAGGCTGACTCAACACCTCGTTGCTAGAAACAGATGCTGCGTATCCATTTATCATAACCCACAAATATAAAACTTCTGCAACACTTAAACTACAGTGAAAACTTATTTACCTGATAATAAGCATGATAAAAAACAAGGTGATGTTGGTTTAACCTTGTAAACTCTTTTGAACCCAGAAAGTGTCCTCATTTCCACATCGGAAAGACGTGTAGTGTCCAAAAAGTCAAAACCAACAAAAATACCATGAATATTCACACAGCACTATTTCCTACTCTCTCATTCAAAATACATGCCACTTTACATGTAAGGGGAAAATATATTTAAAATATGAATGTTACATAAGTAAATACCTTTTTTCCTCTTATTTTAAATGTTCCCACTGAGGCTCACCACAGTGTATCATTGGTCCACATAATTAAATTAGGACCCTTTAAAAGCCTGTTCTTTATCAGTTCTCCTTCATTTTTCCAGGCTTGGGACTGGCAATACGAGTCCATTGCTGGTCATAAAAGTGAGACTGATGAAGCTTAACCAATATATACTTAGACTGGTGTCCTCATAGTATGTTCTCAGGGTTCTCAAGGGAATTGCAGGGGGGTTCGTGAGTTGGTGGGAAGCAGAAAATTAAATGATAATTATAAAAAATAAAGAAATAATAGGTTATGTAATATTAAAATAAAAAATCTAAATAAAACGTACTACCAAAAAACTAATTATTTAATTAATTTGTGTCATGTGACAACGGGCACAGTGTCAGAAAACCGCATTTGCCTTGTACATTTTATATGTTAGAATGTGTAATAACAATATTACTACTCTTTTTCTCTCCCCCTTGCTCTCTCTCTCTCGCTCTCTTTGACTAAAAGTTTAAATAGCATAATTAATGAATGTTTTTGACGTAAACATGCAAATGTGCTATTAAATTATTGAAATATATAATTAAAATCTCTGGTGGTACTTTAAGTAAATTATTTGGTCATAAGGGATTCGGCTGACAAAAACGTTGGAAAACCCCTGGTGTAGTGCAGTGCAAAAATGTGCAAAACAAAACAACAGAGTATGTCTAGTGCAGATGTCTGAATATGCAATTATCAGTTACTGTGCACCCCAATTCTTTTCCAGGATTGGCTTTATAACCATTCATCTGTAGGCTTTATATCTATATTCTAACTAGGTTTTTATTTTTGGCAGTAGCACAGTTCATTTTTTCAGTACCACTGATCCACAGCCTAGAGATCAAGCATTACATTTCACTACTAGACCGTTTCTATCTTATTCATCCACTGCCGCTGTGAGTCAGTAATACCAGCTACCTGCCATAACATATTGCTAAGTACATATCAGTAATAAAGAGTTCATACACTGCTCAATAGGACTGGTCTAGTTCCTATTGAGAAAATCCATAATGTATATCAGGATGATGATATTCTATATTACAAGAAGATCTAAAATAGTAAAAGTATTTTTGAAATCTAGACGACCTAACCATGCTGACTCAAAGATAAAATAAATTGTTTGATTATATATTTGTGTTAATTAAATTTCAGACTACTAAAAAATACCAGCAACTAAAAACTCTTAAACCGACTTTTCAGTTTTAATACAAAACAAGAAACTTAGATGGTTCTTTTATTGAGCTTTGTCCAGATGAAATGTGCAATACAGACAGATCTCAAAGAAAATGTTTCAAAGGCAGTATTTAGGTTGAGGGAACCGTTTGGTCATCAGGACCTGAGGGCGATGATGCTGACTCGCACTTTTCCTCCTTTGTTTCTTTTTTAAGACTCTTGAGGCATTTGTCAAGCCTTTTGATGGACAGCTCAACGTCTTTCTTGGTGATGCCGATAGCAGAAGCAGCATTAAGGTACGGGCGCGGGTAAGCATCCGAATGAGACATGAAGCCACGGAATGTGTGTCCACCCACAGTTTGTTCAGCACCCAGAGGCACGACCCTAAAATCAGAAATTCATTCAAAAACAATTTTGGAATCTATTTAAATACCATCAATGACATAAATGAAAACGGCAAAATGAAACAGTCTATTAACTGGAAAATCACACAATTCTTTTGAAGATTATAGGACTTTTGCTATAGATTCTAACGGTCACTTTCTGACTGTACAAAAAGTGTAAACTCTCACGAACGAATACTGACACAGCAAACTGCAGGTTTGCACACTGCTTTAACAAAACCGTAAAAGCAGCCGGCACTGTGGTGTCATGGGTTAAGGCGCCGGCACTTATGCATTGTTGCGCTCCAACGACCCGGGTTTGATTCTGGCTCGGGTACTTTTCCCATTCCGTTCCCATCTCTTCCATCTGTCCTATCAATAAAGGCAAAATGCCCAGAAATATATCTTTTTTTAACAAACTGTGAAAGCTAAAATGCTTCAAAGGAGTTAATACCAAATGTAAGACCAGCTATTACTCTGTGTAATATAACAGGCTGCACATTTACAGCGACTTGCAGCAACTGAGTGACTGGAGGCCATGCATTTTCATCAAGGGCTGATGACTCAACATCAATAGTGTGTTGAAAGAGAACAGTTTAGCTTTATGCAAATATGAAACGATTTGTTGCAGTGACCACTATTAAGTGTTAAAACAGTGGAGAGCATAGGGCAAAAATCATATTGCATGAAAAATGGTGCATATATAAAAGAGCTCAATTTTATAAAAACACTCTTCCTTTGGAATGTTACATTTTAGTAGGAAAAAAAGCTAATTTGTTTTTAAGTAGAAATTTCAGTTGCAGCACACACACACACACACACTGATGAACGCTTTTACGCTCACTGTAGCTTACTGCATTCTGAATAGCAAATGTAGACATGCAGGAAAGCAGTGTATCCAGTCTTATGTTTTTTTTCTCGCAGAACAATGGCAGCAAGGTATCAGGTGATAATGTCTCTGGTAACTCTGCCCAAATTTGGCAAAGACGACGCGGTTCGCTCGGTGAAAATGGCAAACTGAGGTGAAAAGGTATAAGCTGGACACGGGATATCAGTTTCTTTTTTGAACAGTTTATTTTTAACTACAAAAATGTAAAAGATCTTTTTAGGTAAATTAGGTAAATCAACACTTATTTAGAAACGGGATAAGTTATACAGTTGGGTTTCGTGTGGTCAAGTTGTTTGATATTATAGCTTTAGGAATTCCACCATTTGATCGCTTTACTGAATCTCTAAGTCAATCCGAGACAAACAGACAATTACTAACACAGCCCAAAACACATTAGTACATCTATTAAAGTCCACTAAAAGCATGTTAGACTATGTTTCCATCAGCTCAGTGAAAAATCAATGGAACAGGTTTTGACTCTTTATTCCCAAACCCATTAGAGAACGGTAGAACACTGTGAACGTGCTGCTAGAAGTTACTCTGTTTTGCTTTATGCTTTTCAGCAGATCGAATATATTGACCAAAGCCTCACTATCCGTGTAGATTATGGAAATATCGATTAAATTCCAGTCTTTGATTAAATTCCTGATTTGGTTTAATAAAAAACTATTGTAGACAGATCAAATACATTTAATGTACTAACGCAAATGTTCTTAAATTAATTTAGTCTAATTCCGTTTAAATTAAGATTAATTGGACTTTAAAAAGAGCCCTTGTGGAGATAGAAAAACAAAAAGAAATCTTTAAAATGTACACAGTGCTGACAGAAAACAACAGTGGTTCACAATTCCGAATACAGAGCTTATTTATACTGAAATATTTATGCATTTCCATTACAGCGGCTTAAAATGGACATAAATCCTCACATCACTACACATTTTAGCAGTCAACCTGCTCTGAAAATGGCTAGTACTATAGAAACGTGAAAAAATGTGTATATTTGGAAAATTAATTCAGAATTTTTTGACATTGGTCACTTTTTTTAACTGCATTATATAACAGTAATATAATACTATATTATTAGTACTACCTAACAGGGTATGTTAAAATTATATAATTTTAATAAAACAATGGAAGTTAAATGTGCTGATGATGACAATGAATATTTAAATCAAGCTTAAGGAGTCCATAAAAAAAAACAGAACATTCAAATGTGTGTGTGAAATTATTCAGTATATTTTAGGGTGTGAACAATGCAGAAAAAGGCTCACCTGGCTCCTGACACCTGTCTGGTGAAGAGCATAGAGCCCAGCTGGGTGACGGCTTTATCGCAGTTAGCCTGAAGTCTATCCAGGGACATAGCTAAAGAGAGGAGGATTAGATTTATTGTCAGATCAATAAATCCAATCACAATATCCTTGCATATCAATTTAGAAACAGTCTGCTTCATACTGTATTATTGTACACTATTATAGGAAGAATTGTCTTAGTAAAGCCTATTTACTATAACCTATGAGTAATCACACAGCAACTGCACCCGGTTATTTCTTAATTGGAAGGTTTATGTTTCTATAGTCCTGTCTTATTTAAAAACTTTATTTTAATTAAAAAAATTATTATTTTTCTTGTCACTTGAATTAGCATGATCATTTTTGTAAGTTTTTGAATAAGAATAACTGATAAACCGATATGATGAAAATCTATTGATTTCATTATTTTTAAAAAATATCTAGAAAGCACCGAAGACGGATGTTTGACAGCACATGTTAATGGATGACCTCAATTTGTACATTAATGTGATTTATTGACCTTATCCAGTGAGAGTATAAGGTAAGGTGATTAATATCAATGTGTGTGTCTTACCCAGTGATATGGGATTATGTGGTGTATGCAGCAGTCTCTCTCCATGCCTATCAGCCAGTGTCTTCAACTCCTGAGCCAGGTGAGTGTACAGCTCCTTTAGCCAGTGCAAAAATCACAGCTATAAATAACTGCACAATGATCAGCCTTTTCATGCTGCACATACTGTTTACTGCTCGTGTTGCAATTTTCCATCTGCTGACCCACTCTGTCCATCTGCTTCTCTATTTCTTACACCTGCTGTTCTTCTTTCTCCTCCCCCCCCTCTCTCCTCTCCTTTCCTTCCCTTTTTCTTTTTCTGTCTTCCTCTGCATACTCTCATACATTATTATCATCTTATTACGTTTTCCTCATGCTTTACCGGCGGTGGTGTAATATAAAAAAGAGAACCAAATGAGAAGCAGCAGCCAGTTATTTGAACTGTTTACACTTTTACTGCATGTATACAATATTGGGTCCATGAATAAAACAAACGCATCAGTTATTTATATTTCACAACCTTTGAAATGACAACTAACATTAATATTATTTTTTTAAATTATAAATGGACCAATAAAAAATGTCCAATGTCCAAAAACCTTTAAGCGAGTAGGATAATTACTTTTTATTTCAGTCATATCATTTAATAAAATAAAACCAAATCTTATTATTCAAGTTTGTGTTATTCTGAATTTTTTTTATTATTATTATTTTTTGTTTTAAGCTAAACCAAAAATCTATTATGGACATCATGACATGAACAAATAAATGGAAAGTGGTAGTGCAGGGGTTAAGGTGTTGGACTGCTAATTGGATTATCGAAGGTTTGATTTCCAGCACCACCAATTTACCACTGCTGGGCCCCCGAGCAAGGACCTTAACCCCTAATTGCTCAGTTATATAAAAGAGATAAAGGTAAGTCGCTTTTGGATAAGGACGTCTGCCAAATGCTGTAAATGTTATTATGTTTCTAAGACAAGCAATAGCATTAGCCTTAGAAGTTCTGCACCATGGTCAATGCTTGCTAAAAGGAAAACTAGCACAAAAATAAAAGCTGTGTTGACTGAAACAGAAAAAAATACAACATAAACAATTTCAGTAGAACCGCTGCACATTCTGAACATCCCAGAGGACAGAGTCTTTAGTGCAAACTGTTTATAGCAATCGTAGTACTAATGAGGTCTTTATGGTTTAAAGGTCCATAATGACCTTCTATGCAGGATACCAACTCTTTCCCTTTCTTTACCTAATATTAAGTATACATACATTTCTTTATTACTAGTAAATATATATTATAAAATGTTATACGTTTTCCTAGTCTTTTTATCTTGTTTACAGATAAATGTACATGTTTATTACTTTATATGAGGTTTATATTAAATTTTTTGATACTTTCCACAGCCAAGAGATAAATTACTTCAACTATTTCTGAGACACGGCCGTTTATCCACAACAGTTTAGGTACAGTACATGCAGGTGCACTAAAACAGCTACCACAGCCTTTTTGTTTGGAGAGACCTCAATCAATGTTCTCCCCTGGCTTGCTTTTCTCAATGTAAGCAGGCGCTGCGGGAAAAGGAGCTTTCTATCATATTGTGAATTCTATGTGCATTATATGTGTTGGTGCAGTGTGTGTTGGCGTGTACCTTTCTCTCAGACAAGAGTTTTTTATAGCCACTTGCCCCGAGGCTGAGCAAAGTGATCAGCACGTCCAGAGATGGGGAAGCTGATGCACGTCCTGTTGGAGCGCAATAAATCAGAATAAAGTATTTCTCACATTTAAAAGTATCAGTGCTTACAGTTCTAATAAAAAAATAACGTTTGGCCGTTAAAACTAGTCCATTGCAGGATATGAATAGGGTTAACATAGTAACAAACCTTTCTTGAACTAAAGAAGTGCATTATCAATATTGCAGCATTTGGCATTCATAGGACAGTAAAACAGTGGGAATGATGTAGGTAAAAAAAATAGTTTGAGAAGATATTATCTTATTGTAACAGCCACAGAAGCAAAAGTGGTACACGGGATGTGGAAGGAAAAACAAAAAAATTGCACATAAATTGAAATGAACTTATTTTTATGAACTAAATACAGACTTTAAAAAACGTAAATGTTAATACAGTATTTAGTTCCGTCTCTGGTCTTTTCCAGTCTCATCCCCCCCCCCCCCCCTTTCTCCCTGTCTCCATCTCCCTCATTTTCAACCCTGTCAGTTTAATAAAGGCAAAAAATTTTACCTCATTCAAAAAAACAAAAAAACAATTCCACAGACACAAAGGAAAAAAGGGATTCACATACTAACCAGGGTACATTTTACTGATCTCTTTAATGAAGTCCTCGTCAAAGCCTGCAATAATAGCACCTCCAACAGGAACCATGAAATTTTTGTCCAAGCTTTGAACGAAGGCATCAATTCTGCCCACTCGTGCACCCTGTAAATACTCAAAATTAGGTGACGTCTGTCAAGAAAAAAAATTGCAGGTAGCGAAGCTTGTGCATTTTACCTGTTGTATTAGGTGCATGCATTTAGATGACTGAACTCCATAGGCATTGTTGACTATATGAGGAATGCTATAATTGGCACACATAGCAGCGAGCTCTTCCAACCTGTACAACAGAAAGCAGAAAAGTTCTCTCTTATAAAGGTGATTCCTAACAGCTTTAGTATTGGGTTTCTTAGTGTTGCATCATGAAAGCTACATCATGCATTTCTTTAATAACCCAATAGCGCAAGTTCAATAATGCCACATCCTTCATCAAAGTGGGCGTTGAATATAGAATTTTACAATCATCTATGGATGGTATAATTACTTCTTTATGCCAATTACAGGCCCCTGTGAGCTAATGTACTGTATGCAGACCAGGACCAATAGTGTTTTTCTCTGAGTATTTTATGCAGCCCAATGATGATGCATAAGCAGCAATGTAAAAAGATCCACATTTGGGCAGGTGGCTTCACAGGAAGCATGTCATAGCATTTAACCTTTTAGGTTGGTACCCTTACATATAAATACATTTAAAACATTTCATTATTTTTCTAGCTACAAAATAGGGCTGCACGATATTGCCTATAAACATGATATGCGATAGTATGCTTAATAATGCGATATTAAATATGCTATACAATATTTTACAAAATGATATAACCAGCATATGATTTTTCTGCTGAGCACAGCTGATACAAATTGTAACTGGAGTTAAGGTGATTGTTAAGATTTTTAATTGTTTTCCTAAATCCAGAGCGACTTACATTATCTCTTTTATACAACTGAGCAATTGGGGGTTAAGGGCCTTGCTCGGGGGCCCAGCAGTGGCAACTTGGTGGATCTAGGAATCGAACCTCGATCTTCCAATTAGCAGTCCAACATCTTGACCACTGAGATACCACATATGCTAGAGGTGCTTCTTTGGTTTTGCACTAAACCATCGACAGCAGCTGCGGATGGCTTATTTTATGAATGTTAGCTTGCAATGAAAGCGTTGCGGCTTGTTGACTTGTTGAAAAAAACTCATTTATCGCAAACTATTGAGATATGCATATTTGCAATATTTTGTAATTTTCTAAATATTGTGCAGCCCTAGTACAAAACAACTTAATTTTTTAGTTAAATGGATTTAACTTGTAGGAAGTGCTATGTCTGTGACCAACAATAACTGGTCTACCTGTCAGGGACACGAGGAGCAAAACAGGAAGTGGTGGAATGAACACAGAGGATATTCTCAGCTCCCAGCTCCTCGATCTTCTTCTCCACAGCCTCCAGGTCCGTCCTCAACTCATCACCTTCCAGAATATTCTCAACAACCACCGGCTCGAACCCTGCTCATATTTACACCAGCCAACAAATTTCTTCTGTGATTTATATACGATAAATACACTGTATGTTTATAGGCATACTTATAATGCTGAGTATGCAGGGAAGTTTTGTTCTGTGCACAATACATTATCAACCAAAACACAACTTAAGTCTTCCATTAAATTGCAACATAGACGGAATGTCTATGATAAATAAGTTTAATTCATTTTAATGTTATATTACTGTTTTCAGTGTCATACCAGCAGTGACCATGGATTTAAAACAGGACTTCTGGTCAATTCGAGGCCAAAGAATGTAGCGTGCCGACGGCCTTCTGTGTCGGAGGGTCAGAAAACACAACGTCAAGCTCATTCCAGTTGCCATAGGCACCACGAAACAGGATGACACACTTCTCACACCTGAGTAATGACAACAATACCATTAAATAAATCTTGATGAAACTAAACAGGCTGATTCTTCATGTGTTTAAGTATTCATGTGACATTTACCGCTAAATCGGAGAACATCCAGCACTACTGAATTGGTGATCTTGTTGAGGAGACTGGAGCCAGCGGCCTTTGGCTGAACAGCAGCGATATCACCAGAGCGCCCAATGCCATGGATCAATCTAGAACAAAGACGCAAAATGATTAGAGCTTTGTATTCGTTTGCAACACATTTATTCACGTCATACAGTGTATATTTAACATTCTAATAATTATTCTTGGCCAAGGGATTCTGTGAACTATATGTAACTTGTGGAAAGTAGAACAGTGCTGGAGGCACACATATTTCCTTATTACTATTTCAATAATGCATGATTGCAAAAATATATACTGTAAATTTATTGAACATCGATAAAGCAAAATAAATCATGAAACCAGTTTGTTTTGATAAATAAAGGGGTGGTGGCTTATTGGTTAAGAAAGACCGGGATTCCCAGCAACACCAAGACACCATTGTGGGCCCTTGAGCAAGGCCCTTAACCCCAAACTGCTCATAAATGTAAGTTGCTCTGTATATATTAATGACAAAAGACATTAATATAAATACTTTAAATGGAGCCTTTTACTAAAAAGGTCAGGGTAAAAGGCCCCCCAGTATGGGGCAAAAGTGCGCTTTTTAACCCCATTAGTGAGGCAAGTATATGTCAATCACATACTATTTTCCTAGTGTAATCTACAGTTTTTAATGAACTCGACTCGAGCGTAACAGTAACGTAATGTCAATGTCAATCACTGCTTTAACCCTGCAAAATTTATATAGATATTTTGTTTCATATGTAACATCAGTGTTACAGAACAATACTGAATATTTTAAGCAATAGGGATTCACAGGAACTGCATTGTTTTTTTTTCTCTTTATTTACACACATTCTGTGTCCCTTGTTATTGAGATATAATGGCTTCAAATTTTAGCTCCTAACAATTGTTTTTAAGTAGTTATTTTTTCCATGTTATCTTTCTATATCGCTAGTTATAATTGTATAATCATAAAAAGATGCCAGTGTATCCGTACAACATGATAGCAGAAGCAACTCAGCTGGCTGAGATTTTGGTCATCGCTCCAGGTACATATAAACCATTGCCCCAACTCACTTTATACTTTGTTGTGGAACAGAGTAATGCAGTTATGATTTGATGACTATTGCTCCTGATGCTCTTAATGACTATTGCAGCCCTAGGACATTAAACAGGGGTCCAGGGAGGATCATGGGAAATAAAGGCAGAGGTGTCTAAAGGGCCCCAAAAAATCTAAAATTGTGTTGCTGCTTATTTATAGTTGCTTTTTCAGGCATACCACTAAAGTCGGCTTACTACCCAGCAGTTGAGGGTTAATTTACAGTAATTTACATACGATTAAAGATAAAGAACCTGTCAAATTCCCCCGTCATTATCTCCCTATTCACAATAACTGTCAAATATTTGACACAGAAACGACAGTGACAGCAAGGTCCAAAAGTCGGAGAACATTATATATTTAAAGCAGGGATACTTTAGACAAAAGTGTTTGGAATTCCTTTAAGTCTAATTAGATAAAATACCATGATCAATTTGATTACTTGTTTAGGACTTTAGGACATTCATTTTAAAAGCACAAAAAAAACTAAAATAGGAAACAAATGAGAAATCTACTGAAATGCACAGGTCCGTGTGTAGTGTATGTAGGTTGCTTACCGAGCCACAACATCTATCAATTTCAGCTTGCACGTTACCTGTAATGCCTTCGAGCCACCAGCTCAGAAGCGACTCGGCCTTCTCTTTCTCCAACTCCACAGTTCCCTAAAAAATTATTACTGTCCATGACAGCGAGCTCGTTGAGAAAGAGCTCTATAGTGCTTTCACTCCATCCCTCTTCCGGACATTTGCCCTGGGAAAACAGAGAAACATCTCACAACTACAGCAGCCATATGGATGTCTGCAGTCTTTAATTGGTCTTTAATTGGTTGATGGCAAATAGAAAATCTCTAAACATTCTGTCTTCAGTTTCCGCAGGTTATACTCTAATCTGACAAAACATGCTAAGCCTATCCTGTTTTAGTAACTTATCCGAAGGCATTTTATTAAAAAAAAAGAAAAATTACAGATGATCTATTACACCTATGACTGTATTTCACATTATTTTTACTCAGTTACTATTAATGCCATTTAATCAATGTGTGGAAAATATCAGACCAAACCTGACATGAGTTTTTTTTATATCACTTTATTTCCCATCCTTGTCAGGAACCATGTTTTTAGGGCAGTGGTGGCTCACACGGTGAAGACTCTTGGTTTTTGTTTGGAATAAAAGGGTTCAAGCTTCAGCACGGTTAGGTTGCCAATGCTGGACCGCTTAGCAATGTAATTAAATGGCTGAAATCTAATCTAGAATCTAAATAAACTGCTTTATGATGTTTGTTATTCTTCGATTAATTATTCTAAAAATGAAACTTTATGAGAGGGTTTTGTCCTGCAAGGCCACTTGTTTCAGCTACCATGTTAACTCTTCAGTAAAAAAGGTAATGTTACGGAACAGGATGAAGGTGCAAATGAATCTAAGGCCGCATTAACACCGCATGTATCCAGTGACCCACTTCCGATTTTTTCCCTTCAATGCGGCACAGATGGAATATGACCTACCTCTTATTGTAGACGACAGAGAAAAAAGCACATGGATAACAATATTTTAAGATCGGTTTTAGTGAATAAAATTCTGTGGCAACATCTTTAAAGTAAAGTTTAAAATCCTTATATATGAAGATTACTATAAACTTTTTTGATATGAACACAACGCTCATATCGAAAAACATGTTCCACGTCACAGAAAGTAAAGTTTACATTTATACTTAATTTGAATTTTGACACAATAAAAGTTTTAACAGGATATTCCTGATAAATAAGCTTCAATTTAATAAGAGTCCAAACTTTGGACCAAAAAAATGTATTTTTAGTGTAAATGCAAAAATCGTATACAAATCGAATATTAAAAGAAAAAAATGGATATAGTAACAAAACAAAAGGAATTGGGCATCAAGACCTGCAGTGTAAACGTGGCCTTAAGGACGTAGTTAAACAGGCCCAGGGAGGATCATGGGAAATAAACGCAGAGTTGTCTAAAATTGTGTTGCTGCTTATTTATAGTTGCTTTTCAGGCATACCACTAAAGTCGGCTTACTACTGAGCAGTTAAGGGTTCATTTACATACGATTAAAGATAAAGAACCTGTCAAATTCCCCTGTCATTATTTTCCTATTCACAATAACTGTCAAATATTTGACACAGAGCAACACAGAAACGACAGTGACAGCAGGGTCCAAAAGTCGGAGAACATTATATATATTTAAAGCAGGGATACTTTAGACAAAAGTGATAAAATACCATGATCAATTTGATGTAAAGTGGATCCAAACAAACTCGTTTCCTCACAGCAAGAAGGTTTGATTAGGTTCGATTCCCAGGCCTTTCTGTGTGTAGTTTGCATGTTCTTCCCGTGCTTGCGTGGGGGTTTACTCCGGGTAATCTGGTTCCCTCCCACAGTCCAAAAACATCTATGTTGGGTTGATTGGTGATTCCAAATTGCCCATAAGAGTGAGTGCATGTGTGTGTGTGTGTGGGGCCATGTGACCGATTGGCGACCTTTCCAGTGTGTTCCCCCTCCTGCCTTTCGCCATTTCAGAGACTGGGATAGACTCCAGCAGATCCCTGTGACCCCAAATTAGGTAATAAGCGGGTAAGGAAGATTTCTACATTTACATTTCTACCATTTAGCAGACGCTTTTATCCTGAGCGACTTACATTTATTTTATTTATACAACTGAGTAATTGGGGTTTAAGGGCCTTGCTCAAGGGCCCAGCAGTAGTAGCTTGGTAGCACTTGGTGGGAATTAAACCCCGATCTTCCAATTACCAGGCTGTAATTGATTATTATTTCATAATTTATTGGGGGTTTTTTGTTGTTGTTTTATTCAATTTTTAAAAAAATCATGCCAGACTGAAGCAGGGATCACTAATATCTTTCAGACCTTTGGACCCCAATACATACAGTCGTGCTGTTGAACAGTTACAGAGGTACATTTAGATTTCTGCCATTTATCACATGCCCCAATCCAGAGCTTAACATCTTTCACTTTCCTGTGGTAAAACTGGTGTACTGGTGTGTGTGTGTGTGTGTGTGTGTGTGTGTGTGTGTGTGTGTGTGTGTGTGTGTGTGTGTGTGTGTGTGTGTGGTGTGTGTGTGTGTGTGTGTGTGTGTGTGTGTGTGTGTGTGTGTAGTGTTTAGTACAGGCTTATGTAAAGTCTACCTGCTCCAGCAGAGCCCTGATGAGTTGCTCATGACCTCGTCGAGCCTGCGCACCCTGTCGCACATAAGAAGTGGACACCAGCTTCTCGCTCAGTCTGAAGTTTTCCTCATTCATTCCTAAAACTGAGACACACCGCAATAAGATGAAACTATTTTCTAGCTATTTCTCCCACCTTTTATTTATTTTTCTTCCTTACAAATTTTCTCATGTCTCAATAAATGAAGTCAGCATGGCTAAATCCTAAACGCGTGTAATTTGCATATGTAGTGCATTAGATATAGGGAATAACACGTGCATGTACATGCTAAAAGTGCACTTATCTAGGGAGTAGGGAGCCATTTTGGGTTGCAGCCCAGCCAATGACAACCGCTATACACTTCCTGTTTATAAATAAATTCCGCCCCCACCTAAAATAAAAGTCCGATTTGCTTCCGCGTTTTTAAGAGTTTAACATTATTTTCTAGCTTTGCTTAAATTAAACCACTGCAAATGCTTTTTTGATTTTTTTTTTCAATGTGATGTGATATATAAATAGGACTTATATGAAGATGTACAAGATAAAGTTGTATAATGATGCTGTATGATATTTATACTCATTCCAAGTTTCTCCACAACACATTTTAATTAAAGTACAGTAAAGTAAATGTCTACCGGATGGCTGAAGGGTTTATGTAAATGGTTTTTATTACAGACAAACAAAACAAAAAGCAGTATACACATACATCAGGTTTGGAATGAGGACCAAGTTGGTTTTAAACCGTCTATAAGCATCACAGTGTATATGCTGTAGGCACTTACAGGAATCTTACACACAGTTACACCATTGAATTAGCATACAAATATGATCAATACATCAAAATATTTTCGATTTATACAAAATTATATATGGAAAGATTTCTTTTCTAAGGAAAAAATCTGCATTTTTTTAGTCACCAGTAAAGTAGTCATAATGACTAGTTGCCCTGTTGTGTTGTATAACTTTATAGTTAAATCTTTGAAATCTGACGTAGCAGAAGAAATATTTCAGCATTGTGACAGTATGTTATGATTGATTAGCACCTTCATGACAAAAAATTAAATAAAAAATTATGGTTTTGTTTATTTTAATTAAATTTTTAAATGAATGCAACAAAAGACTGTAAGAGACACGGTATTGGCGATATTGAGGTAGGGCTAGAAACCAGATCACGGCTAAATCTGTTACACACCTGCAGCCATTGACTACAGATATTAAAACCGAATTCTCCTTGTCTGATTCGCCTCTTACTTCTCATTATTACCTGTGCTCGGAAGTTAGAATATTATTAAGGTTTTTAGGATTAGGGGCCGCACACAGTGCTGACAAAAGTACCTGTTAACCAGCTGTCATCGGAATAGTGATATCAAATCACCACAACCTGTTGATTGCAACCCACTAAAACTTTCTTACAGTGTTTTTCATGCTAATGTGATGTTTAGACTTGTTTATCATAAACATTTAAAATTCCTAATGCACAATAACATGAAATATGACACTGAGATCAGATGGGGCAAACTATACTATTCCGTCATCTTGCGAATCATGTAGTTCAGGATGCCTCCGTGGTGAAAGTAGGTGAGCTCCACATCAGTGTCGAAGCGCATCCTAGCCTGGAATGTCTTTCCACTGTCCAGCTGTAGAGAGCACCATGAAAGCAGAGATAGAGAAGACATTTTATTTAAATCGAGGGTATTGTTTTTCTTATATCAACACAGAAAAAGAAGAAGTGCATCCCCTGCTGGCAGAAGTAATGTTGCAAAACAAAAAAAAAACAAACAAAGTAAAGATGTATCTTAATGTTAAGAATACATGTAGTCTAATGGATTTAGGCAGCATGTAATTAGAAATTTGACGATAAAATGAGATTACATGTGGAATACATTTATTGAGCATTAAAAACAATACATAGAATTATAACTTCTAGTTATAAAAGTAAACCATTCTACTATTATCGGCTATTATTTATAGCAGATAATATATATTATACGTATAATATTTATATATTATTATGTGCTAAAGATTGTAGCATGCTTTGAACAATTAAATTTTTGAGAGTTTTAGCTGTCTCTTCTGTGGGCTCACGGGATAGGAATGTGTCCATCATATGCATACTTCAAAATCCTGCCAAAAGTGGTAGGTCATCCGGAAGCTTTCCATTTTCATACTGTATTTTGCATACTAACGATTCAAACAAAGTACTTGTCTCACATACTTCAATGCGAGTTTCAAATACTATATAGTATGAAAATACAGTGGTACCTTGTCTTACGGCTGTCCCCACTAACGAGTTTTTCGAGCCGTCTACCGGACTTTTTTTTGCTTTGAGTTGCGAGTTAATATTCGGGTTACGAGCCGGCTTCAGATACCCCACCGCTAGTTAGCGTAGCCAACGGCACCGTGAACACCATAACATCCGCCCAGCATTCCATGTCTCACTCGATAGCTAGTCAGACATGCACGCTAGCAAATGCATTAGCAATCTCCAAGGTAAATTCTGTACATTATACTTGTAACAGACTAAACTGTTTATTGGGTTTAAATGTGGTTATTTTGTGTCAGCACTCATTCTGTGTGTGTGGGTAAATGCATGTTACCCCTCAGGGCTTGCCGTAGTGAGTTGATTATGCTGAATAAACAAGTTCAGTACATTTCGGACTGCTTTTGTTCTAAAGTGTTTAGGCGAACCTGTGACGAACATTCGGTTACATACTTATTTAAACCAGTTTATTGCAGTACATTCTATTGTATTGTTTTTTATACAATATTCGTTATTAATAAGTACCTTTTTCTCATTTTTTACATTCTTTTAAAACATGTAACAAAAAATGTGCTTTGTTTTATTATTTTGGAACCTGAAAAAGATAAAAAAAATGTAAAAATTGACTTGACATACGAGTAATTTGAGTTAAAAGAACATTCACAGCATGAATTAAGCTCGAAAGCCAAGGCACCCCTGTAAGTGATTTCTGACGCAACGATTAACTCTGAGTTCAGTTGCTGTCTAATATATCCCACCCTTTTACAGGTGATATTGTAACAAGATAATCGATATAATTTACTGAACCTTATTTACTGAGGGGTTTTAATGTAATGGATGAGTTAAGTAAAGTAAAGTTGAGCACAATCAAGAAGTTAAAAATAATTATTAGGTTAGTATAGTTACTGTAACGCAAAAAAACTAAACAAAAGAAATAATGTAATATCGCAAAAATGTAAAAAAGCAAAACAAGTAAAGATGTACCTTAATGTCAACAATCATTCTGGGTGTGAGCTGTTCAGGAATGACCACAGTGTAGCGCTCTCGGCCCGTGAGCCCCAGACTATCAGCTGTTTCTCCAGTCAGATACTCCAGGGGAATGATCCCCATGCCCACCAGGTTACTGCGGTGGATGCGCTCGTAGCTCTCTGCCAACACAGCTTTAATACCCTGAGAGCAGGAAAAGAATATTTTTACAAACATAAGAACACACACACACACGCCTCCCACACAGTTGTTTCTGTTTGTTGACCAGGGTTTAACCTACATATCACATTTACAATCATTAGCACCTGCCTGGTATAAGTGCTAAATCATCTGAATCATGGAAGCCTACAAGGCACTTACCAATAGAAAAGGTCCTTTAGCAGCCCAGTCTCTGGAGCTTCCTGAACCATACTCCTTTCCAGCCAGCACTAGCAGTGGATATCCTGCCTGCTGGTACTTTTCTGCAGCATCATATACATCCAGCTGTAGGAGAAAGCAACATGGAAAGTAGCTGTTGGTACATTTTTAAGCTTTCTTTCCTTTAAGATTTGTTTTTAAGTGTTTTGCCATTTTTTGTGAGAGGATAGGACAGGAAGTGAGGTGGAATAGAAAAAGTGGGAGGGATCATGAAAGGTCCGCGAGCTTAGATTCGTTACTTAGGATGCTCTGAGCAGCGCTGTATGTCGATGTGATACCCACAAGGCACGCCAACTACACTGTTTTTTTCAACTGCACACCAGCAGTGTTATATAAGACTGCTTTTTCAAGAACAAGCACAGGAGCAGGCACATAATGTCAAGTAATAAAGGTCTTAGAAAAAAAATGTGCTTCCATGTATAAGTTGATGTAGCGCCGAGGTCTATTAGAGGCCAGGTCAGCTGAGACAATTTCTGTCCTACCGTTTCCCCTGTAGGCAGGTAGATGGTTTGAGGCGCCTGCTTGTTGAGAAACTTGTTGAAAAGGCGGATGTTTGCAAACGTCCCTCGAGCCATGACAGCATCGTTACCACGCCGGGAGCCGTAGGAGTTAAACTCGCGAGGTGTAAGTCTACAGAAAGGAACACAAACAACCATTTATAAGCATTAAAAAGTATGTCTTCTGGTGGCATTGCAGAGAATAATCAGTGAAGGTCTCACCCGCGACTGGTCAGGTAGCGAGCTGCTGTACTGTTACGAGCAATGTTTCCGGCTGGAGAGATGTGGTCCGTGGTCACCGAATCCCCCAAATTGAGAAGCACGTATGCATCGGCAATCGACTTTGGTTTTGAAAGCTCTTTTGTCTAAAAATATAGAATTTTTTTTTTTAAAGTCTATTAGAAAAACATTCTTTTTGTTCTACACGCTAAATTGCTTTAATTAGTGTAGTTATGTTGTGTGAAACTTCTATTACTAGTCCATCAAAAAAAGGTGGAGACTTGATGTAGGTAGACTTGGAGTCCCAGGTGTAGAGCTTGTCAGATGGAGCATTTAAAGAATTCCAGCGCTCATTTACTTTCTAAAAATAAAGAATTGGTTGAGATTTATGATGACAGTCTATATATACTTAAAAAAAGTCTTACCCTTTTCAGGAACAGTTTACAAACCTCAATTTTCTCATAGACCTCTTTGAACATAGCAGGGATAACAAACTTTCTTTCCACAGCCTGGATCTCCTCTCGTGTGGGCCAGATGTCTCTTAGAAAAATCTTCTTTCCCTCAGGGTTCACAGCTACTCCAACACACACCAAACGACATCTACTGCTTAACATCACTTTCTGAACTAAACGGCTCATGCAAATAACAAACATATTCTGATATCACTCACCAATAGGCTCCTTTTCAAAGTCAATCTTTATTGTTCCTGCAATTGCATATGCAATGACCAGAGGAGGTGATGCTAAGTAGTTAGCACGGGTGTTAGGGTGTACACGGCCCTCGAAGTTTCTATTGCCAGAAAGAACACCTGCTGCTACCAGATCTCCCTGAAAAGAGAAATTTGCGTCATAGCGTCAACTCTGATTAACACTTTGATTTACAGCGTGTGCATTTACAGAAAAATGTTCAGAATGTACCTGGGTGATGGCCTCTACCACTGGCTCTGGAAGAGGACCACTATTTCCAATGCAGGTCATGCAGCCATAACCCACTACATCAAACCTGACAAAGGACAAATACATACAAGTGCAACTTATAATGTGGTCAGTTCTGTAGAGGAGTAAAAATAATCTGTCAGCATGCGAAAAGACCCAATCCCAATCCATCCTTTGTGTCTCTTTTATTAATAAAAAAAAATATTAACTAAAAATACTAAAGTCCATTTTAAATTTATTAGTTGAAAAATTACAAGAAACCTAATAAAAGATTATTGACCGATATTTTTTAAGTTTTGAATTTTGTTATGTAATTTGCAGATTAAGTAAGTTTTGATTTCTTTAAGAAATAAAGGAAGACAAATATCAAAATTATACAAAAGACTAGTTTAAACCTTAAATATGTATAAAAAAATAAAAATGTAATAACAAATACTATTAAATTTTACTAAAGATAAACCCTTTACAATACAATATGTCAAATATAAAGATGACAAAAATTTACCCTAATTCTGAGAGGTATTCCATTACACCACTTTCCTTCAGATAATAGGTTACCACTCCACTACCAGGAGACAGACTGGTCTTAATGTAGGGCTTCACACTTAATCCACACTGGATGGCCTTCTTTGCCAGAAGACCTGTAATGTAAAGAAAACATGTCGTTTTTATGTGGATGAGCAAGGCAGTCTTTAGAGAGACTAGTGTAAATACCTTGTTGGGAAATTAATTATAAATACGGTAGCAAATAAAAGTAAATGAGTAAAGTCATTAGGTTAAAAGTAAGGATTAGTGGTGGCAACATGACATCATAAAATAACTCTAGCTGAGTACGCCACAACGTGGGATTGCACAACAGGGAAAAGCTTAGTACGAGTACATAATAAACGATCGGAAAGCCCAGCATGAGTAAACAATAAATGATTGTGAGCTAAACAATGAATGATTAAAGTAAGATTAAAGATGGCGCCTAAAACTAGCAAAAACAAGTAAATAAAAAGTCATAAAAGTAACCATAGTATGGAATGTAAACATCGGCGACTATAAACTAAGCAGCGAGTTCCTTAAAATAACTCATGGGAGGGAATATTAAAAAAAAAAGAAAAAAAAAAAAGGAGAGGTCAACCGGCAAAAATTTCAAGAAGAAGAAGAAGAAGAAGAAGCCTACTTCACTACTACTACTTACTTCGAGCACCTTTTTTTACACACTTTAACTTTCCACTTCAAATCTTTTGAAAGCAAAAGCAATTCAGCTGAATTACAATCAGCAGTTGAAAATGTTAGACACTACATCTGCAAAGCAAGTTTTATATACAACGAAGACATTGCATCAAATTTCAGAAAAGCGGATTGCGTTGTGGAAGCAAAACTACAGAGCAACAACTATTGGAAAGTTATTGGAGCAAAAGTTATCCAGCCTTCAACAGTGTGGGGCTTTGTTGTGGATAGGCAAGTAAACTTTGTCAGACTGCAGTAAAGTGGATTACTCAACTCTTCTCAACCCTCACCTAACAACTCTTTCTTTCTCCAATTCGGCACCGTCCTGGGAGGATAACCCATTTAAAATGACATTGGTGTAATTATTTGTACCTGCTCCCAGCATTACAGAAGGATTGCTGGTGTTTGTGCAGCTGGTGATAGCAGCGATAACCACAGAGCCATGCTGGAGAGAGTAGTCCACACCGTTATACTGGAATGGTATGCTGACATGATGCCGCTCGGTTGGCACCTGAAACCCCTTAAAGCCTTGCTAAAAAACAAAAAAAAGAAAGAAAAAAAAAGATAAAGCAAATCACACATTAATTTAATAAAGTAAATGGAGTGTCAAATATCAAATTATACAGATATTATACATTATCTATGGTTTTTTACTGTGGCTTTGTACTGAAATGAAACCTTATGTACCTTGGCACCTAAACAAGTCCCAAAGTCCTGCTTCATTTCTGATACAGCCACTTTGTCCTGCGGTCGCTTCGGTCCACTGCAGCAAGGGTCAACTGAGCTGAGATCAAGTTCAACAACCTGCAAGAGGTAAAGACTATGTAAATCTGATTGCATAGCACCAAATGAAAACCCCATCAGGAAAAGGCACGTTTAGCACAAGGCAAAAACAAGGAGCTTTATAAAAAAGGCATAATAAAACTAAAAACAAAAAAACAACTACAATAGACAAAGAAAAAAAGTAAGATACGGTTCAGTTCAAAGAAACAGCAATAAATATTGCATAAGGCAACTAAACTAATCTAAAATGGAATAACTTAGTATTTAGTTAAATAGTTAACTATTTTCTTGTGGCCTAAGTGTCCCACTAAAATCGTGTTAATTGAAGAAGAAGAAGAAGAAGAATATTCAATTCATTGTCATTGTGCAAGGTACATGTACAGAGCCAATGAAATGCATTTTTCGCATATCCCATCTTAGTAAGTTGGGGTCAGAGCGCAGGGTCAGCTATGATACAGCGCCCCTGGAGCAGGAAGGGTTAAGGGTCTTGCTCAAGTACCCAACAGTGGTTGACTTGCCGGAGGTGGGGCTTGAACCCAGGTGTTTCTGGTCTTCAGATTAACAACTCAGCACCTTAACCATTTGAGCCACCCTGCTCCCTTAATTGAGCATGTACAAATATGTTATATGCCTAATAATATGCCTGTGTGTGTGTGTATGCAATATACCTTTGTAAATTCTGGATCCTGAGCCTGGTTGCTGTAGTCTCGAAACATGCCAACTGCTTTCAGGTACTGTGTAATGTAACTAAGCTTTTCAGCATCTCGTCCTAATAAATCACAAAAAGGCATCAACAAATCAAAGAAAAACAAGTACGTTACACTGAACGCACACTCGATTAGGAACTCCTGTGCAGATGCACATTTATACAGTTATCTTGTTAGTTCCGTGTAAGCAACACAATGCATGAAATGCAAAAACCAAAAGCCAAAAACCTTACATCCAACATCAGGATCAAGAACAATGTGATTTCTACAACTGCTCACACACACACACACACACACACACGCACACGCATACATACACCAATCTTTAGACTTTAGAGTTTGTGGAAATGCTTTGACAAAAAAAAAAGGTAAGAGGAAAATGGCCAGATTGGCTCAAGATGCCAGGAAGAGTATATTCACTCAAATAATTACTTTTTACAGCTGTGGTGAGCAAAAAGGCATCTCAGCATGCCCAAAACATTAAACCTTGAGGTAACAGGGATACAGAAGCATAAATCTACTTGTCAAAAAAGAAAAACTAAGGCTATAATGGGCAAAGACCGAATAGATCAGACAAAAAAAATACATAAATAATTGAACATAAAATTTCAATGTCAGTTTACCTGTCTGCTCGAGATACTGGACACTAATGTGGTCAACAGGAAAGAAGGCGGCCGTAGCTCCGTACTCAGGGCACATGTTGGCAATGGTAGCTCGGTCTGCGATCGAAAGCTGAGCCACACCAGGCCCAAAGAACTCCACAAATTTTCCAACCACACCAACCTGACGCAAATGCTACAGAAAAGGATTAAAAGACAAGCCACACATTTAGTCTTCAAAGTCATATCCCATAGAAAGTCATATTCTAATAAAGGGCATCATTTTATGTACATAATTAGAACTAGCTGTGTGTATGAATCAGCAATACGAGCAAAACTGGCATTCATTTAAATCTTGTACAACTTTTCATACCCTACTCCTGCACCTAGTGAATGTAACTAATAACTAACTAATATAAACCATTTTTTACATTGTGTGTTTGGTAAATCTGTTTAAAAATTAGTTGGATCTGGAGTCCTACAAAAAATGTTGTTTTGTTGATCCTGTCTTATACTTATAGTTACTACTAGTTTCAGTCTGACTAAAGATGTAAGAACATGTTGCTGAAAGCTGATTGTTGTTGCTTAGGTGTTGCAAGTGTTTTAATATCAGGAAAGCTGAAACACTGATCCATTATCTCATATTTATTACGTAATCCCAAACACAAACGTCTTTAGTGTATAGCAAAAAACAAATGCACGATCCAATACTATTGGAAGTGAGTTTGCATCACCACATGCATAAAAACTCGGATGCAAATATTTGCACAAAACTGTCTACCTTAAAAAAAATACAAAAAAACACACACACACGAAAAAAATAGTACCTTAGTGACAGTTAAAACAATATCGGTGGAGGTGATGTATTTGTTTGGTGTGCCTTGGAGTTTGTAACCAATGACCTCTGGAAGAACCATGCTGATCGGCTGACCCAACATAACTGCCTCTGCTTCAATACCTCCCACACCTGCTCAAACATATTAAAAGTACAACCTGTTAGAATTAATTAACAAATATCTCACAAAGAAATGTTAAAATACGCTCCAAAACCGAACTGCATAAGGTTAAACATCAGCACGATATGCTCAAACATTGTGAACAGCTAACCATCACAGTTATATACAGTCATACAGTTGCTTATATAGTATAGTTATTCAATTCCAACCTTGGCAAACCAAAACTTCAGGAACATTAATTTGTACACAGGGGCAATGTCATGCTGGGTAAAGATAGGGACTTTATTTCTACTTTATAAGGCTTTATAAGGCTACAGCACAGATATTCGATATAACACTATCCCTTTCACATAGTGATGTTTTACAAGAAACGATCAACTGTGAGTAGTGTAACTGTGCACCTTTAGTAAAAAACTCACCCCAGCCCAGCACTCCCAGACCATCAATCATTGTTGTGTGGGAATCAGTGCCCACCAGGCTGTCAGGGTAATAGTAGCCATCCTGTTGAAACACGACTCGAGCTAAATATTCCAGGTTCACCTGATGTATTATTCCCGAGCCTGGAGGAATGATGCGCATATTCTGGAATACTTTCGAACCCCACTATGGACAAGAAGGCAAAATGTTCAACCCTGGTTAAAATATGTAAAAGAAACATACACTGCCCGTCTAAAAAAAAAAAAAGTCACCACCTGGATTGAACTAAGCAAATAGGAGAGCATTAAGAGCCTCCCATTGGATAATTACTGAATGGATGATTATGTTTCAGCTGTTCTCAGAAGACACATTCTGTGGTCAAATTATTGGCATTTATTAAGCAAAGAAAACATCAAAAGAGATTGCTGAAACGACTAAAATTGGGTTAAAACTGTCCAACGCATTATTAAAAACTAGAAGGAAAGTGGAGAACCATCATCTTTACGAAAGAAATGTGGTCAGGCAAAAATCTTAAATGATCATTATCGGCGAACACTTGAAATCAACTCAAACAAAAACAATAGTGGAACTTACAGCTATGTTAAATAGTAAAAGTAAGAGCATTATTCGGGAAAAATTAATGCTACTTTGGATGGGAATAAATGTTTTGATATTGCAGAAGTGTATCGGAACGATGCCATTAAGAATGCATGCTGTAATTAAAGCCTAAGTTGATCCAATGAAATATTAGTGTATGACTTTTTTTTTTTTTTTTGGCGGGCAGTGTATTTTTTGTTAAACCCTAGGAGGAGTTGAATAGAATTAGCCATTACCTTTAAAAACTCAAAACGTTCCTTGTTTCTTTCAAATTCAAGATCTTGGTTTTTCTGCAGACTGTCAGCCCTGAAAGAATTCATCAAGCATGTCAATAAAAACAGATAATTGCAGATATACGTCTGTGATGCATGTGATTTATTTCATAGAAAAAATTCAAACAATAAAAATTTACGATAAATAAAATTAATTAATATTAAGGCATTTTTTGTGCAGGAAAGTGTAAGAAATATCATCCACTTTAAGTCAGTTTTAGTTAAGCTGCAAATGTGCAACATAATCTGTGTGGTCAAAGGTAACAGTGTCCAACTGGGCAACATTTGCTGGAGAAGGTTCATACTGTGAGCGCGGCATGATTATGTGCTTGACACTTCAGATAACAAACCAATCACCAAACCTCCTGTTAAACATACGATACAGATTTATATATTTAATGCATACAATATAATAATCTCTCTATCTTTCATTCTCTGATTACTTGGTTCGATCTTGAAACTAAGAATTTTTCCTTTCTAATTTAACTGTATTTGATCAGTTTAACCTCATATTATTTTGCCACTAGATGTCTATCCTAAATACCAAAATCACCAAATTCACTTTACTGGTGCAATTCATATGTTCTACTGTTTGTCCCACAGTAATCTGAACTGAAAGTCTTTATAAAGACTGATTAAGAATAAAGCCATGACATTTACTTTAAAATATCAAACAAAATTCTAAGTTGAAAGCTAATTTTAGTTCTGCACCTCACATAAACACATGTACTTACTTCCTGTTGAAGTCCACCTGAATGGAATGGTCAATGACCAGGTCAGCAGGACACACAGGGTTGATCTTCTCGGGATCTCCACCCAGCTTCTTTACTGCATCACGCATTGCAGCAAAATCCACCACTGCAGGAACCCCACTGCAAGCAGCAAGTGTGATATATACTTATTTATTTAGTAAACAGCAACACTCTCAGGAAATAGTTTGTTTCTTACATTTTTTGCCCTATATTTTTCTTCTTATACATTGCCATTATATCATATATGTTACACAAAGTCTGTGGAATTGTGACACTTTGTTTTACAGCAGCATTGTAGCAGCTAGACAAGCACTTGTCTCAATATATAATTGTAAATGGCTAGCAAACATGCAAAAAAAAAAGAATTGCTGTCAAAGAAAATAATCATCTGTTAAGTTACCAAGAAACCAAATAGCCCTGTTCTAAAAATCTTAAAACAGCAGCTAATATAATATAGAGCACTTGCAATTAAAGTCTTGTATTTATTTATTATTATACAACAATAAAATAGTAGAAAGTGTATATTATTATAAAACTGCAAGTTACACCACTACAGTCTGAGTCATGCCATTGAAGTAGATCAACTATGCACTTCCTGACCAATAATAATCTAGAATATTACATTTATCAAAAATTTACCAACACTTAAAGATAATCTTTAACAAAAAAAACGTGTAATTAACCCTACGTAAAGTCCTGGAGAATGACACGGGCAGGTCTAAAGGGGACCTCCATCGTCTGGGTTTGGGTCTGCTTCCAGTTTAGGATGCACTCCACATCTTCCTTTTTTACCAGGAACTCATCACAGTTTCTTACCGCTGACTCCAACAGCACCCGGATGGAGAAAGGAAGTTGTTCTGTATTACAAAAGAGAGTATTATTTACTGTTATTACTTATTAAAATTCCACATACAAAGACTTTTTTTTAATATAATTCACACTTTGTATTCCTGAGAACTGTTACAGAAGAAGAAGGGGGTAATTATAGATGACAGTTTCACTGGCAATAGATTCCATAACAAGATGCAAAGTTGGAATAAAGAATAAAATGAAATAAAAGAAAGGCAGAAACTGCAGCAATTCTCTTACCATATCTTGGGTCTCCAAGCTTTCTAAGATTAAAGAACTTGCATTCCGGCTTCTCAGAGTTCAGAGGCTCAATGATGTGTGCATAAGGATTATTCATAGCTAAAGTCTCTTTCTTTACCCACAAGCTACTTTTCAGTTATCTGATGACACAAAGGGGGAAAAACAGAGGCTAAAATAATTATTAAGAGAACAACATATAACAAAAATACAGCAATTAACCACAACACACAGTTCTACCTAAACAATGTTTTTAAACATGCTGTAACTAGCTGAAGCCACCTAATTAAATGCCCAAACCTGCCACTGATACCTGAGCTTTTTACTCTTTTTAATGCCCCAATTTATCAGTAAAGGCTAAAGGCACTGCCAAATTTCAGAGGTTGATACATGACAAGCAGTATTACACCATGGGACAAACCAGCCAAGAAATGCAATGGGAAATTTATGCGCTCAGGCTTTAGACAGAGGCTAGGATACTTGTCACTTATTCCTTGCAACAAAGCTTTCATGTCTGGCAGATCTGGAACCGATAACTGAATAATGTTCTCATAAATTATGAACTACAAACGTAAGAAAAAAGAAGAGTTTGGATGGTGGTATTTGGGATTACGACAGCAATGGTATTATGTCATGTCATTAGAAGCCCTAGTGAACCCAAAAACAAACAGGTAATTGTGTATATTGTAAAGATTGCATTAGCATTATTGAGAAACTAAAGGGAGGGACTGAATAACCGCTCAGGTGACTAGTCACACCATCATGTTAAACTATTCGGAACACAGCTATTAGGGGGAAAAAATGGGGGTTTGTGATCAAACAGAAAATAACTGGTGAAAAGAAGGCTCACTGGACCCAGGCAAAGAAATTACTGACCCAAAGAAAATGGCAAATATTATTAGTAGCATAGTAAGATCTTTGGCAGTTTAACCTTCGCTTTGAGAAAGTGCCCCAGGAAACTAGTCGAGCATGGCGGTTTACTCTATCCTGCAGGGCAAGGGTCATTTTTGAACTATCATTATTTATTGCAAAGTTACAAAAGATGTGGCATAGGAAATACAGGAAAATGAGACCTTTTATATCTTCTTCTTTAAATTAAAAACAAAACCACTCTGTCACCACCCCACCATCATCAAAAAGAAATATGCAGTTGAAATAAAGTGATAAACCTACATTTCTCAGGTCAATAAACAAAATGTAACCATTTTCAATTTAGTCCTTTTCCTAGTCTTTTCCTAATATAGAATCAGTAGAGTAAATATACTGTACATGTGAGCTTACAATTACTACTGGGTACAAAAAGAGGTTACCTCATCAGCAGAAAAATAAGATTACTAAAGAAAGATGATGTAACAGGGCAAGTATTAACAGAGCCTACAGAAGACAGAAGTGGTGGGAATCTAGCACACAGACAGCTTTCCAAACATGAGCAGACTCGAGCAGATGATAATGCAGGCCAATTGTTTGTGTTTGGCTGATTTTATGGTTTACAAAACCGCATGTTTTTGCTTTAAACCAAAATACAAGGGATCTATTGTAGTTCAAGTTCAAGGAGCTTTATTGTCATTTTAACCATATATAGCGGAATGCAGTACACAGTGAGATGAAATAACGTTTCTCTAGGACCCCCCGGTGCTACACAAAACATAGAATTCCACAAAACAACAACAAAGAGCCACTAAACAGGATAGACATAAAGTGCATGTGTGCAACCTTTTTCAGACAGTGCAGACACAGACAGTGCAATTAACAATACAAACATTACAAAGACGCAATAGCACCAACCATATTGTAAGATGAGGTAGACATGAAATGTGCAAATTAACAACAATATTGTGCAAATAGCATTGTAAAGTGACTGTGCTTAACAAAAAATGTTTGAGTGTGTGTGCATATTTGTAGGGTTGAGGTAGTTCAGTTCGGTGTGTAACAGTAAGTGTCTGTGTAAGGGTTTTAAATGTTATCCTCATGGCCATTTGCATTAGCCTCCCAGTTATGTAGTTAACTTACTCTGTCCAAAATCGTGCATGGGGGTGTGCTGTACTAGTGGAGGGAAAATCAGTTTAACAAAATCAACATTAATTGAATTGAACGTAAAAAGTGAAGCGCCCGGACAGCCTGTGGTGTGAACAAACCAGAGTATGATGGTGGCAGATCACTGTAAAATAAAAATTTAGGCTCTGTCTGATATTGCATACTACTTAATTTCTAGGAACCATGTCGTTAGTTATAGCACTTGAAAAGTGACCTAATTCTCCTGCATGCTATCTCATGAGGGATGGAGAGACGAATCTTTGTTCATTGTACTTAAACTGCACTCATTTAACATTGTCCAACTTTCTGACACCGGTCATATCGAAATAGCGGATGTAGTATGTCCACATTTTATTACTACCCTTAAAACATACTATAAGAACGTTCTTTTTGACATATACTCACCTAAATGTAGTATATGCTACATGCCCTTATCATGCATGCTAGGTTACGCTAGCACAGCAATGTAACTTTAACGATAACGTATATCTGTCTTGGTGTGTTTGTTATATTTCAAATCACAATCAAATTTCCTAATGTCATTGTCAATCTCAGTTCCAAACAAGAACTCAAGCACAGAGGAGGTAACCAATAGCGCTGCGTGTTAACGATCAATGAAAAAAAAAGGGCAAATCTTTAAGAAAAAAAGACTTCAGCATTAAAAAAGAAAGATTAGTTTAAATACACTGAAAATAACACCAGCGTGTTGTAAAATATGTAAGCTAAGCTAAGCAACGTTCTGTGTCACCTGTTATTGAGATGATGAGTAAAGTGAGATAATAATAAAAAAATTATTTTATTTAATGAATAATTCTGAATAATTTATTTATTTTATGTTGTCTGTTTTAAAAACAGTCAATTACAGGTTTGTTTATCAAGTTGTTCATACTATGTAGATTGTGGCATGTTAGCAAAATTGCAATATTCATTGAAAAGAAATAAAAACTGCAATATGTCCATTTTGCACAGCTCTATTTTGATCCTTTTTAATCCCAGTAACCCTTTTAATGACCGACTTTCTTTTGGTAGATCATTTTACAAAACCTCTTGATGTCGGTTGTGAAGGAAGGATAGGTTGTTGCTGCTTGCGTGACTTTCTCGCTCCGTCCACATAATATATAAATACTACATAAAATATTTGATTCATTGATGCATCGCAATTCATTCTTTACCGATTCCTAAATCGATTCTTCAAAGTCCAGAATCGATTCTAAATTTAAATAAGATTTCGACAGAAAAATTATAAGTGTAACCGAGCGTTCGTTGCAGGTTCGCCTAAACATTGGAATTTAATAAAATAAAGAAGGGAAGCAGTCCAAAATATACTGAACTGGTTTATTAGATACCACTTTTTTATCTGTCTCACACCCTTGTGCACATGCACTCTCACCAAATTACGGCAAGCCCCAAGGGGAAAAAATGCATTTACCCCCACACACAGAATGACCGCTGACACAAAATTACCACGTTTAAACAGTTTAGTCTAATTACATAAGCACTGACTGGCGCACGTTCGTATGCTGGCGAATTTGCTTAATTTGAACAAAAATGGTCAATTAACATCAAATTTAGGATTGACTGTGTGGCAACAATGGATTCTAAGAAAAAGGTGAAGCGAATTACTCGGTCGGTGGCGGTTTTATTGCCAGGGATTTGTGCCTGTTCTCTGTCATAAATAACACCGGGTTTCACACACTGATACAGGTGCGTGAGCCGAGGTACAGTGTGACCCTACAGCATTATTGAAGTGCTCTTCATGATGGTTATAATAATCTGACATGTCAATATTACATTCAGAGCTTCTTCATCCTGAACTTTATTAATAAAAGAAAGTTTATAAAACCAAATTATCTTTTGTTCTGATAGATGATATTACATACAGAATACAGAAATTTTAACTATTAAAAAAAAGCATAGAAACTCCAATTCTGGGTAAAATGTAAAGACGTGAACGTGTATTTACACAGCAGAAATAATAGAGAAAAACGGTTTGTGACTCCCAGAAACGGAATCGGATTGTAAAGTACCCAAAGATTTCCACCCCTAAAAAAATCCATCTGGACCACTTATCAGTTCAGGATGTGAAGAGACTTTCAACCATCAGAACAAAGAAATGTCACTTATTTTATCTTTAAATGTTCAGTGCCTTGTTATTTTTCATGGGTTTCATAAAGGCTTCTGTGTACTTTAAAAAGTAGTACATTTTGTAGTAGATTTAGAAAGAACCCACTTTCCTTTATGTACAAGGTTTCGATACTTTCCTAGTAAAATAAATAACTGAAAAATATATTGTTCTTTACCTTCTAAAATATTATTCTGAAAATGAAAAAAAACACACATCAAGTACACAAATCTTTATTAAACACTCACATCTTCTACTATAAAATGTTTGAATCTTTCCAAAATACTTCAAACAAATGCAGAAATCCACAGGTAAATAAAACTGGAACTATTTTGCAAGTCCTAATATATATTACCTAAATAGAAAAGACCAGACAAAGCTTAAAGGGGTAAAAAGAGAGAAGAACAAAGTGCATTTCTTATAACTTTACTGCTACAGTAACATTTGAAAACATCACTAATATCAATGTAAATTCTGCTTCTGCAAAAAGCAGCCATGTTGATTTGCACAGAACTAGTAGCAACCTTAACTTCTAGGAACTGACTCATATTTATCTTAACACGCGATCATTAACGCCATTTGCCACATTATATAATCGGGTGCACAAACATCCCCCACCTGCTGCTGCACAACTCAACTAAAACTCTCCCCTTATTATATCCCCCCCGATGTCGATCCTGTCAGTGGCCTGACGAGTATGGCTACGATTAGCAAACTTAGCTAACAGGAAAAGTCACCCTTATAACTATTAACGGTGGAATTCATTTCTAACTCTAACACGTTGTTTTCACTAATGCACATAAAAACAATTGTTTTATTTCACATGACTCACCGATTTTAAACCGTAAACGACTCCTGGAAATAAACTCAGCTACTAGCACCTCCTCGAAGCTGATAACAGTAGCCCACTCGTATACCGTAAACCACCTACTACTATAGACTATAAAAACATAACATCAGTTGTCAAATTCTTCAATATTATTTCTTCTCTTATATCGTGAGCTCTACAATCGATTTACAAAATACTAACTGTATAAATATAGTCACTGATATGTGAATTATGTTACATTTATAAATATGACTCTATAATATGAATAATTATTTTAACTTCCCGTTATTACGGTAATGATTCAGCTCTTTGCCATCAGGTACAATTAATTTTAACCTTTGTTTGAAACCATTTTTATGTCAACTATAATTATTTTAACAACAGTGCAAACATGTAAATAAAATAAACAGTTCGGATTGTTACATTCTTTTGTTGGGTAGAAGATTATTCTGTAAGAGAAATGAAGCTGCACATTAAATAAAGCAATCAGTGTGTGAAAATAGGAAGACAAGTGAATAACGTTTCTTCAAGTTGTTTTAATGAGAAAAAGAAATATAGTTGATGTTAAAATTAATTTAATAGACAACCAATCTGACTGCATTTGGACATATTGTTTGACATTCCTTTTTACAAATGTATTTAAAATGTTAAAAAAAAAAACATTATTACCACTTTGCAAATGATTGATAACATATAGCCTGGAAAAAAGAAACAAAAAATCAGCATAAAATCAATAAAGAGCTTGTTTTTTTGAAATATTAATGCAAAACTAGACGCATATATATTTACAGTTAAAGAAAATGCTGTCTAACGTTCAAGCACTTCTAAAACCAATGAAGCAACAGTGCACAAAACTTGATTTTTGACTTGTTGCATTACTGTTTTATTACCCAACACACTATAGATGAATGTGTGATAAATGTTTTAAAATAACAGATATAACAGTTGTGCAGCTTGCTAATATTTGTGGCATATAGGTTGCTGGGGTGTTCAAATAGAATCTTTTCCCCCAAAATGTAACTGTATTTTACTATAATAACTATAATATGTGTACATATTTGTTGTATGTGTGCTTTGTTTGCAAGTGTTTTTGAGGGGAAAAAATAATCTAATAATTTTAAATGTAAAATCTAATGAATATAATTAATCTAGAAACTGAAATCAAATCTGTTTTTGAGAAGAAAAAAACCAAGTTAAACCGTGGTTATGTATACTTTTTTTGCATAATTAAAAAATGCTAGTGTTTTTAAATGTACAGCCAAAATCTGATGATTTTCTTGTCTCAATATTTCTTAAGAAGCCTTTTTAATGCATCGTTGTTTATATTATTACATAATATTTTTCGTTTTTATTAAACGCCAGGTTTTTTTATTGCATTAAAAAAGCTCTGCATGCTTGTGAATATGGACAGAACATTTTCAGTAGTTGTTTACAAGATGGCCAGTAGGTGGTGTAGTATATTCAGCAAAACACATGCTGTTTATTATTGTCTACATTCTTTGAATAAGTAAAATAATTTTTTATTAGTTTGATATGTAGTTTAACTGATCAAATCCTATTTGAACATTTTTGGGTTGTTATATTTACCTGTAATCAATGCACAGGGTCAGACCATCATCCCACTTAAGTGGATAATCATAGACCTATAAGCCACTATCAAAGTCCATTTTTGGTCATGATGCATTCTCTTTGTGTGGTTCCACTTTCGGAATCATTATTTCATGACACAGCTGAGCCGCTAACCATATCCTGAAGTGTATTTTACCATTAAACCTGAGGTGCTAACACCCCAGACCAACTGAGGTTTAACCAAACACTAAAACAGATGCTTCAGTGGTAATAGACAAGAACAGGAGGAACTGGACCTTGACCCTGCTTTACAATCATCTTGCCCAGGTCTCTTTACTACTTTTGTGCAGAATCCTTAGAGACAGCTTTCTTTGTTCAACAGAAGTGCATAGATAAAGTTAAACCAATTGTTTCAGAGGATAATATATAATATATAAGTATATAGAGTATACTGAACTGAAACCAAAACATTTAAAAATATCAAGGTCATATTGTTGAAACTGAAACATAAACATGTATATTTACAGATTTAGAGATAAAACTGACAAACTCGTTACATACATACTGTACATACATACTATACTATGTAGTATAACCCCTTATTCTGGCCAGTGATAGAACAGAAGTAGGTCGAATTCTTTTAATTATTGAACTAAATCAACACTATGACAGGTTTACATTAAGTGGTGGTTTAGGTGGTGCCTACTCATATTATTATTTATATATACATAAGCATTGTTTTGTAAATATAAGAAATAAGGAAACACTGAACTTACTGTAACTGACATCATTCCTAAATTGCACTTTTCTCTCTTATTTTGCCTGGAAAACTTTATACCAATCAATGCCTGTAAGCAAAATCATGACTGATAAAACGATTGATTCAATTAGGATAGTGGTGGCTCAAAATGGTTAAGGTGCTAAGTTGCTCCACCACTGCCAGCTGTCGATCTAAAGACCAGAAACACCTGGGTTCAAGGCCAACCTTAACCCTTCCTGCTTTGATTGGTATAAAGTTTTCTGACCCCAACTTACTAACATAAGATATGAGGGGAAAAAAAGAAATTTACTGTGCTGTAAAAAAAAGTATATGTCACAAAATAAAGGGATTTAGTAGATTATATAAAAATAATTTCAAAGACAGGGATAGTACTTTATTTTTACAGTGTAGTGAATTACCACACATACACATAGTACAGCAGTATAGAGTCCTAATAATGGAAAATAAAAACAAACAATAAATCTATGAATAATTCATCATATCATTATGTTGTTTATTAGTTATTTATTTTATTTTCAAAGACATATTTTATTTTAGTGTTGCTAATTTTATAGGCTGTGTGTAGTCAGGGGGGAGCGGGTGTTTTTCCGTCTCCTAGTCTTGGTTTTGTTTTGAATTTTCAAGTATGACGAAATTCTTTGTGGGAATTTCTCGAAACATCACGAATCACGTGACTTTCGGTTGTTGTTTTTTTTATTGGCCGATACTTGACGTCCCGCCTTCTCTTACGTCACAAGCCTGTTTTTGTATATAAACAACTGGTCCGGCTTGTCAGTTCAAAACACGCGAAGTAAAATAGACGCTAAATGACTCAAATGCGATAAAACGTCATAATGGCAGTGTTTTATTTACGGAATACAACGATTTCTTTCGATCGATTTAACATTTCCAGGATTTTAGCCGGAAAGCTTATCTGGAGCGCTCGACAGGCAACTGGATGAACTATTATTTACCAAAGGTAAGTGTGGCTCTGTTTTATTGTCTCTTATTGTCTTAATCTGATCAATAGAATAAACACATTATATTTATAGTATAGTTAAAAAGGTAAGAGAGAAAAGAAAACTTGTTGTGTTTGGATCCTTGTTTAACCCGAAAGAGTGAGTCATTTATTGTAGGCGTACGTGATGTTCATGACTTACTGACGTAAACTAGAGCAACACTGTAACCTACATAAATAATGTGTCAACAGAACCCTTTTACCAAAAATATTATGTCATATAGAATCATAAATTAAATAAATAGATTCTTAGTATCATAGTGGTAGTGGTTAAGGTGTTGGCTTGCTGACTGAAAGCTTGTGGGTTCAATTCCCAGGACCACCAATCTGCCACTGCTGAGGCCCCCTTAAGCAATGTTTTTACCCCTTAACTGCTCAGTTCGATTAGATAAATGTAAGTCACTTTAAATAAGGGTGTCTGCCAAATACCAGAGATGTAAATGTAGTATATTTGTGAGTCTAACCCTTTAGATTTGTTTAAGAGTGCTTTATAATTCTATGAGATCGTTTGTGGTAGAAAAAAAGGAAAACATTACAAAATGTATATCATCGTCTGTTTGTGAACATTAAAAGCTTTACTTATGAACAGAGTATACCTTATTCCAAGTGATTTATACTTTTCCAGTCCTTCTGAACCTTATTATAGTAATTTTACATTGTTTTATTACAAAGCAATTGTGACTAAATTTATTCTCTACATTTTCTATTCTTTCTTACCAAAATTTTTTAAAAAAAATTGATCTTTCTCATAATATAAGTAAATCCAATTTGTTTTACAGGACATTTACAGTTACGTAATTGCCAGATGGCGAGACATTTACCCAATTATTTTATTGAACTGAGCAGTTGAGGTTTAAGGGTTCTGCTCAGGGGCTCAGCAGTGTGTTTTGTGGTGCTTAACCCCTGAGCTACTCCTTCTCCTGGGACATGTGCAATTTTTCCTGTGTTAAGTCCTCTGGAAAGTGTTAAAACACTGTATGGCTGTTACAGAGCTACTAAATATTAACATGTTCTTTTTGTTTATCAGAAAATCCGGGGCCATGACCAGGAACAGTAAAAGCAGAATGACCGCCATTCAATATAAGACTGTTAATCCACAAATGAAAGCAATGATCCAGTCTGATCAGGTGACAATGACAGACGTTCTGCTCTCAGACTGGCCTAAATGCCAGTCTAGAAGACAGGATAATAGTAGTGACTGTAAAATGGAATGGGGTGAGGAAGAATATTCTGATTGGCCAGATGAAGAAGTTTCTGTTATGCACCCAGAGAACAAAGAATTGTGGAAATCTTTCTTGAACAGTGCTTCCTATAATCCACTCTACTTCACCTGTCTACCTGAAGTAATGGCTTTAGACATTGATCATGCAGCTGCCGATGGGGAGGAATCTGTTCCTCCTTGTTCTCGAGAGTGGAAAGGTAATGTCGAAAGGGGTGAGGATGAAGATTCTGACTGGTCAGATGAAGGAGATTCAGATGATGAAGAGATGTCTCGAGAGAACAAAGAGTTGTGGGAGTCTTTCTTTAATAAACATTATCCCTACAATCCACTCCACTCCAACTGTCCTACTGAGGTGAACATAAAGTCATCAGAGGTGCAACAAAACCACATTCCTTTAAGACCCACAGCTAGTGAGGTTGAGGAGCACAAACCTGGACAGAGCATGAAGGAACGGGCAAAAAAGGTGTGTGTGTGTGTGTGTATATATATATATATATATCTATATATATATATATATATATATATATATATATATATATATATATATATATATATATATATATATATATATTATATATATTATATATATAGATTTAAGTGATGTTTTTTTTTATTAATCCCCATCAAAATACCATATTAAATATTTGCATAGATAAATGTAACAAATACATGTGTGTGATTCCTATCTGTAATTCCTACATTTAAATGTTTGCTTGTAACATCATGCACTTCCTAGAAAAGGTGTCTGAGTTTTGGTTCTCCACCATGTTGATATGTTAATATACTTTGTTAGTCAAAATTTGTTTCTCACACTAAACTCATCTCGTTTTCAGGTGACTTTTAGTGACGAGAGTGACCATACACACCCTTGAGGCAGGGGGACACTGAGAGTCAGGGCAGCGCGAGATGGGTCGTGCTGGATGGAGATGGCGAGAGACCGTGACCGTTTTAGAAGGAGAGTGGAGAAAGCTGAAGAGATCATCAGCCCGTGTCTTACAGCTCAGCACAGAGCCACAGTTTTGGATAGACTATTAAACCACTCATATAGCACTGATGACAGTTCACTGATGACAGTTCACTGATGACAGTTCACTGATGACAGTTCACTGATGACAGTTCACTGATGACACAGATGGACAGTCACTGATGACAAACCTTTACTGACTTAAATATATTGGCAGCTCATTTGATAATTGTAGATATATGTACTATTTAACTATTATTTATTTTTTTTATATTTATTTAGGTATTTTTCTACTTCAATACATTAAAGTTATTGCACTGTGATGTCACATTTTGTTGGTTTAATAAACATTTCCTTTACATTTAAATAATTGTCTGGTGCATTATCAGGAGGCGTTTTACTCATGGATCCACTAATGCTAGCTCGGTAGTACTGAGATTTAAAATAAACGTAATAACAATTTGACGGAAAGGTTTACATCTAATTTAGCAGGAAAAAAACGCAAGGCTCTGTACAGAAAACATTTCAGTGAGGAGACAGTTACAAAAAAAAATCCCAGGGGTAGGCAATAAAAAAAAATGAATATAAAAAACAGCTTATACAGCTTGAAGTGAAATGTATATAATGTTCATTGCAACCAATCCAACCTCATGTAGTACGTATTTATATCAACATTCGTTACAAAAAATGTAAAGACAACAATTATGCATTTGCACTTTTCTAGATTTCATGTAGTTTTCATGACTTTGCTTAGATAGATCTTGGCAATAATAAAAAAAAAAGGTCAAACTTGATGTAAACTACTGACTACACTGTCAGTTATAGAGCTCTTTTCGTCTTTTACGGCTATATCTGGCCATTTGCATCCTGTATGTCTTTCTGGCTTGTGCTCTCTCTTTCTCCTGCACCTCTGTGTCATCCAGTACCTCCAGACTGGGAATCTGACTGATAACATACTGCCTGGAAAATAAGACTGGTTTTAGAAAAAAAAATGACTTGAATCCACTGATATAAAATATTAATTTCATTAATATGCCATTTAGAAACCAAAATATTTTGGAACAAAAATGTGGTTTTTGAGGAAAAACAAGTTGAAACATAAATGTAGTTATGTATACTTTTGTGTACCTTCTAAATGTAGATATATAACATTTCTGCCCCAAACCTACTAATTTTCATGTCTCAATGTTTTGTTTTAGATGTTATTTGGTTGTTTTATTTACCTGTAATCAATGTACTGAGTGAAACTGCCTCCATTGAAGTAACTGGGTGCTGCCTCATTGTTCATCATACTTAGTATTCTGTCATTAAATAAAAGCAACTTATTTAGCTTATTTACTTTATAAAACTTTAAACATTTATACATATTTTATCTTAAATCAACTGTTATGAATGAAAGAGACATGGCCAAGCAGCTCCTACTTGATATTAGGGAACTTGCAGTATATCTCATCAACAATGATGGGTAGGTTGCTTATTTTGTTCTTGTTGATCCACAATGTGGTGAGACTTGGCATGTAGGGGAACTTAACATGATTGTTGTAGTTGTTGCCATCCAGAATCAGAGTGCTCAACTTGTCCAACTCCCCCAGAAGAGCTGGGCTCCGTTAATGGTTAAGTTAAGGGCTATGTCTTATGCAAAATGCATCTAAAGGGTGTTGACCCATGTCCATGATCATGTAGCAAATTCTCATGACAGGTTCTTGGTGTATGATACAGGGAGTGTGTGTTCGTGTATAATTTAGTATAGCACACAGTAATGTCTGTAGTTAAAAAAGCTATGACTATATAGACATAAAATGAAGTGCATAGTAAAGGATACTCATCCAGCAGGTTATAACTGAGGTCCAGAACCTCTAGAGTGTCCTTCTGTTTAAGAATGACATTATAAGGAATCTCCAAGAGGCTCTGATATGCAAAGGAGAGCCTCTTCAACCCTGGCTGTATGCTAGAGCTCCCAACAAGCATTGACTCTTGTACACTGCTCTCACACACCTCCATATGCTCATTTCTTGGCACCAGATCACACGGTGACAGCTAATCAGCTGACCAGACCAGACTAGACAACCTACACAAATTTGCACAACAAAATATCTTCAGAAATGTTACTATAAAGCTATTCTAAACATTCTGACTTCTAAACAGACATTATATTGTGATGTTTGCAAAAAATAGTCTTTATTGTCATTGCACATGGGGAGTACAACTACACTTTAGTTGCTCTCAACAACAATAGTGCAAAAAGTAAAATGATGATTAAATTTTAAAATAAAAGAAAATAATTGACAAAAACAAATACACAATACAGTATAACACAACATTTTACTTATTTAGAATGCACAGTGGTATTGCCCATTCATGAGGTAGAATTTAATTGTGTGTGTGTGTGTGTGTGTGTTTATTGCTTTTGGTCATATGCAAAGAAAGTAAGTAAAGATTTAGTGTGAGAAACTGAAACCAAAGCATTGATACTTATTTTGTATATGTATGACATGTACAAACGTGTCAAACTAATATTAGCAAACCTTAAATTATTTGTAGAGATTAAACGAACAAACATAGCACACTACATGCATTTAATCTTACAATCTAAAACTCCTTATTTAAATCTTCCCGTTTTTCTGTCTGTAGGAATCAGCACGAGTCGCATGATTCACTTTCTAAAATCTATCATGTAGTGTGTTATCCACAAGAATAATATTTATTATATATAAGCTTTATAAAATAAGTTATTCACTAAAGGTGAATTATGCCCTTTCTTTTTCATACTAATACACTACACAAAAGGATTTAAGTAACTATCGGATAAAATATATAAGTATACAGTCTGCTTACCGATTAAAGCTGGTTCCTCAATAGGCTGCGTACTGAGACTGTCCAAGTGTGACTTGAATGTCTTTTTATGCACATAAAGGCCCTTTCAAGTCTGAAATAAGCATCACAAGATCTGGATAATTACACTGCATATTAACCCCTTATGTGGTTGGCAAAAATAGGTCAAATCCCGAATAACATTTCCTAAACTAGAATATTAACACTCTGCTAGCCTTTAGCTGTACATTGTGCATTATACTTGCTACACAAGACTGATCCAGTACAGAAAAACTCTCTATTATAACTGTCTATTCCATAACTTCTGCATGATAGACTAAAGGAGTACTTACTAAGATTTGTTTTATGAAAAGGAATAAGAAGGATAGAAGCGTCTGGATCAGGGCAAAGCATAAGACGAGGGTTTGGCGATGGCAGACAGAGGCAGAAGAAGATTTACAGAATTATTGTGGTATATCTTTAGGACTAAATCTGCTCATCCTGTTGTAATTTACCTTGTATACATTATATATTAATAAAATATTATATCACCTGCTTAGCACAAGGAATAACCTGTTGTTTGTAACTCTCAGTGGCACCAGTCATTGTATAGGTCTTTCCATCCCACGTCTGCACAAAGCACACAATGGTGGCTACTCTGAAAGGAAAGAACAATGAGTGAAGTTTTTGGAATGTAATGTCATTTTTATTATTGGATTATGAATTGTTTAAATGCAGGATGTTTTAGTCTTACTGACCATTGAAAGCACCAAGCTCTCGCTGTCTTCCCCCAAGCTTTCATTGTCCTCCCCCAAGCTCTCGTTGTCCTTCCTCAAGCTTTCATTGTCCTTCCCCAAACTCTCGTTGTCCTTCCCCAAGCTCTCGTTGTCTTTCTTCAATTCCTCCCTTTCTTTCTTCAAACCGTTCCTTATATTTCCTGTTTTTTTCAGGCTCTCGCTCTTTTGTGCAGTTGAGGGTTAAAGGCCTTGCTCAAGTGGTGGCAGTTGGGTGGTGATGAGAATCAAACCCATGATCTTCTGATCTGTAGTCCAACACCATAACAATTGAGCTACCACTTTTATCCTCCTCTTGTTTATCTTGATCTATCAGCTCTTCACTCTGCATATCTGCATCCCAACTAGTTCCAGAATGAACTCCCAGCTCTCAGTCACTTTCTTCTGGTTCTCGCACTTATTCTCCAAACTCTCTTTCTCCAAGATATCTTTAAGCCTTTCATCCATGTGTAGGATTTCTTCAGGCTATATTTCATATTATTCTTTATTTTTTTTTGTTTTGTTTTCTCTAAGTGCGCTTCCCCATTCTTCAATCTGCCTTTCTACAAACACTTTTTCAAGTTTTCCATGCTCTCTTTTTCTTTTTCCAAGCTCTCTTTCTCTTTTTCCAAACTTAGTTTTTTTCTCTTTAACCTCTCTTTCTCTTTCCTTAAACTCTCGTTCCTTTTCTCTAGGCTCTCTTTCTCTTTCTCCAAGCCCCTTCCATATTTCCTTAGGCTTTCCTCCTCGTTCTCTAAGCTCTCTTTCTCACTCTCCAAGCTTTCTTTCTCTTTAACCAAGCTCTCTTTCCCTTTCTCCAAGCACTCTTTGAATTTTTCCAAGCTCTCTCTTTCTTTCTTCAAGCTTTTTTTCTCTATCTCCAAGCTCTCTTTTTCTATCTCCAAGCTCTCTTTCTCTTTCTCCATGCTCTCTTCTTTTCTCTTTACGCTCTCTTTTTCTTTCCTTAAGCTCTCTTTTCGTTTTTCTATGCTCTCTTTTGCTTTCTCTAAGCTTTCTTTCTCATTCTCCAAGCTTTGTTTGCTTTCCTTCAAGCTCTCTTTCTCCTCATCTAAGCTTTCTTTCTCGTTCTGTAAGATCATTTGGTCTTTCTTCAATCTCTCCTGCTCCTCTCTCAAGCGCCCCTTCTCTTCCTTTAGGCTTTCTTTCTCTTTTCTTAAGCTTTCTTTCCCTTTCTCCAAGCACTCTTTCAAATTCTCTAAGTTTTCTTTCCATTTTTCTATGCTCTCTTCATCATTCTCCAAGCCCCTCTTATAATTACTCAAGCTTTCCTTCTCTTTCTCCAGGCTCTTTTTCTCATGCTCAAAGCGCTCTCTGTCTATCTTCAATATCTCTTTCTCTTTCATCAAACTTTCTTTCCATTTTCCTAAACTCTCTTTCCATTTCTCCATGCTCTCGTTTCCTTTCTCCAACCCCCTTCTATATTTAATCAGTCTTTCGTTTTCTTTGTCTAAGCTTTTTCTTTCTTTCTCCATTCTTTCTTTCCCTCTCTCCAAGCATATCTTTCCTATCTCCAAGCTCTCTTTCTCTTTCCTAAAGTTTTCTATCTCTTTCTCCAAGCCCTCTCTTATTTTCTTTAAACTCTCTTTCTCTATCTTTAAGCTCTCTTTTTCTTCCCCCAAGGCTGTTTTCTCTTCTTTTAGGCTCCCATTTTCTTTCTTTAAGATCTCTTTTCCTTTCTCCAAACAACATTTTTCTTTCATCAAGCTTCCCATCCCTTTGATTAAGCTCTCTTTCTCTTTCTTTAGGATCTCTGTTTCTTCCTCCAGGCTCTCCTTTTCTTTCTGTAAACTCTCTTTGACTTTCTTTAAACAATCGTTCTCTTTCTTTAACTTTTGTAGCACAAACATGTACTGCTCTCTCATCTCTTTTATCTGGGCTTGTTGCAGATTCTCAATCTGTAACATCAGATGCTCAGTAACAGCAGGGTGATCGCTTTCTTGCTTTTTGTCCTCCTTCTTAATTTCTCTTATATCTTGCTGCATTTCTTCTATCAAAACATCTAACTTTGTGAGATCTTTCAGACTATATTCTTCTTTATCGTGCTTTAGCATTTTTCTGACCTTGTCCTTTTTTACAGCTTGCATTTTTTCCACCTTGCCGTCTCTTTCTTTTAACTTCTGCAGACACAAGCATCCATGCTCCATCAAGCAGGTCTCTATCTCTCGGTTTTCCAGGACATCTTCAGCACATTTCTTGCTCTCTAGCTCCATCCCTTTTTCTTTATATGTCTGAGCTTGAGTTTGTTTCAAATTCATTATACACTTCATAAAATTCTTAAACATGGTCACCTCTGTCTCCTCTTTGTCCTTCTCAAATCCTACCATAGCTTTCTGCATTTCTACATGAAAACTATTACCCTCAGTCCCCGTACAGATGAGATTTTTAAGTCTGTCTATGTACTCTTTGAGCTCACTTATCTTTCTGTTCATCTCCTCGTTCTTCCCTTGAATGGTTTTCAGCATTCTGTCTTTTTCCAGCAGCTTCCGCAGCTGTATATGATCCTTATCAAACTCTGTCATTGCATTAACATGTATAAATACAGTATAAATTTATTCACAATATCTCAGAACATCGTTTGCTATTCATACGTCACTGTCTCTTTGTAGCCGCATAGTAAAACGTTACCATGGAACAAAAAAAAAAAAATCGCTGGCCCTGATCACGTGTTTTTTGTTCAAAAACCGCCGATGATGCTTTTTTTTATTTAGCTTTTAAATTATTTTACTTCACGTTTCTGTTAGTTGCGGTGGCGCTGACGGTTTTCGTGTACTGCGCCTCTGCCACTAGGTGGCTTTAAAGACCTTTGACCGATATAGTGCGTTTTATAAAGTTCCCCCATGACTTAATACTTCTTTTACATTTACATTTACGTCACTGCTGGGCCCCTAAGCAAGGCCCTTAACCCCCAATTGCTCAGTTGTATATAGGAGATAAATGTAAGTCCCTCTGGATAATTGTTAACATAAATTTACAGCATTTGGCAGACACCCATATCCTTATCCAGAGCGACTTCCATTTATCTCTTTTATACAATTACGGGTTAAGGGCCTTGTACATGGGGCCCGGATGTGCAGTTTGGTGGTGGTGGGAATCAAACCAGTTGCTTCCAATTAGCAGTCCAACGCCTTAACTACTGTGCTACCACTTCCCCTACAGTACACATACAATGTACACTTTACTATCTAATGACATACGACGTCCAACGACAACGATGCCCGCGGTAACGACAACTTGTCATATTCAAAAAAGGCGTAAGGCAGCGATGCAGCACTTTTCAAGTGCTTTAAGTAGCTTTACTGACTTAATAAAAAACATTATGCCTTGTTGTTATCAATTGCACTTGCTCTGAGTAAACTTTATCTAACTTTAAATTTGCACTGTTTTGATAACATACATCACATGATGATTATTCATGGGATTGAAACAAGAAGGGATTTTCCCCATTTTTCCAAATGTCTTCTGGATGAGGAGGACAAAATAGGATTTGCAAACTGGTTCTTGCTAACAGAAACCCTACAGTAACTCAGTAACAGGAAAAAAATCTGAGAATGCACAAAACATGTTCTACCTTCAGTCACATGAGCAGAAAACCACATCGGCTCTCACATCTGCCAGCTAAGGACAGAAAGCTGGAAGAAGCTGCTGTTGGCACAGGCTTACCTACACTGAACAGCTGACAACTGAGGCTGCCAGATGTATGCTGAGAAATGTGTTAACACCAAACGACCCAACCATTAAACCAAGCTTTAAAGGAAATGATGACAAATAGAACCTACCTGACAGTCTCTCTCTCCATACATCGAATTCCTTGTTACTGCTCATCGAATATATTTAAACATTTATTGCTTTTTAAAATTAATTTAGTGTTAAAAGCAGTACTAATTTTATTTTCTTTGTAAACTGAATGTTCAGATCTTCCTTTATATTTCTTAGTTTGTTGAAGTAGAAGCTAATAACCAGTTATTGTTATAACTTTACAGATTGCTAAGATTGCCTGATATTCCAATATATCTAAATTTCAACTACATTACAGGCAGACAAACCTTATTTTTTTTTAATATCAAATTTAATATTAAATTAACATTTAATCTAAAATTACAGAACTTTATACAACAAAATTGCCAGGGAATTTCCACAGCAAAAGAAATTGTAATGTAAAAGTATTTTGTATCATACACATGGATTTGTAGTGAGGGGAGAAAAAAATAAATGTCTCTCTTGTAAAATAATACCCACACTAAAATAGCTGGACTCCAGTTGCTGACATATAAATGCCTGACAAATTAATTTGATCATAAATTATATGCTAAAAGACAGAAACTAAATAATAAGTCTGAGTACAGCAATCATTTTCAAATTTGGAATAATAATCTCTCTCTCTCTCTCTCTCTCTCTCTCTCTCTCTCTCTCTCTCAAAAAAAAAGTCATACACATGTGTGGTGTCTTTGGCTACTGCAACATTAGGACATATAAACACTTATACAGTTATAAAGTCCTTTTAGTCATAATTATTACATTATTTCTCAGTAATTACACTCCTAGCCGTAATAAATATTGTGTTGATTTAAGCACAATGACGTTGATAAGCATGCAAGATTAACCAAAAATTAGCTAATGCTATGTTTCTAAAAATAACAAATATCAAGTACAATTATCTTCACTGTTTGCAAAATCATAATATTATGGAGATTTACATACATTTTTACATATCTAAAACGTAGAAGTAAATGTCTCTTAAATTCAGATTTCAATTTGTGAAAAGACCCCACAGTCAGTGTTGGCTTAGGTAAATGGTATAGATTTCAAGGCTTTCCAAACAGGGTGGCTTCAGACCAAGAAAATCACACAAATTGACAACGCTACAGCAATGACTGCCACACCAGCTAGCAGCATCACCCCAAACATCTGACTCCGGTCACAGAATCGTGCTTGTGCTTCCTCATCGGTGCACAGGAGCCCCAATGAAGCGCTGTCAGTGCTGTCTGGGTCACTGTACTTAGGGCCTTGTGCTTCCACTGTCCAGCGCAGCACATTCACCTTCATCTCCATGTCTTCCAGCGTGTGGTTAACCTGTGCAATCTCCTGCTCCAGCTGGTTTTGCTCAAGGCCCTCCATACTGGCTGTCTGCTCTCCATGCTTCTGCTGCAGATCAGGTACACTCAGAGCTCGAGCTGCAACTTCTGATGTCCCTCCTACATGTTATATGCAATTATTTTTGTGTATATTAGTGTAAACAAGGTAAAAATAAAAGTATGCTTTATGTGTAATTTGTGAAATTTGGGGGCAGAAGTCAGAACTACATAGCCCAGAAATCGACTAAAAATATTTTGTTAAAAATAATATATAATGTACAAAGTTTTAAAATAAAAGTATTATGAAAAGTATTGTAAGTATAATGAATAATATGTTTCAGTGCAGAGATCGGTGCTCACCCTGCATGCCTGTCTGTACCGTGACACTGTTGTTGGCCAGTGAGAAACAGCTGCACATGTGATATACTTTGCACAAGTCTGCATAAAAAAGCTCCAAGCACGAAGAGAAGGCTACCCACTGCAGCTCCGTTGCCTTTCTTTCCTCATCAGAAAGGGTTTTGTCCCTCAGTCGGGCTGTTAGGTGGTTACGACAGGACAGTGTGAGAGTCTGAGCACGCTCACGTGTCTGCTGGAGATCGCAGCGCAGACTGTCACTGTCTGTGCAGCCACCAAGACAGGAAGCCAGGTGCCGATGACATGCCACCACCTATAAAATCAGAAAACATTTAAAACAGAAATGAAAGCGTTTTATCAACATATGAATGAAAAAAGTGAAATCCTAATTTGACTTCTTTGTAAAAGCATTGTTTTAAACTTGATCAATAAGAACTACCATTTTGAATGAAAAATAATGTTTATTGGTTTGGTATGGAGAACTGGCAAGAATCTATTACATCCTAACAGCACAAATATTCATAGGCAAGTCATTAAAGCTTTGTATGTCTTTATCAAGCAAACCAAAAACTAAACTGAATATAATTTTCTTGAAAATTCTATTATATTGCAAATAGCTGTATCATTTGCATAGCCACAAATATTACCCATAATCTACTTTTCATAAGAGGGCTATTTTAGGATGAGTATTAAGGCCCTGGGCAATATCTCAGAGCTCCACATACTGATAACACAGAGCAGAGAAGCACTATATATAAAAATAAAACATTTTTGTCATTATTTCTTGGCATAAGAAAATTGTCGTCAAACAGTTATTTTAGTTTGTAACGGTTCAAAACTACAAATCACCTATAAATTTTTACCCACAGTAGAAATAATTATGCTCCAGGCCATACAGCACCCCTTTACGGATATAGTGCTTACTTGTTTTAAGGCTAAATATTGTGTTATTTTAAGATGCTTGTATGGCAACATTTCTGCTTTGCATATAAGAAAATAAAGGCAAAAAAGTGGGTAAAAATAAGCAAATATTATATTTAACCGAAAACTATTTTTATTTAAAAAAATCTCTTAAATGTTTGTTTAAACACTTTATTATCCTGCACAAATAATAACCTGATAAATAAACATAATCACAAACAACGGCCAAGGTAAATGAATGTACGGTAAATTTTTACAGACAATGAAATTAAGGAATGTCAATCTATTTGTATCCCACCTTTGTAAGGGAGTCCACCATGGCTTGCCCCTCACGAAGGGACTGTGCTGAGCTCCCATCATCAGAGACCTTGTTATTAGTGAGTAGCATAAGGTTGTTTTGTTGAGTGTATGGGGCAAGCCCCTCTCCTGATGCCTGAATGAGTGGGAGTCTCACCCACTTAAGTTCCCTTTTCCAGCTTTACCTCCTCCTGCTCATAACTCGCAGCTTGTTTCTTGGTACATTTTAAGTGCTAATTAAAAAGTGTACATAAGTAAAAAAAAAAAAAACATGGAGAACAAACACATAGATTGCTGTATAAGTTGTAAGCAGGGTGTGTTAATCCAGAAACTGACCCCTGTGCACTGATGTACGCAAGCAAGAGCAGCTAAGCTTATTATCTGCTGCTGAGAGGTGCAGCTATGCTGAAACCTGAGAGAACAACACTGCCTCTGCAAGAGAACAAACAGAGCCCTCCATCATTCTCTGCCTATCTACCTCCAGTTTCGTTAAAGTATAGAAAGAGCCTGTGAATCCCAAATGGAAGTATTACTGTGATTATGTAATCTATGAATGGTGAAATCATATTTCTTAAACAAAACAATTTATATATATTTACAACATCTTTAAACGTTATTGTATTATGCAGACAGACAAACACCAGAAGCTTATTTATTTACTTACTTTATATAGGCAGTCAACATTTATAGACTTATAAACAGGTATCCCTGTGAAGTAATTAATACAAAATGCTTGAAAAAATATAACCTGCATATTATAGAATATTTTATATGTTGGATAATATATTGCATAGCGTGGCCTCGTTACAGATTGCTTTTAGATGCGGTTTCAGAACCTGATACATATCTCTCAGCCCTAAGATCAAAATTTATAAATGTAAAGCCTCCGATAAAACTGATGTGGACTTTTTTTTACATTTGTGTCCACCTGTAGATTTTGTATCTGTCATTAGTATGTTCATTCAGTCTATACATCATGTCAGCCCATATGCTTATGCCTCATAATTCATAACAAGCAGTTAAGCACGACAGGTGACTGACCTCTGTGCCAAAACTAATCTTATTAAAGGCAGGCTAAAAGAATCCCTAAACTACATCTGATGGATTGCCTCTAATATCCCAACTGAACCACTTCCTGGTGACAGATTATCATTTTAGTTTCATTCCCAAGGTAGTGTATATTTGTTCACATTAAAAATCAAAATGATTAATAACTCTAAATCAAACTTATAGGGTTAAAAATTCTTTTTACTAGAAGGTATGCATCTAGACGGCCTATTTAATCAAAGTTTAAAGTATAGAAATGATGTTTGATTATTAATAGTGGAAATCAAAGGAACAATAATGGTTCTGAATCTTGTCTTTCTGTTGATTTTTACCTTACCTATGGAGCTACGCTCAGGGCACTTTTTTTATTTGTGGTGAATTAAACAAATCTGTTGGGTCAGATGCTTTGCTATATTTTTGTAAAACAGCGTAGAATGGACAGTGGTTCTGGCCGTATTAAAACACACATACTGAGATTCTATTGTATACAGCTCTACACAAGGAACCAAAGTAGATACTTCACATTTATTTATCACTACTAACAAATAGAGTTAGAAATGCTGTTAAGAATGTAAAATGTATAAGACAATCATTTAACATTAAAGTAAACTAGATGATTATTTATTTGTAGTTAACATTTACAGCATTTGGCAGACTTTTATACAACTGAGCAACTGAGGATTAAGGGCCTTGCTCGGGGGCTCGGCAGTGGCAATTAATCTTCCAGGTATCAGTTCAACACCTTGCCCCCCAAAATTTATGTTGCCCCTCTGTAACACCCATTTATTGTTGGACTAAAGACCCAAACATGTATTTAAAAACTGTGATTAAGCATATGCTAAGCTCACATATAAATCCGGCAAAAATATTTTGCAATAATAAAATTATAAATCCTTAAAAGACTAATATATGTTACATTAATAGAGCATAATTATTCGATATAAACACTCTGCAGTTTGGTTGACATCCACCAACAAGCATGTCACAGAGCTGTATTTGGAGAATTGCTTGTCAGGCCAATTTCAAGTTCAAGGAGCTTTATTGTCATTTTAACCATATATAGCAGAATGCAGTACACAGTGAGATGAAATAACGTTTCTCTAGGACCCCCCGGTGCTACACAAAACATAGAATTTCACAAAACAACAAAGAGCCACTAAACAGGATAGACATAAAGTGCATGTGTGCAGCCTGGTGCAGAAACACAGTGCAATAAACAATACAAACATTACAAAGACAGTGCAATTTCAGTTGATTAGTTTAATGTTTTACTTCATGTTGAAAAGTCAACGTCTTAAATTTTTTGCCAAGTTGCCAAATCTTTTTTAGAATGCGTGCACCTTAAATATGCCCAAATATACTGTAATTAAATATAATAATTAAATTATTAAAAAATGAACACTGAATTAAACACAGAATTATTAATTATAACACAATAAGATAATAATTAATTAAACATGGAAAACATAACAATGATTTTCAATGCATTTACTTTAAGTTATTTGGCAGTTTTAAGCTCGCAGTTTACGACTACCAACGACTACCATTTGGGGGTCATATCGGCCTCTCGTTGTGTTTGTACGTGCTGACGTAATTCCTTACGCACAGACAACAATTCGCACCCGGAAGTTAATCTCTCACATGCGAAAAAAAGTTTAAGAAGAATTTTTTTCGTTTAGTACTTTTTTTTACGAACAATAAAAAAAAACACGTAAATATATTTTTGCGGGCGTTGTAATATCACTAGTTCTTTTTAAAACTGTTTTTATAGCACGAGTGAAAAAAAATATTATTATCTTATTTTTGTTTGACTTTGACAACAGCTTAAAAGGAAGACACATGACACCTTTGCTTAGGGTTGTTGCTCCTGGGGTAAATAGATGGAGAGTGTACCCTGCGTTACGGCTTAAAAGGGGCAAGACGCTACTCGCGATTGTATTTCAACGGCCATGTAATGAATGTGGGACGGAAGCTGGCTCACTTTGGAGAGGAGTCCGGTGGTCACTGGTCAGAGGTAACATCACTGCATATCAGAATCAGAAATCGATTTTATCCGCCAAGTATGTGTAGATACACAAGGAATTTGTTGTGGTTTTTTGAGTACTTGGTACATACATAAAACATACAAGACATACATTGTGATTAGGAACAGAATTACATTCCTACAGCTGATAAATGGTTTGCATCTTGTGGTACAACCTATATATTTCCGCTCATAACATCAGTAAACAGTAAACAGTAAGGCAACAGTAAACACTCATCATTCAGTTTAGTTTAATTTACATATGTAAATTAAGAGTCCATAACTAAGCAAGCCAGGGGCGACAGCGGCAAGGAACCAAAACTCCATCTGTGGCAAAATGGAGAAAAAAACCTTGGGAGAAACCAGGTTCAGTCGGGTGGATGGTTTTCCTCTGACCAGACAGACCATCAGCTTATTCCGTGCCACAGCAAAATTTCTGTGATCTTGTCCGGATGGCCGTCTAGAAGACAAGGTCATCACTGGGAAACTGCCACTGGGGCTTATTGTCACTAAGTGCTGATCCACCAACTGGGCTGGATACAGACTAAACCTGGTGGGGACGGTGAGCTCGGAAAAGGAAGGAAAACAGACGTACAAGATGGTAGATTGTAGTTTGACTCCTGCCCTGTGGCTGGTGTTAGTGATCGTCATACTTCCATAGTAGTTTTCATTGGCAAAGATGGTTTCATGTTGTACCTATACAGGACAGATTGTGCACAATCATAAAAGAGTCGTTTGAATTGATGACTTTATACCATGAATTTCACATCATTTGGAAAATCCAGCGTTTAGCTGATTTACATATGTTTCAGACATACAAAAGTTCTGTCACATGGTGTCTGGGGCTCAGACTAGTGATGTCCCTAAATAGTTACTTTTACAGCTTTCCTGTCCTATATGTGTTTATGAACTAGCATCAATTTACTATTTTTATATACTAACTGCAGTAACAAAGCATTGGGGAATTTTTATGGCTGAAATAACTCTACTAAAATACTTTAAATATAGTTAAGGAGAGAGGTAAGTTAAAGAACTTTGGAGCAAATGATTAGTCTTTGGAAAGTAATGATCAGTCCAAGTTTTAGTCTGTAATCTTTCCTATTGCTTAATTTTTGAATTATTAGTACAGAGACCTGCATTAAATTGAAACCAATCTGTCCAAATGAAAGAAGGTTGGAAGCAAATCCGCAGGATATAAAGACTATTTAATGACTTTTTATTATATTTCAAAACTTTCTTTCTAGATTTCAGCACCTCCGTCAGAGCGATGCAGTATGAGTTGATTAGACCAGACCTTGCAAAATCTTGCCAGAGAACACTCCTCTTCGATACACATGCAATGATCCAAGTCCTGGAACAAAGCGGTTAGGATTTTATTTGTATTCCAGCATTATTGCATATGCAAAATCGTTTTGTAATAAATATAGTAGTAATAAACAATTTATAAACAATTTTTTTCTTTAGGGTTCACAACACAGCAGGCTGAGATTATTGTTAAAGTGCTGCTCAACACAACTAATGCCAACATGGACATCATGTACAGTGATATGGTTACCAAGACGCAGCAGGTGTGACACCATTGTTCTGACGTCATATTCTATCGTTTACATATTGTAAAACATGGCAGGTTTATCCTTTTTAATGAATTCTTACACACAGTTCATGTTTTGGACTGCATTTTTGTGGCATTAACAGCCTATTGATGATATGTGGTGTCCTTTTTGCTATACAACAGGAGATTATGGTGCAGAAGATTATGTCTCACATAGCAGCATTAAAAAAAGACATGATCATTTTGGAGAAAAGTGAATTTTCTGAATTGCTGTCCGAGAATGAAGTAAGTAATATGTTCTGTATGTTAACCTGTTAGTGTAGCACAGTAATCAGTTTGTCTCAGAAGATTTTTTTTTTTGTTTCGCTTTGTAGAAAATTAAGATTGATCTTGCCCAAGTAAAGATGCAGCTGTCTGTAAGTATAAATTCACACTATTTTACTACAAATTATGTTAAACTAAATTTTATAATTCCTATTATTGCTTGTTGCTAGTAATCCGAGAGTGTGTCAGCCTTTTAATGGTATTAAATGTTTTGACATGAAATGGTTATTTAACTAATAATCCAATAAAAGTGAAATCATTTATTAAGAATGCATTTATATGGGTTATATTTTTTAGACAGAGTTATAATTGTTCATGAAATCCTGGAGCAGATTTACTGCCTAATGCAAAATGAATATATTTCTGATCCATGTCTCTGAATATATTTCTGATCCATGTCTCAATTAACATCTATTTGTGTATGAATATTCTAAATGTTTCTCTCTCTCTCTTTCTTTCTCTCTCTGAATGGTTAGGATATGATGAATAAGGTACGCCTAGACAACAAGCTAGATGTAAACATGGAAAAGAGTCAGGTGAAAGAGATGGTACGTTTTACACTGGTAAACCTTGAGAGTCATTTTTTTTAAATACAGTTTTATTAATGTGATTTATGTTTTTATATATTTACAGAAGTTTTTTAACTGATATAAATTGTTGATAAATTGTTTTTTTAGAGAGCAGAGCATGAAAAGAAGATTTTAGAGACCAGAAACAAAATAATGGAGATGGTACCTACACATAAACACAGAATTCTCTGCATGACCTTGTAGAAATTGATCAATAAAGTGGGTCATTGTACAATTTCTGTCTTTACCAGCTTTCTGAGCAGGACCGGCATGTGACTCAGAGTAATGTGAAAATCGATACCGAAGTGGCTGGCCTGAAAACCATGCTGGAATCTCACAAACTAGACAGTATCAAATATCTAGCAGGTAACATCAATTATTATATAGAAAAACAAATCCCTACTCTTTAAACGGTGAATAGATCCTGAAAGTGAAAGCATCACATAAACACAGAGAGCTTCAGTTTTCTCTTACAGATATGTTACTAAATTGCTCAGATAAAGTTTACTACAGTTACAAATTAATAACACTCACCACTGACTGCTAGCTAAAACTTTAACTCGTTGTTTGGATGCTATTTGCTGCTGCTGGGGATGACAGTGCCTGGACAGCCAAAAGATACATGAGATTATTGGAAACCAAAGAGATAGATTTAGACCACAGTTTTGCACTGGTTTTCCACAAGCAGCGTTGCATCTTTTTCATCTCTGAAAAAAAATGCAATTCCTGAATTAAAAGTTATACAGTGTTAGGCCGTATACACAGGTATACAGGAGTAGAGAAAAAAGTAAAATAAGCTTTTTGTTGTCATCAAATACGTTAACGTCAAGTCGCCTTTATTCATGTAGCGCTTTTTAATCCTAACATTATAAAATTGTGTGAAAGCAGCTTTACAGAATCAAATAAGACAACAGTGAACTTAGGCACTCAGTTTAATATCTGTAAATTAAGAGTCTAGAATACAAGGCCATCACTGGGAAACTGCATCTGTCACTAAGTGCTGATCCACCAACTGGGCTGGATACAGACTCGATCTGGTGGCGACGGTGAGCTCGGAATAAGAATAAAAACATTAGACATTATCTTAGATGCCATGATATATAAAATACATAAAGATGACGTCATTTTTTAAGGATTCCTCCCTTTATCATCCCAGGAAGTTTATCCTCACCAGCATCGCCTCTTTCTCGCTCAATAGGGATAGATTTTTTTGCTGATATGAAATATCTCTGTAAAACTGCTTTCTGACTGTCATTAGTTAAAAAGCTTTATACAATAAAATCAAAATAAACATTGAGAAATGGAGAGTGTTGGAAATTGCAGCATCTTCAGTGTGAGACTATTTTGCTCATGATAGAGGTTTTTATCTGATAATAGCACAGCTATCTGTGGTTCAGCCACTAGAGAGCAGACTTGGTCATGTTGCCTGTCTGAGTGAGACCCGAGGACAACAATAGTGGTCATTTTTCTGTGAGGTCATATATATATGAAAGAGGGCAAATTTACAAGTTACATAGTGATCGAGATGAACATCATTTTGTTGTTCATTGAACATCATTGTTGTTCATGAAAACAGAACTGTGACCTGACAAACCATTCTGTATCGGGACTTTCTACATTTACAGAAAATAAACAATGCACAATTTGTGTCATTGCTGCGATTCTGTGTTAAAGGAGTTTGTGTAGGGGTTACACAAGTAACGAATATGTTCACACTTAAAAAACCCAATGCGTTAAAGTTATAATTGTTGTTTTTGTTTACACTAAATAGTGACGTTGTTGAATATATTTCAGTGTTTCTAATTAAGTGTTTCTCTGTTGGCTTTCCCCAGGCTCAGTGTTCACGTGTCTCACTGTAGTGCTTGGATTCTTTCGAATATGGATGTGATTACAGAGAAATCTCCCCAAAACATAACCTAATATATTCCTTATGATGGGCACTTCTAATGAGGAAACTTCTCCTAAGCATTGTGTTAGAGAAGTTCTCAAACTGATATTTATTACAGCGGATCTTCTAATACTCTTAATAAAGACATCCCTTCTACTGCTCCAGGTAAAGAAATGCTCTGCTGCTGGGAATAAGTGTAGACACTTATTACTCTATGTGGAATGCACTTCATGCGCTGTATTAAATGGAAATGGAAATGCCTGTTGTCTGCGGGTCAAAATGTAAACACTGAAAATCTGTTACATGGCAGTCGGAAAGCTTTACTGAAGGTAAATTAATTTGTAAGAAATTTTGGAAGTGTCTAAACTGATAAAATAAAGCGACCAAACACAAGTAATGTTCTGATTTTATTTTATTGTAGGAATACTTTTTGGATTGGTTTAAACTTTGAAAATTAAGTGTAAAGGGAAAAGAATCAAAATGTGAGTTAGTTTTTACTGTATTTACTGTTTTTAACTATTTTTCACATGACATTTCAGCATTTTATAATAGCGGGTTTATTTCAATATGTAGTTTTGCCTTTTTCCATCACGTACTGTTATTTCAAGCACTGTCATTTAACCAATAATTTATCAACTATTTTAATTATCTAGGTATTGCAAGTTAATATTTAACACAACAGACCCTATTAGTAGGACTAATGTACAGATTGATAAAAATGTATGTAAAGAGTTCTACTTGTATCTTAAAAAGTGATGATAAAGTAAAAAAAAACTATAGTATATTTAAGGGTTATTATTACTATAAATAAATAATTTCTTATAATTTTCTTATAATCTTATACTTTTTTATTAAAAAAGTACAATATTAGCAAAACCCCACTGTTGTGACTTGACACCAGAAAGAATCCACAGTGGGCCCCTGAGCAAGACCCTTAACCCCCAATTGCCCAGAATATTGTTCCTGCTGCTTTGGTCCGCCGGTCCAGTAGAGGGAAGCAGCGCGCTGGAGCAGTGCAGCTCAACCTCCTCAAAGAAGACCACATCCACGAAGTGAAGCGGTTTTCACGTGGAAGTTGATTAAGAATGGACCCCAACCTTTAATTATAGTATGTATAACAAATTCCCACAGTTTTCAACATGCACCATGCTGCTGCTGTTAAATAATTATTTTATTTTCGCCAAATGTACTTTATTCATTCTCGGCGCTAAACCCTGTCCATGGTTATAGATGTTAGCCGAATGCTAACTGTTTCAGAAAGCAGTTTGTTTTTCTGTGCTAATCAGCTTTATAGATGCAGTTTACACATGACAAACATTTTTGAAAGTAACCCAGAATTTTAACAGGTTGAGTATGTAAATGGAGTAAAGAGTCGGGCTGTTAATGCAGAAAAACAAATAAAACAAGCAAAAATAAATAAATAAAATATAATAAAATCGTGCGCTCACTCGCAAATGTTTATAAGTAATATATCAATTAATTTTTTTATTGTTATTTTTTTGTGAATTGTACCCCTTAAAATGACGAAAAAGTGTTATATGGGTGGAACGTGGTGGCTCATAGTTAAGGTGTTGGCCTGCTAAGCTTGTGGGTTCGATTCCCAGCTTCAGCAAGCCACCACTGCTGGGCCCCTGAGCAAGGTCCTTAACCCCCAGTTGCTCAGTTGTATAAGTAAGTTAAATGTAAGTCGCTCTGGATAAGGACGTAAATGTAATATCATAAGCAGTGATTTAATTTCTGAATGTGATGTAAATTTAAACCTGCTCCGTTTGGTGGTTAATTTTTTACTCTTATCTAGTTAAAAGTCAGTGAGTTTACTGGAGGGGAAATTAAGAAACCAACTCGCGAGCAGACTATTTAATACTTCAAGTAAGCAGACATGCAATTAGTTGCTGCTTACGGTCTTAATTGATTTATAGATTTACCAATAAAAAGGTTTTTTAAAATCTTCCCACCAGAATCCAACAATGTTTATCATTGTTGCATATATATGCATATATCTATATATTTTAAAGTATGCTGTGAATCGTCTAGGTGCGGAAGGTAACCCTGCGCTTGAAAGCGTCATGGCGGAGGTGTTCAGCAGTAAGAGCGAGACGGTGCTGCAGCGCAGTGTGGATGTGAATCTCACTGATTTAGCACCCCGGCCTGACGATCTGCAGGAGTTTTATCAGATCAACGAGACCTGTTCCTTTATCACCGATAACAACTTCAAACAGGTGACTTTTGATTCACGAGAAATGATTTTTGCAGTCGAATGCGTTTGTTTAAAGTTTTTGTAGGACCTGTGTTGATGCACGTTCATCTTCTCTTATCTAACACAAGGTAGCTTTGCAGTTCCCTGATGAACTTTTGGTAGATTGCGTTGCAGTCTCTTCAGCGATAGAGAGAAAAACCCAAGCAAAGACTTACATTTTAGGTGACACCACCTATGGAAGGTAATAATCTAGTCTTATTCTTTACATCTACAGCATTTGGCAGACGCCCTTATCCAGAGCGACTTACATTTATCTCTTTTATACAACTGAGCAATTGTGGGTTAAGGGCCTTGCTCAGGGGCCCAGCAGTGGCAGTATGGTGGTGCTGGGAATCGAACCCCAATCCTTCAATTAGCGGTCCAACAACCTAACCACTGAGCCATTGCTTCCCCTATTTAAGCTTATTATCATTATTAAAGCTGATATAAGTAAACATGCTTTACAGGGTTTTGTCCTTCTTTCTCAGCTGCTGTGTGGATGAAGTGGCTGCAGAACACGTTAGAGCCGACTGCATCGTGCACTACGGCCGTGCGTGTCTCAGCCCGTCCAGACGACTGCCCTTAATGTATGTGTTCGGAAAGAGAACCATTAATGTTCAGGAGTGTGCTAGAGCATTCAGGGAACTTTACCCTGACCAGGAGACTCATGTAATCATACTGTATGATGTCACATACTCGCATGCTATAGGTGAGTCAATCAAATCACTGTAGACTTTTTTTTTCCCCCTAACATGAATTTACAAAGTTTTTACACTGATAGTTTCAGTTTAGTTCAGTTTAGTTACACTGATAGTTTCAGTTTAGTTCAGTTTAGTTTTTACACTGATACTTTTACATTGAAAGTTTCAATTTAAAATGAAAATAAAAATCTTCATCAATTGCAAACAAATAAAATGTTGTATGGTGCTGCCGCGTGTATAGTGCTGAGTATCATGTTTGCAGTGAAAACAGCCAGATGTTTACAGTGAAATCTTTGTCTAGTGATGTCAACAAAAACATAAGGAGACACAGTGTATAGGAAACCATTTGGCTTGTAACTTTATATGCATCATGGCTAAAATCATCAGAAAATAATAAGAAACATTACCGAGGACAAAAATTAGACAGAAAAAACAAAACAGAAAGACAGAACTGGGCCATTTCCTCTTGAATAATGACTGCTGCAGTGTCCTGTACAAAATTAGACATTAGTATCCTTGTGTGTTTAATTAATTAGGATTTGGCACAGTGTTTAGCTCTACCCACATGACTTATCAGCTCATGTCATCATAGCTTGGCAATCGGGCTGCTAAGATTTAGCACAGGTCCCTCAGTAGTTTTCAAGGCTCAAGCTAGAAAAATAGAAAAAAAGTGAGATCATGATTCATTTACTATAATCAGAACTTTTTGTCTGGTGATTAACATTTCTTTAACTCTCATGTTAAGGGAGGAGGCAAACAAGCTTTAAAGCTACAAAAACAACAATCATTTTAATTAAGACCTGGCAACTCCCAGCAACATACTTGACAGCCACCGTTGGCGACCGGATGTGGGTGTGTAGCAAAACTAATAAAGTGGAGAAAAGTTGATCGCACGTGATATGTGACAAAATCACATACTGATTTTTTACCACTTTGTGTAAACTGATCTTAAATGTGGTTCATGGAAAAACAAAGCAGAACCTTGCAATAAGTCGACTTTATCATCAAAGTCAACAGTAAAAATATGTCCTTATCGAATAAATGTTTGATCTCGTATTACTTGTTTTATTTATTAATTAGAACATATTAACTAATTAGTTGTAACTAAAGCTAGATATTTGCAATAATGCTACATGGCCCCACTGTTTGTTCTTTTAGTACCAATTTTATCCAAACCTATTCAGGGTCTCAGGGTCTGTTTTTTGTGTGTTGTCAGTTAAGCTTTATATAATCTATATGTTTATGCTGTAAATTAGCCTTTTTATGTAATTCCACCATGCATGACGATTTGCTTTATTTTAATATATATATGTTTGCTTTTTACCAGATGACTTCCAGAGGCTTTTGGGTGACACCTACCCTAACGCTGTGTTCTCTGTTCTAAGAGGAGATCATTCACATGGTCAGGTCTATGAACCTCTCAGACTGGCCAATAACTCAAACTTGCAGGATGACGGGTTTGTTCATAAATTTGGTCGGCAGTTTGGTTTAAAACAAGGAAAAAACGTGGAGGACTACAAGATGTTCTACGTTGGTCCTGAGGGTCTTACACTCACCAACTTCATGATGACGTGGAACCGCTGCGCCTTCAGTTCATTCAACCCTGATACACTGACTGGCCGAGCCGAATCTATCAACATCAACAGAGCGCTAATGAAGCGCTACTACGCCATCGAGCGTGCAAAGGACGCCAACGTGGTGGGAATTCTGGTGGGCACGTTAGGCGTCGCCAACTACTTAAACATAATTGAGCAGCTGAAAGAAAGTATTCACAGAGCAGGTAAAAAGAGCTACATGTTTGCAATGGGTAAGATCAACGTCCCAAAGTTGGCGAACTTCCTGGAGATTGATGTGTATGTGTTGGTCGCTTGTCCTGAGAACTCGCTGCTGGATTCCAGTGAGTTCTACAGGCCGGTGGTTACGCCGTTCGAGATGGAAGTGGCCTGCAACAAGCATCGCGAGTGGAGCGGTGAATACGTCACTGACTTTCAAGACCTGCTGCCTGGTACGTGCATTTGATGTTGTATAGTCCGAAAGACAAAATTCTTTTCTTTAAACCAGAATGATTTATTTCTGATGCTCTATAAAGGCGAAAAACCAGAGCCACAAGATGATGGTGGTTTTGGTTAGAGTTCTCTTTTTATCCACAGCTCAGTGTATCTATTGAAAAGTTTTTGTTAAGGCAGATTTATGGCCAGCAACTCATCTCTTTTATCCAAAGGTTTTTGTGTGTGATCTAACCGTATAAAGGACACATCAAAGGTCACTTTGTGCTTTTTGCTTTTTGCTTTGTTGTCAATGAATAGACCAGCGAGTCTGACCTGCATGTACACACACACACACCCTTCTACAGATCATGAAGAATGAAGCATCAAATAATGATTTACTGTTGCTTTGCCACTACAGTTACGTGATGAGTGTGCTAATTTTACAAAGCCAGTGTTGCTTGTTAAGGAAATACCATTTATAGCGGTGGGCGGTATGAATAATTTTATTTCATGGTAATGATCAGAAAAAAATGTATATAATTAAAAATTGTCATTTATTAAATAATAAGTTAAATACTTCAGAAATAAAAGGATTTTACCTTATTTCATTATTTCTTTTATTTGAAAATATGAAATATAAACTTACTCTAAACAACAAATTCCACTGTATGTCACATTTCACAATTGTGAGGACAAACCTTATTATTATAAACTTGCCCTAATTAAGAGTTTGTCACCTTATAAAATTAATAACACTTAAATAATCGGAAAACATGTTAATTATGTTTGTGATAGAAATCAAAGATGTTAATATATACAGACAGACAGGCAGGGAAGCTCGACTGATAGAGACGCAATAGCACCGAGATGTCAGGATAGAGCTTTTGCGAGCCACGCCCACTTATTTACATGTTGTGGTATACACAAAATTACAAAAAATATATACTGTCACACCGTCCAGCCCTAGTTCTAGAAAAAAAATTGTCAGCACAACCTTAGTCTACAGTCTGTGGTTAGAGATGATCAACGTGGCTAAAGCAAGTGCTAGATGTTTATGATGTTTATATCATGTCAATATGCAGTTAATGTTATTTAAATAATGTCCCTATATAAGTCAATAGTTTTATTGCTCTGCTATTATGTTTTTCTGTTATTGTCATTATTTCATTGACATGGTCCTTAGCTGAGAGAAATACAAGCAGGGGAAACTCATAAAGGGCAAATTAATAAAAAAAAAAACCAGCATTAGCATTATTACCGTTTGTTTAAACACACAATTCACACAAAGCCTTATCTGCTGATTTGGGTAAGAAATAAAATTATCTTGACATCGGAGATGTGATCAATGAGTTTGGTAAATACATTACAGTTTGTAAAATGTCATTTTACTTTCTAAAATTTGGCAAGAGAGAGTTCTATTAGCACTGAATAGAATATTATTGCACATTGGGTTTATTTATAATACTAATTGACCAATGTTTAACAGGAGGAAGTAGTCATGTGGAATTTCCTGACTCAGATCAGTCCGCTAACGATGACTCAACAGACGTATCGCTGATCACCGGAGCACTGCGCACTTCCTGTTTACGATCCTCCTCTAAGTCAACAGATGTTTCGCCATCGTCATCTTCAGTTATGATCAGAAATCAGACTCTTACTGTAGCCAACACAAATACTGCAGGTAAAGAGCTGTAAGACCTGAACAAATACTTTCGCACTTTCCACTTTTTTCCTAGTTTCTTTGCCTGATTGTTTTGACTGGTTTATCAGAAATTGTTTAGCATTTTAAACAGTTGAATCTGGGCCAGACTACAGGATTTATATTATCCTAGATTTTACACCACTGGTTGATTCCTTCAAAAATTAACTGAATAAAAAAAAAAAACTACACAATTTTAGTGAATCAAAACCTCAACTAAACTGGTCTCTCAGATTAAAACCACCAACGAGGTCTAGATCAGATTATTTTAATTATATTATTTTAAACACAAACCCAGTGGAATTAATTATAGCAATATAATTAGCAGTGTTCATCTAACACATTGTTATTCTTCTGAATTGTTGTGTGTTGTCTGTTGGCAGCATCCTTTCTGGCAGGCCGGAGCTGGCAGGGGTTGGAGCCCAAGCTAGGGGAAACACCTGTAGTGAAGGCTGTGGAGGGAAGACGTGGTATCGCTATTGCTTATGAGGAAGAGGGTACGCACAGTAAAGACTGCTTGACCTGACCATAAAACTCGAAGGCAGAAGAGAAAATTATATAAATATATATTCTAAAATATCAATTTAAAAAAGGACGAGTATAAATCAAAAGTGAAACTTGACAGACTTTTACAGTTTTGTAATGCTCTTATGCCCAACGGATGTATAGAAAAACAGAAACCCAAAATCATACAAGGAAATGTGTGTCCTGGTTAGAGGTTGTAATTAAAAGCCATTAAATACCAAACATTAAAGAAACGTACAGCCAATGTCTTACTTTATTCAACAAAATATCCGAGTTCTCTCCTGAAGGACTCAGGATTCATTTACAATGCATGATGTGAAGATTAAATTGGTGGTGTTTTTTTTAACCAGTTTGGTAAAGGTGAGAGTTGTGCTTCCTCTAAGACACGAATCACATTTCTAAAAACACAGACCATTAAATATAAAAGAGTAACAGTTCAATAACAGTGCTAAGATGCATCTATGAGCAGGCAGACTGTAGATAATGTTCTAATCAGAGCAAAGCAAGTTCTTCCCATGATGCTTTGCTATGGATGGCTTCAGCAGCGATCGGGCTTAACCTTAAAGAGGTACAAATCTAAAGAAATAGTGATGTCAGAAGTTGTTCTTTGTTTCTGCTGCTGGCTTTCCCGTAAGCAGTTAAGCATGTATTACTGCGATGGTACTGGATTCTTTATTTTTTTTCTCAGGTCAGACAGTGTTTTAAGATAAACCCATTGGCAACAAGCTGTACAGTATTTTAAATAGGTTTA
>VCAZ01000030.1:1327500-1687500 GCA_005784505.1 Bagarius yarrelli | reverse complement strand
TGTTTCATGTTGTTAAATTAAGTCTTGAGTTCATTTTTATGGGTTTAAATAATGTTAATTAAATTATTAGGCTGATAAAAAAGCAGATTCTACAATCCCATAGGGATGTCAGGTAATTATTTTAGTTTGTAACGAGCGTTTAAATACGTCTGGCATCTTGAAACTAAAGTTGTAAAAATGTTTCCTGAACAATAGGTAATTAATTTAATGACCATCTTATTTACATAAAAAAATGATCTGGCAGCCTAAAATACTGTAGAAAGCATTAAATACATAAACACAAATGAAATTTCACTTTATTATTGCACCTTGTTGTTGTTTATTTCAGGAGGATTTGAATAGTAGTACCTCAGTAGCTGAACACCAGAGCGTGAGACGGTTGTTGCTCACGCAGCTCCACAACACCTCCATCTCTGACTCGTCAACTGTCACTTTCTCAGTAGATCCAGGCTTAAAATAGCTGGCAGAACATTTACAGGTTGGAATTCTTACACTTTTATGACATCATTAAAGGCTGTACAAAACTATCAAATTTTTTGAAAGTGTATAATATGTCATTTGCCAGAAATTTAGAGCTACCTATAGGTTTTGTACTCTGATTAGTGGAGATGAGTATAGGTACCTTAGAGTGAGTGTAGAAGCAGGTCTTTTGAGTTTAGTGCTGATGATGTTAAGGACGGTTTTATAAGGCTGTCCTGGTGCAATGCAGACGGATATGGTAAACAGGAAGTGCACTTTCACAATGCATTTTGAGAAATCAGCAGCAGCTTTAGGCTAGATGCAGCATATAACTCTGAATTAGTAGAGCATCTATTTCTTTCAAGTAAAAGTAAATACACAGGATATGTTGTAGGGTGTGTGTGAATAATTATGTGGGTGCGTATGAGGTGACCGTTACCTCTCTTGTGGTGGTCTTTTGAACTGCTTTATCCACAGGTTTATTGGGTGCTACTCTTCTTGGTGGAGCAGGTATGTCTTCATTATCGTTGGATGGTGCAACCTACAGAAACGACACTTTTTTCAGACTTTCTTTTAGAGAAAAATGGAAAAAAAAAAAAAAAAACAGGCAAAATGAAAGCATAAAATTACATTTATTTTCCTATGATTTAAAAAGCCATAAACTATAGAAAGGATAAACTTATAATGCTTTACATTTAATTTAAATAAATGCACCCAAAGACGATTGTTATTTGTTTAATTGTGTTCTAATACTTTTGAAGTCTGTATATCTTTTCTTTAAGCAGACATTTTAAAACAACACTTTACCTGCACCATTTTCGAGGCCACTGTAATATCCAAGGGCTCCAGGAAATTGTAGGGAACCAACCCTCTCTGAAAGGAGACAGTAATCAGCAAATAAATCAGTAAATATACTGTACTTACAGATTTACTATAAATATATAATATGAACACAATCTATATGGCCAAAGTTTGCGTACACTACCAGCACAAGTGTGTTGTCCCCAAAATATTGCTACAACGTTGAAAGCACACAGTCTAGAATGTCTCTGTATGTTGTAGCATGAAATAATTCCGTCACCAGACACAAACCCTTTTCTAGCATGACAACACCTCTGAAACACAGACTGCACCTCAAAACTCCTCATCTCACATTAGTACCTTAAACTTAATTACTAATACAATTGTGGCTAAAATGGCAAATCCCGAATGCCACATTCTTAAAAACTAGTAAAGAGCTTTTTCAGAAATATTGAAATGTGGTGGAAAATATTTGTTTGGAGGGTGTTTTGGTGTAACAGATAATTGATTCCGTTGTATGTTATGTAAAGCACGTTTATTTCCTTATTTTCTACATTCAATTGAAAAAAATAAATCCAAAAACAAAGGTCTATCCAATATTAAATAAAGATGACGTTCATCTCTCAAAATAGGAAGCGAACCAAATGGAAATAAGACCCACTGCTGTTAAGGTATACAGTGTGTGTGTATGTGTGTGTGACCTACAGTATGGCTGATGTTTTGAGTAATGTATTCCTACAGGAAAGAGTACACATTGTTTAGGCAATTGTTCACAGTGTGACGGTGTTTATTACCTGTGTAACTGTGTTAAGGCGAGTTTTGATTTCTTTAAACCGTCTTTAGGGTCAGAAACTACATAATAAATCATGAATCTTTGCATTCAGACCACCAACCACACACAACACACCCTTTCGTTGAAAATAACAGACGCCCAGTTGTCAGTCCCCCTCTGAAGAACGAAGACGATGTTGCCTGGTAACACAGCCAGCTCTTCTTTGGTCTCGGGAATAAACTCGTACAGAACAGTGTGCGGTTCACCCTCAAGTGCTCTGCAGGTACAAAACTCTATAAATAACTCCTGAAATGTCTGAGCTCAGCCTATTGTTTAAACTGATAGGGTAGTTAGTTGCCCTAGGTTTACCTCAGTACTTCTGGTTGTTTGGGTTTAACTGGCACATCATCAACCTATGAAAAGCAAATGGGGGGAAAAAATAGTTATTCAGTGTGCATTAAACATGAAGTTAACGTCAAATAAACCATCTACAGATGATGGGAACACTGTTACCATAAAAAAGGGTAGTCACCCTGTAACTATGTTAAGATAGATGTTGCAGGTCAAAATTACACACCAGGACTTCAGTTTTCAGTAGAAAATTGCATCACACTGCTTCTGCCAGCCGTTTTTATTCCCATAGTGCATCATGTTGCCATTTCTTTTCCAGCTCCAGGACCAGACCACAGTCTTTTATTGCTTTATGCTACATGCTACACCTGTTGGTGCTTAGCCTCTGAATTCTGACCGCTCTGTGTCTACAGCTCTGAGCCGTGTTCTGACCTTGATGTTATCAGAAATATGTGCCACAGAAGCTCTTCATTAAAATTAGACGAGTCCCCATGATCCAGTACTGACCCTTGCAGGAATGGAAGTCATGTTAACGTTTAAAGGAACGTTTTAACATTGTTTTTAATCCATTCCCGAAAAAATTGTTTTGACTGCAAAAAGAGGCCCTACCCAGTATTAGTATAGTTGATGTGATTTTGCCATGTAGGATGTGATCTTGGTTTAATATCCATTGTTAATCCTGGACAAACATTTCAGTCATAACCATCTGATGTCATCAGTGTGTGCCAACCAAACCTGCCTCAATCCATCTTTTAATCTTTCCCTTCTTGTAAAAAAAAATGTAATATGTTAAAATACTAAAATGTCATATGTAATACTGATTAAAAGCCTACAACATGTTTGTGCAGTTTAATGTGTGAGAAATTTCCCTCACTTTACTAACAAAAAAAGGTGTGTGTGCAAGTATAAAAACTAAATTCATAGATTTTCCCCCCAGATTTATGGTTATAAAATGTGTCTTGTGATTGTTAACTTTTAAAAGGTTGTGATTTAATAAAATAAACATAAATCCTGTTTTACACTAAATTTGCTCTATTGCGGCTCTACAGGTTTACCGTTTCGGAACATTAATTTTTATTTTGGATCATTCTAATCCATACAGTCTAAATTCACTAATTTAATGTTGTGATAAAATGTTAATCCAGGAATCAGCATTGTTAGTATTTAGTTCCAAAATCAATGAATTTCTAGTCTCCGTTTATAAGATATTTTTCAGTATTTACTCAGTTAATGTTTTTTTATTTGTTTGTGGACAACGACTTGTAAATCGGATTGAGGCGGGTTTGGTCAGAACATACTGATGACATCGGATGGTTATGATTGATCAGGATCACATCCTCCAAAAGTGATGTAAGATATCAAATATAGAGCTTAGTGAGGGTAGTTTAATTAATGCTTGTCTTGTTTGCTTCATATTCTCTTCATTGGTGCCTATAATAAAAGACATCAAGGAATCTTTTCTAGACTCACTTGCGGCTGAAGAGGCGCAAACCCTGAGAAATTATCAGCAGGAACCACAGAAGATATAACCTGTGTAAACAAAAAATGAGCAACAGTAAAATCAGTTTTAACTAACAACATTGACCTGCCATCACTAATAATATGAAGTTTCTGAAACCGCGATGCTTGGGTACCTTAGCCTTTCCCAGGTAGTCCTTTTTCTCCAGTTCTGCCACATAATGCTTATTGGGTTTGAACATCACCTCTGGTCGAATCACCACTAAAGGAAAGAGCTTCTGCTTCTGTATAAACAAGCAGACAAGAACATAATCGCCTTCAATCAGAGTTTATTCCTGTAAAACTTCACACTGTTGCACAATGGCATATTGGGTAAGTCAGTAACTGTAGGTGCAGTTTAGAAACAGAACAGATTTAGTAGCTGGCTAACTATGCTAGCTAATGTTAGTGTTATAGTTTATAGAAAAATGACAAAAGAAAATTAAATCCTGTATAGTGTTTAACATGGTCTTTGACAACCGCAAACCAGGTTATATCAGTTATAACTCAGCTGTTATGGAATTGAATGCCTTTAATGTCATTGTATTGCCTTTTCATACAACACAATTAGGAGCGCTGAACCTGACTGGTGTTTATAAAAAAATCAACAAGATATAAACACAGACAATAATAACCAAAACTATTTTTACCAATAAATACAAGACGACACTTGTAAAGTGACCATTTGTAGTATTGCACATTAGCTTTCGCATTGATACCACCGGTAATTTATACAAACGTACAGTTTAAATGGAATGAGTGACTATAGCGATTTAGTGATTAGCTACAGTAATAAACATGGACATATAGTGTATATTATTGCACATACTGTATATTATTGCACCTTTACTGCAGGCACAGTGTTTCACATACTAGATCTGGTATTTGTTGTGTTAAATAAAGTGATCAGATGATCAGACTGTGATATTGCAGATGGACATTATGCATATTATACAATATTGTATATACTGTATGTTGTATAGCAGCAGCACAGACAGAAGGGAATTGAATGATCTAAGTGTCTGTAGTTAAGAGAATGGCGTGGTTGGAAAAATATTTTCCCATTAGTGCATTTATGAGTATATTTATCTCTATTCCAAAGGAAATATTCAAATTTTTATAGAGACAGGTTTTTGTTTTAATGGTATACAGAGGTTTTTTAAGTTTTAAGCAGCATCTATCATAGTGTTCAACTACCGGTGTATTAAAACAGCATGTTTGACTATAGTCTAATGTGGGTGGGTTGTTTTGAACTGACCAGAATGGACTCCAGAGCCTTGTCGACGTGGCCAAACTTGGATTCTGTACGAAGTTTAAGAGCCGTAAGAAGCTTTTCCTGAGCGTTCTCCCATTTCCCCATCTGTGCATAGACAAGCCCCGTATTGTGCAGTACCTAAATGTGCAGAACCATGTCAGTTTTCCATTTTAGTTAACTGGTATCACAGACATTCTATCAGCGCCAAACCGTTTTTTCAAAGGGGCCAAAATAAGGTTTTTCCTTTGGGGTCATTATCACTTTTAAATATCATATGCTTCAATTTAAAGTAGTGTATTAGTTAGTAAAACATCCTCATAATATACAGTACGGCTAAGCACTAAAAGGTTAATCTCGCCTTAATTGGCCTGACACCCTAGCTTTTAAACACAACCTTTAATACTGTAAGTATAAATAATATATAACAACAACTTTCGCTTACTGTTTAGCTTTTATCATACGTTTTAGCTTTTATCATACATAAGTGATTACAGACGGTCATAAAAATGTAAGGACGTTTTATAGACTGTAGCTTATGTTTACTTCCTAAGTGTGAATATATATTCTTTGTAAATATTATATATATATATATATACAGTAGGCCCTTTTACATATATCATGTCCAATTTAAAAATCACTGGGTATAATTAGAGGAATCTGATCCAATCATTTTGGATCAGATGACCTGATAGGTAAATTACGACATTAAAATACAAATACTAATATGAAAACTATTCTATTAACACACACACACACCTCACAAGCATGAAGTTTATACATCATTCCGAGCGGTTTGTAGTCGATCAGGTGATTCCCTCTTAGCTCTTTAAAAGCTTTTTGGAAATCCATTAGCGATTCCTCAAACCTTAAAAGACATTCAAATGTATAGAAGACAAGAACCAAACATAAAAAAAGGAAGAAGAGGTTTACAACATTCATTTCCTGGTTTGCAATGTTAAAAATATTACACTACATTTCCTGTTTTTAAAGTAGTGTCTTTTTATTTGCACAAACTGATCAGTGGTCATTGAAGGTTATTGCTCTCACCTTTCTTTTTTATAGAATGTAATTCCCCGCTGAAAAAAAGCAACGGCCAGATGCTGATCTTTCCCGATGCTTCTGTCAAATGCCTTCAAAAAAGAGAAGTTTAAAGTTTTCCTTCCTTACTAAACCGTGTTTTAGCACCAATTTGATATAAAGCTACTATCAGTAATACCAATACTTGGATTTGTATTAGCTTTTATCTCAGCCATCATCACATCATTCTATAACCCACCCAATGACCAAAGCTTCTTACCTTTTCAGCTGCATCCAGATTATTGTTGTTAAGTTGAAGGCATCCGATGTTGAAGTTGATTTTTGAAGTCTTCTCCTCAATGTCCAGGAATATCTTGAGAGCAGAGACTGTGTCCTTTTTCTCCACATAAGCCACTGCTTCGTCCCACTGACGCAAAGTGTTCACAAAGGACATGTTTTCTTAGCTGCGGCTGAAAACAGACTAAAAACCACTCTTCCCTTTTTTACTGTAATCAGAATGTGAAACTTGAGCTCTGGACTACCCCCAGTCTGTCAAAGAGGAAGTGCTCTTGTTTAATTACTACAGTTATCAAACTAGTACACATGCATTATATATTTGTTCTTCCCTGTATGTAAGTCTCTCCGATTTACAAGTCATAAAAGTCTACTAAAATAATATACAGTTCCCCCTCATCCGTTTATAAATATATTTAGGGTATATCTACAGCTCTGTACATGGGGCTCTGTAAAACAGTTCTCTGGGGAGCCCAAAAGTGTGTGATCCCTTAACCCCCAAGCAGCACCTGGGGAAGACACACATATGTGTATGTGTTGGTATTGTGTCCATGAAATTTTGGTCATATTTATCTGTCTGTCTGTCTATCTATCTATCTATCTATCTATCTATCTGTCTGTCTATCTGTCTGTCTGTCTGTTTATATATCTAGTTTTCTGTCTATCTCTGTCTATCCATCCATCCGTCCGTCTGTCTGTCTGTCTATCTATCTATCTGTTTGAGTATATATCTAGCTGTCTGTCTATCTCTGTCTATCCATCCATCTGTCTGTCTGTCTATCTATCTATCTGTCTGTCTGTCTATTTATATTTGCATTTCTGGTATTTGACATACACCTTATCCTTGGTGTTAAATTGATCTAATTTAACCAACTGAGCAGTTAAGGGTTAAGGGCCTTGCTCAGGGGCCCAACAGTGGCCTCATCAGCAATCTAACTCCTATCTGGACTCATTTTCTATCGTGTTTTAATACTTACTAATAAATAGCGTATAGCTACATATCTAAATAATCGTATACCTAAATCATAGGCCACTGTGATTATATATACACCGTGTGTATAAAATATCATACGCTATGACATGTGGGTGGACTTTCTGCTCGGACCAATCAGGTTACAGGGCGATGGTTGCCTGGGTAACGTCATGGAGTAGCTGGAGAAAGGAAATGGCCTGTGCAGCGCTCGGATCTCTATGGTCAGGGATACATGGCATTTCCTGTCAGTGTATACATACAGTCGAGCTGACATGGCTTCACTGCAACAGCATGACAGTGTTTAAGTAAACAGAAGGAGCAGCGAACGAATGTTTTCCCCATGAAAGGGCCACTGTGGGTGCTGATGAATGTGGCGGGGGGTTAAGGACGCGGGTGTGTTAGCGAGCTAACATGGAGCTCGGCTCGATGCTCTACAACAGCTTAAAAGATGTAACATGGAGCACGACAACTATGCCTCTGGACCGACTGGTGAGCGCCTACAAACTGCCCCAGATTGTAAAACTGGACTGCGGTAAGTTTATTTACTATACACTAAGATTTTCATCGTGGTTTTTTTTTTTTGCCGGTGGAGGTTTTTAAAATGTTTTTTTTGGGGGGGGGGGGGGGGGTGGGAATTTCTTCCCTTCTCAGCAGAGTGCGCGTGGGTGGCAGTGTTTCTCGGATGGAATTCCAACAATTAGCCAAGCAGCTAGCGTTAGCATTAGCATGCTATTCATTAGTTATTTATTTATTTATTTGTTTTTGTATACTCTACCAGTGGTTAGCTAAAAAAAGTGTCTTTTAAATAACTTTAGTTAATAGTAGCGCAGCAACTGTTTTTTTTTGGGTTTTGCGCCTATGCTAGCGTGTTGTTATTTTTATGAAATAAAAGTCTTTCTGAAACATTTTAGCTGGGATGTAACGTTAGCTTAGCTGAAAATAGGTCCAAAAACTTTATCCCATAAACCAGTTTCAACCCGTTAGCTGCAGACGATAAAAAAACAATCGGAGACACTTCTAGATACGACGTTCTATATTTTATTTATTGTGTGTGGTGTGTAAAAAAAAAAATAATAAAAATAATTACTTTATTCATTATCCCCCCCCCGGTCCTTCACCTAAGTTAGCTAATCACAGGACATGTAAAGATTTAGTGTGTAAAAGCGTTTAAGTTCTTGACTATAATGGCGTGTAAACAGCAATCAGTTTTATATTATTCCTTTATAATCACTTCTTAACTCTTTACAATTACAATGCGCATGTAATATGACCTGGGTGACATGGAATGTAGAACAAACTCCCACAATGCAAAACACATTGACTTACTTTCTTATGTGAACACACACACACACACACACAGTTTAATCATTAGCAGGGACCTCTGACTAGCCGGTCGGTGGCCCTTTACTGCCCTTGACATATTTACGCTTTTCTGAAACCGGTCACGAAGAATTTGTTTCGGATGTAAATTAATTAATAATTAGTAAATTATTGGGCTGTGTCTTTTTAATTTTAATAAATTGAGCTGACTCAATAGAATGGTATTACAGACATGCTATAAAACAATTGCCTCAGATGAGCCCACATTGGGGGGGAAATACAAATATTTGCATTTACCAAAACACATTTTCCTGCCACTGTCACCTATAAACCTACTGGAATTCAGATTAGAGATTTGTAAAACTACTCCTTACTTGGAGAAGTAATACACCGCGCACACACACACACACACACCTCACACACACAGCGGTGGCACAGCAGGTTGCATTGCCAGCTGAGAGATCTGTGGGTTCATTGTGAACTTTGATCTTTGTTTTCTTCGCTGGTTACACCTCTATAAAACATGCCAGAACCTGGACTGATTAGGATAAACTTAACCCTTTGCTCTGTGTGTGTGTGTGAGAGTGTGTGTGTGAGGAGAGTGGTGTGAGTGAGTGAGTGTGTGAGAGAGTGAGTGTGTGAGAGACGTGTTCCTTTGAGAGAGTGAGGTGTGAGATGTGTGTGTGAGAGAGAGAGAGAGAGCAGGGGTACCACAATTTTGACTCTGATCAGGACAAAGCATTTACCATAAGGAAGCGAGCACATCTACAAGGGCTACGTGATATTGAACATTTTGTTTTTCTGTGATTTTATATATATATATATATATAGAGAGAGAGAGAGAGAGAGAGAGAGAGGAGAGATTTTGGTATTTTAGAATGATTGGGGGATTTTGTACGGAGTACAAGTGTAAAATATAAAATATGACAAATTCTTATCATAGATAAATGCAATAGAACAATCAGATTCGGATACAGAAATTAAATAATTAAATTCACCCACATTATTTAAAGCACAATTAATCTTTGTTAAAGCCCTACAAAAGGGATTGTTTACCCCCCTTAGTCCTGGACGCACTGCCCATTGCACAAGATAACTTTAACCCTATTTTGTTTTGTGGATTATTGCAAAACGTTTCAGCTAACCCCCCAGTGAATATGCACAACATCGTGCAAAAGGTCTCCCTGTTGTACCCTCTTATTGTTATGGTTTGGCTAACCATATACAATTGCAACATAAAACAACGTTTTTTTTAGCCAACTTTGGTCCATTCTAGGTTAAGCAAAAGCTGACATCAACCCCTCCCCACATCGTGTACTGTTATTTGACACAGCCTGGATTTTTATTTTTTCTCCACTGTGATGTAAGATGCTGACAAATAGTTGCGTATTTTGCGCGTAGGAACTTTGAATAGGGCTACACCATACCAACTAATAAATTTTAACATGTTTTATGCACTTTTGAATACTTCCAGCTCTGCAGCCTACAGAGATTCCAAGATCGTTAATTGTTATCCCTGCTGAAGTTGAACCTCTTGATTCCGGCCTTGAGCTGTTTCTTGCTTTTCCATGCTGCAACTACAGTGGAGTAGTTTACCCATTCCGTTAATTTGTAGCAATTATATTGCAGGCGACAGCTTCTTTATTTTAACGAGGCCATCCCTCCTATAGACCTGCTGTTTTGGTCTCCTCAATGTTCCTTACTAATGCCGATGCTGACTTTAATGCCCGATGTCTTTGTCCATTATGTTGTAAGACAGAAATGCAATTTTCTTTTTTCCACCGATTCCGCTAGACGCTTTGACCAGACAGTAATGAATGACCAGTCTACCGTTTCTGTAAAATATTGTCTAGGACCTTTTTATGTTCAGATAATGTCTTTAAACACACTATAGGTTCTCTGTTCTTACTAACTTCCGATGCTGATACGACGGTGTCTGATTTCCATACTAATGTAGATAAAGTGATATGACTGTCATTTTATCCAGGGGAATCGGTGGAAGGGCTTAGAGAAAACGACTACCTCTTGATTCATTCGTGTCGGCAGTGGACTACCATCACCGCCCATAGCCTGGAGGAGGGCCATTATGTCATTGGGCCAAAAATCGAGATTCCGGTCCACTATGAGGGTGAGAGCTGTGCACTGTTTGCTCTAGTTCGCTCTGATTATGACTTTTGATTAATTTCTTCAGCCATGAAACATATTGTAAAATGGCAGTGTTTGTGGTGTAACAAAGTGTGAAGAAAAATGAGATGAAATGATGTAAATAAGGAACCGGATATGCAGGTTTTTCGATCCAGATTGCAGCATTTCCCATCAGTTTACTGCTGCCAGGCAATTATCTAATTGTCCTTGCCGTATTGATGTCACTATTCTAATAAGGCTGTTAAACCAGTTGGAATCTGAGGAAATAAATTTAATAACTGTTGAAGTCAGGTATAACTAATACTTGTGTACTATATTAGCAAATAATTAAATGTTAAAAAAATACCAGTAGTGTTTGCTATTTGGAGATTTTTACTCTGTTTCCTATAGACTTAGTAAAGCTCTGTAGTGTTGCACTCTTTGTAAATGCACTGAATTCTTTCTAAGATGTCTGATCTTCTGTCAAATGTTTGCAATAAAACCAAAACAAAATAGTGCATCAATTTGCTTTAAAAGCGCTTTTTTCCTAATGCCATGTCATGTTTAGTGATTCCCCTCCTATTAAAAAAAGAAGGTACTGATTGGGTGCAAATTCAAGCACTCAATTTTAGTAGGTTGTTATTTTTTACAAGGGCAATAATAATGTTGATAGCAGCAATTTGGCAGGTACCTGCTCTATAACTCAGCAATGGAAATTTAAGGAAATCTATTGATTTGTTACTTGTTTCTAGTAACAAATTTTTTTAAAGAAATTTGTAATTTGGGCAGGTCAATTCAAACTGCTGGAACAGGACCGGGATATTAAGGAGCCGGTGCAGTACTTTAATAGTGTGGAAGAAGTGGCCAAAGCTTTTCCTGAACGAGTTTATGTCATGGAGGAAATAACCTTTAATGTTAAGGTACAGGATTTTCCCTTTCCACTTTTAATGATATTTAACTTGATATTATACCATCTGTCGTTATTTCTGGTAGCATAATTTCTAATCCCTGCTGTTGTTGCCATGCCAAAGGACGTTGTATAAAGTGCATAATATGTAATTATCTTGTGTTCTGTTATTCTACAACCTTGACTGGCAGCATTGTAACAACATAGCCAGTGAAACATTTAATCCGAAACAAACTGTTCATTGTCCACAAAGCTGAATTCACAAACCCAGTGCCTTGTCCAGACTGTAAAGTCCTTTTGTCCTGGCGTGAAAGGTTATATTTGTGTTGGCTGTGGTTGGAGCTTACTTTTTGCTGATAGAAAAATGCTCAGAATGCATACTTTTCTTGTGAATGTTGTTTGGAAACAATTTTAAGACAACTGGTGTCCAAACGCTAAAGCTAGTATGTCCTCCACAGATGGCTTCAGGTGAATGCAATGAGGACACCGAGGTGTACAACATCACCCTGAACACTGGGGACGAGTTAACACTAATGGGCCAAGCAGAGATCCTGTATGCAAAATCATCAAGAGAGAAATCGCGTCTCAACACCATCTTCAGGCGCATCGGCAAACTCAACTCGATAGCTCGGCCAGGGCGGGGCAAGATGCCGTGTCTGATCTGTATGAACCACCGCACTAACGAGAGCGTGAGCCTACCATTCCAGTGCCGTGGCCGCTTCAGCACATGCTCGCCGCTGGAGTTGCAGATGCAAGAAGGTGAGCACAGCATTCGTGCCATAGTGGAAAAGACGCGGCTGCCCGTCAATGTGACTGTGCCAGCGTGTCCACCACGCAACCCGCATGACCTGCACCCAATCCGAGAGGGTCACCGCTACAAGCTTGTTAATGTGCGTACCAAGACAGTGGTGGTGTGTTGTGTACTTCGCCCCAACGCCGTCCTGCCTGTGCACTTTCCCTTGCATGTTGCCACGGCAATGCCTCGCTTGTTGGTACCTGAGGGCCTTTTGCATGGCGAAGCATGGCTGGAAAGCGTAGTTTATCGCTGGTTTGCGTACTGCCAGGAACAGTTCGATATAGACAGCTATTCTAAAGCAGTGCGAGATGTGAGGGCTGACTGGCCTGAGGACACAAAGAGTCCCAAAAAAGGCACCAGTGGAACAGGCTGCACAGTTGGGACTGGAAATGGAGGTGGAGTTGGTACTAACGGCTGTCCTGCTCACGTGCCAAGCTCACTTAGCTCAGCCCGGGATGAGCTCACGCAGTCATTCCATCGACTGTCTGTCTGTGTCTACGGCAGTAATCTGCATGGCAACAGCGAGGTGAACCTGCAGGGCTGCGTTAGCCTTTACGGAGAGTTTGTGCCTCCGGAAGCTCCAGACGCAGATTATCCATTTCCAGAGCTGCTAGACAGTTCATCTGCCCCATGCAAAGTGGATTTGCCATACGAAGAACTGTGGCTGGACCACAAACAAACAAGCAGTCCTGTACACGAGCACAGTGAGGCTGTCCGAGGAAACATTAGTGTCTCTAGCTGCCTGCCTGTCCTGCCATACACCAATGTGGTCTCAACAAGTGCTGCCTTCCTTACTGCTGATATCAGTCTACCTCCACCCCCTGTGCCTCCAAAATCTGAAGCTGTGAGTCATTTTCTATGTTTATATGGATTACAGGGTCCCATTTATCTCACCTAGTTCTACATAATTATATTTATAATTTCAGTGTCTATCACACAAGATTTTGTGGGTGATTTAGGGGGAAAAAAATTATAGGTGACATGTACCAACATGTAGTTAGCAGTGCAGGATGTTGGTTTACGTAAGGAAGAAAACAATAGGGCGTGCTACAGAAAATATTAGGGTAAGAAATTAGAATAAATCTGCAAGTTGTTTGAAGCTTTTCAAAAACAATTCTCCACATATTTAACAATTTATTAATTAAAATACAGGTTCTGAAGTTAATGAAGCCACAACTGAACAAAACAATGCGAAAATGTCCAGTTATTATAAAAAAGGACAGATAGTTTTGTTATACGTGACTGAAAATATCCCGAAATAAGGGTAGAAAATGACAATTTTTTTTGTTCAGGTTTCACCCAGGATTTAGAAAATAGAGACAATCAAGTACTATAGTTTCTAAGCCTTAAAAGCAGAAACTGAAGTAATTATATTAATCGCCAGCTGATGATGTGCTTCTGCGCTGGAAGGGCTGAAACGATAAACGAGATCACATCGAATCGCGATAAACTTTATCCATATTGATGATTAGCTCTTTAGATGTTTAAACTCAGTATGAATTAGGCCTAAAACCTGTTAACGTTCCACTGTCCTCACGGTAGGACACTGCAGTCCATGACTGAAATATTTGTGTTGTAAGGCACTCTGAAAGAATTATTTGTTCAATAGCTGGGGGATTTTTTTTATTTTTTCCACACTGCGTTTACGTAATCTCAAACCCGATCTTTACAGGTGAAAGAGGAGTGTCGGTTGTTAAACGCTCCTCCAATTCCTCCCAGGAGTTCCAAACAGACAGCTGTGAGCTCCAGCAGCATTCCAGTGCCATATCCACCCACCAAGCCATGGCAGACAGACACTCGTTCCCCAAGCCCAACGCTGTCCTACTACTCTTCAGGGCTTCACAACATGCAAGTATTAATCATTTACATGCTTATGAGAATACTACTTATTAAAGTGTTTATTATTCAGCCATTTTGGTATTTATTTTTGCAGAGGGAGCAAAAGTGACTCCTCAAAAGAGGTAGAGGAACAGAGCCATCCATGTTACCCATGTAACTGGATTGGAACCGATGTCGGCAAAAGCACCAGGCCTCCCCCCTGCCCCAGTCCCCCCACAGACACGGCACTTTCCCGCCTTTCCTGGCCAAATGATTTCTGCAGGCCCGATTTTAATAAAACTGAAGACTTTTCATCTGTACATTGTCGTAGTTACTCCAGCTACCCGAGAAAAAGGACCCCTGGCACCCCCAAGACTTGTTCCTCTGGCCTTTTTGATTTTGACAAAGGAGGGAGGTGCACTGCAGCCACAAAGGCCCAACAGCCTGCTCACTTTTGTAATAAATCAACTAGTTATACCCTGGAAATGTACAGAGACAAACCTATTGAAGAATGTGACACTAAACAAAGCAGATCCTGCCCCATCTTGCCACCAAGAACCCCAAAACCAAGTGATGCAAAGAAAGACAAGGAGAGTTCCTCTGCAAATGTCACAGGTGTTGACACTACACATCATGTGGACAAAGTAAACCAAGGAACTGCAGTGTCCTGTCCTTCTGCTACAGGGCTACACTGGCAGCCACCAAACAACCTCTCGGGTCTTTCCATTGAAGAGGTGTCCAAGTCACTACATTTCATTGGTATGTCTGAGGACGTGGTCCGGTTGTTTGTTCGGGAGAAAATTGATGGCAATTTACTCTTACAGCTAACAGAGGAGATTTTGTCGGAAGACTTTAAGCTAAGCAAACTACAAGTGAAAAAACTCATGCAGTTTATTGGTGGCTGGAGGCCCAAAATGTAAAAACAAAAAACAAAAACATTTAACATGCTGCCCAAGCACTAAAGCCTTCAGTATTGCATTCGACTGTTTTGTATCTATATGCTATGCACAGTTTAAAGCCTTGTAATGATTTGACTGGTTTGTAGAATATATACATGATATAAACATAGGGTGCTTTGTGTATTTACTTTTTATGTCTTGACCTGTACATGTGTCTGTATGTAAACGTTTTCTGTGACTTTATGGTACGTGCACAACACACTTATTTTGCTCAAACCCAAAGCCTTTGAGAAATATGAATATATTTTTGATCAAAACCAATTATGCCTTTAGATTTCTTGCTTAAACAAATGTCAGAATGTCGACCCTAGTAAAAAATTTTGTCTTAAAGATGACAAAGATTAGAAATGTATAATTAGCATACAAAAGGATGGAACTGGTAGTGGTTAAGGTGTTGGACTGGTAACCAGCAGATTGTAGGTTTGATTCCCTGTTCTGCTAAGTTACAACTGCTGGGCCCCTGAGAAAGGCCCTTATGAAGCACCAGTGGAGCGTGCTAAGAGTGACAAACACACTTAGCTACAACTAAGTAGCTACACAAAAAAAACACAAAGCTACGACTTTTTTTTTTTTTAAAGATTAGGCATTCTTTTAGGCATTTTTTTTTGGTGGCGAAATCAAACCCGGGACGCCCGAGCGCAGCTGCACATGTGGGTGCCGGTGCCTTAACCCGCTAATTTTTTTTTGACACCCCCTCATATAGTGAGCAGTGATAGTTTTTATTGGTTACAATCTTATCACTGCCCTCTTATCTGACGAGTATTTCTGGACCGCTCAGCTTCATTAGTTTTGCAGTAACATTGTGTTGTGTTTATAGTTAGAGATCTTTAAACCCAATAACCAAAGCGATTTCAGTAGTCCTGTACAGTTGACTGACATGCCAACGCAGCCTTTGATGCAATTTTACTGCTGGTAATGCAGTCATGTCTCAGTTCAAACTCACAGTAGAAGCTCCAAGCTGCTATCATGTAAATATCAGTGAATGGCACATCGAGCACTTTAAATGTCGGGTTCCTGGTTCATTTCTGTGCAACTCCTATTCTTGTTGTACTGAAACCTAAACGTCATCAGTGCCATTAGTAGGCGACTCCCAAGCTAGCAACGTCCTTTCTGTTAATTGCACCTTATATAGGCTATAACCAGGTCAACCTATTAGCAGGATTTGTTAGGTTTTCTTAGTGTAAAATGTTTTGTAGCCAAGTATAAAAAACACAAGAATTAGTTTTTCAAGGCATCATTTAGTTTAAATCTCTCAATCTTGAAGGACAGCATGCTTTAAATTGAAAAATGACATGTGAAGAAGAATAATTTCCAGATCGAAGGTGTTTTTTTTCCTTTAGTAAATCTTTAGTAAAACTGTATTGAGATTATATGTGAAGTTGTTCACATCCAGGGTTCCCAGCCTGCAAAGGTCCTGCCAAGTATATTAGGATCAGTTGCCTGATCAATAAGACAGTCCACCTGCTCCTCCACGCTCAGCTCTTTCTCCTTAAGTCGAGCTCGGATGTTGTGTTCCTCAGTGCCTCTAACCACAGCCTGCATGCCCTTAAACGCAGAGTCCTTCTCAAAGCCAAGCCACAGCTCCTCACTGGAGAGAAAAAAATAATACAATTCACATCTAAATTAAACCAGTGAGTTGATTCATTCATTAAGTTAATTCTATAATCCATTCTAAAAGTTTGCAGCCCTTTTCTTAAAAAAAACCTTATAATAGATTTACACATATTCCTGTTTGTCAGTTTCTATTTCACTGTACAAGTAATTTTATTTCACAGTAACAAGATATTCATGACAAACCAGAGATTTATAGAATAAAGGTTTTCTTACTTTCATTTCTTTTTCCTTTTCTTTGGGTCTTGGTAAATATTAGTAAATAAAATATAAACTTGGACTAAACTTACCAGAACAACAGATTTCACTATAATGTTTATAAAACATTATAAACTTTCCTCCATTACCATCTTTTCACAGGTATAAAATAAATACAAATAAAAATACTAAAACTTTTCTCATCTGTTTGTCTTTCATTCTTTATGTTTTTGACACGCCCAGTGTTTCCCCTCAGTCTTACATGCAGACTCTTGCTCAGGCTCGCTCACACACACTCACACACAGCATGTGAGTTAGCCACGGCCTTTTATTTACATGCCACAGTTGACAATTTATCAGCGATATATCCAGTCATACCGCCCAGCTCTGTGGATTAGTGTTCCTATAAACCTCTGAGTATTCAGTGTGGGAGTACAGTTACATTCTCACCATTAAGATATGACGAATGCATCCAAAAGCGGTCCAGGTTATTGGATTTACAGTCTGAATTTGTATACAAGGTTAATGTGGACTGGAAAGTTCAGTTGTAGGAGAAGTCTGTCTGACGCTGTGATTTTTCACCGCTATGAAATTAGATTTGCCCACAAACGGTAAACAACTAAATACGATTTGGTGAAACCCAATCCTAAGTGCACGTAGAAAGCGCTGTAATGGCACCTGTCTTACCTTGTTATAACTGAGGGATTGGCTCCCTCTAGCTTCCTGCGAGCAAAGTTGATCTTTTGTAGTGGGTACCAGTTGATCTCTCTGGTGTCCACGCTCTCAGTCCAGGTGCCTCCTTTTTTAAGCTGCTTTAATGCAAAGTTCTAAAGAAATAAGGTGAGACAGATGTTTGAACCTGAAAAACGTCACATTAAGCTGCTGCCGTTTCTTGTCTTTTTTTATGTAGATGTGACTTATGTATGTGATGTGCGGTCGGAGTTTTGAATTCATTTATTATTATTTTTCTGAGACAGAAAATTCCTGAACATTAGTCATATATACATAACATGGAGCATTTAACTAAAATTCAGTCAAACTATTACAGAGTTGAATACAAATGATTGTATAAATATAGCAAGTGTCAAACATTAGGACACCAGCGTTTAAAGTGCACATGGCCTCCTCATACCTTCCAGTCCAGAGAAGGTTCTTTAACAAACACGTCCATGGTGTTAAGCAGGAGGTCAGGGTCATCCCTGAAGGCCCGGAGTGAATGAACCATCACACTACGAATAAGACCCGATTCTGCCATAGGCTTCATCAGACATACAAACTGACGTGTAAGTCTGAAGGGCATCAGCTCTGGAACTGGAAGGAACTTTAAACAACAATCAATAATTTAGCTCCACCCACTGTGGTGTGTAAGAAATGAAATGTTGATTTATATAGAAAGATGAGCAATAAGGTGCAAGTTAAAAGGTCTTGTAAACCTGAGTAGCCGATCCGAAAGCATGACCAAAGTCGATGCCGATCATGCCGCCTGTTTCAGTATTGATCATGAAGTTGGAGAGGTGACGGTCTCCGATACCCAGCACCCAGTGACTGATGCAGAGCAGCGCGTGGGAGCTGGCAAAGTGTGAGCGCAATGAAAGGAAGGCCTCAGGTGTCATACTCATGTTCACGAAGGCTCGTCTGGACAGAAATAAAAGTAAATATTATCCCCAAAGGCTTGTACAAACTTGTAGATATTAACTTTCTCTCCTAAGCACAAACCATCATTACCAAGTCAAGTATTTTCCCCACAGTATAAAATCATACAGTAATTAGAGAACAAAAACACTCCATAATAAATACTATCGTTTACTTTTCCGGTCTTTATCCTGAGTGACTTACTGTACATCTTTTTTTATATATTACCAAGCAGTTGAGGGTAAAGTGCTTTGCTTAGGGGCCCAGTAGTGGCAGACTGGTAGTACTGAAAATTGAACCTAGGTTTTTTTGATCAACAGTCAAACACTTTAACCCCTGAGCTACCACTTCCCATCTTTCTTCCCCCTTCTCATACCTTAGCAGATCCTCTGGTACACTCTGCTCCATCCGTTTAAAGTTATTCACGGTGTCTGTGCGCTTGGCCTTCCTGTGGACCAATGACATCACATAGTAATGCACACTAGGTCTTTCCAATTTCGACAGACTGTAAGGCTCACTAGGATATTACGGCGAAGAAAGCGAAACGAACAGCAACGTACTTGTATGTCTCAGCGTATCGTCTGATCCCCTCAACCCTCCCAGCATTTTTACTTAGCCAGGAGTCGTAGATTTGAGGTAGCCTGAAACACAAAACAAACGCGTGCTGTATGCCTAAAAGGAAGCAGCTTAGAAATGTATTTGGAGTGATGTTAAATATAATAAACATAGAAAAAGCTAATTGGAGATAAGGGCAGCATTAGATAATCACTAATTTTATAAAACTAAAAACAGTTGTAAGAAGAACTAACAAATACTAATCATAGTTAAGACTAGAGATGAGCGAAATCTGGATTTATTAGGGTTGAAAAAATGGATCCTTTATATGACTCGGGATTCACAAACCCTTCTTTCATTTATTCGGATCAGTGGGGTCTCATTGCTAACAACAACATAGAACAACTAAATGCTGTGATTTTGAGTTGGTATTTTATGCAAGAAGTTGTTAACTAGTAACCGTGGAAACAGATGGCTTTTGGAATGAGTTGTTTAGGAAACTTTCTAAATGGTCAGAAACAAAAAAGACTTAAAATCAGGGGTACTGATTCATCTGAATTATGGGATTCGGCAGATCCTCAAGACTCTTGACGATTGGTTAAGTGTCTCAAAACGCTCATGAGACTTGGATATGTTCGATAAGCCTACATTTGCACTGCAAGGCTTAATTCCGATTTTTGATCAGATCTGATTTTTTACAGATAGCTGTTCACTTTGTTGTTTTAAATGTGGCCAAAATCTGATTTCCAGTGTAAAATGGTCCTAAACTGACACGCACATGTGCAAAAGAACAAATTCTACGTGATTCAGAATATTTCCGATCCGTGCATGGATTCGAATTTTTCATCTTTAGCCAAGTCAAGGTTATGTTATAAAAAAAACATACAGAATTAGATTCTTCTGCTCCTTTTGAGTCATTTTACTGGCTAGGAAGTCTTTCAGTGTGCAGGTATTTTCCATCCACTCGATCAACCCGATTCTGCAGACAAAAAGCAACATGATTTTACAGACATCCATTAGGGTTCAAATAAATTTCAAGCACCAGAATTTTGCCTAAATGATGAAATAACTATGACGTCTTTTCATACAGTGACCCAAATTTTGTAAGCTTGTGTATGTAACACTTTAAGATGATCCAGAATTAATCAAATCTTCTACCTGCTGGTTATTGGAACAACCTGGTAGGTACGGAGCATCAGGCTGCGCTGTGAACAGGCTGCGTCCTGACTAAGTAAGATGTTCATGACACTAAAGAGCTGCTCAATCCGCTGGTCCTGCCGCAGGTCCTCTCCTCCTTTCACTAGGAATGGGTGGTCCCTTTCATCATTGCCTCGCACGATGAGACGTTTGGGACGACGAATAGAAGTCATAACCTTTACCTGGGGTCACATATGCACAAGTCAAATAGGGAGTCAGATGGGAGGGGGGTTATTAACCTATCATAGGGCACACTCACATACTGCCAATTAGCCTAGAACACATGTAATTAGAATGGGGTGGTCAAGATAAATCTTCTGAAGAACAGAGAGAACCTGCAAACCTCCTACACAGCTACAAAAATATGAACTTTTAATTAAAACAGAAAATATATACTATAAAATAATACACTAAAATATTACACTTCATGAATACCGGCATCCATAAGTACATACCCTTTCATCGAACCCTGTAATTTTTGCATGGTACTCAGGCAGAGGCTTGGATCTTCCATCATATTGTCCTAAAAGGAGAAGGTAAATTAATACGAGTTATATGGTTAATCAATTTTTGAAACAATGTGTGGCGTGAGGAGTCTGATCGCTTTCTCCTAACCTGGTACCTCCAGCTCGTTTCTGAGTGTGTCTGCACTGAAGTTACTGAGCCAGGGGGAGTACTCCTTCAGGTTTCCTGGCTCCTTCAGAAAGCCTTTCATGGTTAACACAAAATTATCCACTGCTCTAAGATAATCCTTATTTTCACGCTTCTCAAACACCTTCGATCCATCCGGGCCGAAATATTTTTCCACATCTTTTGAGAATTTCTTTTGGAAACACAAACACAATATATTATATATATATATATATAGATATATATATATATATATATATATATATATATATATATATATATATATATATATATATATATAATATAAATATAAATAAAAAAGGCAATAGTTTCAGGTGCTACAACTGATAACCTGGCTGAATTTCTTCCGAAAGGACCCGATTCCTGGGGCTCTGGAGTTGCAGAGTGAGGCGTTCATTTCTCGATACAATGACGTCATCTTTTTCTTGTCCATGTTGGGTTTCTCTAACTGACTCTTGACCTCATCCCACCAATCCTGCAAAAACAATAAAGTAAGATTTGACTTATTCCTGTTGCTTTATCACTTTTAATAATAGCACAATTATAAAAATAAGTAGAGTAGTTTTTAAAGCAGTGAGCATGAAATTTAGCAAGCTGTGCAATTTAGAACTATTTACAGCACAACCGAAGAATATCAAAAAAATAAATAAATAAAAAAGAATGACACCTTGCTGTTGTGTCATGATGAAATTGATTAATAAAAATGGTTGTCGATATATATAAATTATAGCAAATTGAATGTCAAATAAATGTGGTACTTTGAAAAGCATTTCAGGGTTGGTGAGCTGCTGAAGTGCATCAACAAACTCTTGAAAAGCTCCTCCTCTATCCAGTTTATCCTTCAGCCTATAAAAACACACAAAAAGTACACTCACAATCCACTGTCATTCTTCATTATTTATTAATCAACTATCTACCCAGTTTCCCATACTTATCGACAAACTCCTGGTTCCTGTGACCAATAGCAGTCTCCTCAAATGTGTAGCCTTCACTGCTAATCATGAAGGGGTAAATGAGTGCTTGTGGGTAGCACTCCGCAATCTCCTTGACCACCTGCTGCACCGCTACCGCCTCTGGCTTGTCCAAGAGAGCCATCATCTGACTGATCCAGCCAATCAGCTGCCAGCAAGGCACGCTTACCACCTATTAAAACACAATTCAGCTTACTGCTAGACAAACCCAAATTACATCAACAACAATCCCGCGATCTAAACCCTGTTTTCTGGGCATTAGATTGTAAACTCAATTTCCAACTTTACCTCTTTGACAATCAGGTCAAGGGTTTCTGCAGAGTAGCGCACTACCAGCTGCAGTAAACGAGGGAACTTAAGTCTGGCTTCCTCAGAGTTGAGCTTCAATGCTTTTAGCGTCATCTTTACTACATGAGCGGGCAATCTTAGCATCTCAGGAGAACTGCTTACTGCAAAACAGTCATTAGATACAAGATTTTATGACAATGTATTATTTTACAGCTGGAGAAACCAAAGCTGACCAAATAAACTGGAACTTTTTCGACCAAAAGCCACAATACTGCATATCAACATAGGCAAGTTATTTAATTTGATACATTTTGCTCTTATAGATTTAATATGGTTAAATAAACATAAAACCCCAAACGTTAAACAGGAGGTGTTATGTTTTGGCATGTGATCTTAGATTTACTCTCTTCTCTTTGCTCTTTCTCCCTCAGCCTGCAGTCACAGAAGTTAGCAAGAGTCATGTAGGCTTTCACAATGCCTGACGTTTCTGCATGTTTTTGGCTGTATGACTGCTCCTCCTCCTCGGCCTTGTGTGCAGCACTGCGTAAGAGCTCAAGAGCACGCATCTGCAGGCCCTCCACCACCTAACAGTTCAGAAAAAGATACTTGGTGTTCAGTGGTTCAAAGGCCTACATTTTAAATGATTTCGGCTACATATAACAGATAAGGCCACCTTGTTATTCGAAGATGCCCCAGACAGTTCTAAAACTCTCTGTACTTTCTCTTCTCCGAGAACCTCCAAAACAGAAGGGCTGCGCTGCACAGCGCTAGCCAAAAGTTCAAAGGTGGTACCCAGCAGGATCCTTTGGTCTCGGAACATCTTGTCATTGAAGCCTTCAGTTTGTTTTTCAAATTCCTCTACACAACGCAAACACATTCATCAGAATTAACTGCTCTGTCGTTTACCAAGTTGAACACATTTTTACTTAACATTTGGACCAGTTTTTACCAAGCAGTGGTACAGTCTTGAGCAGGGAGCTAATCTGCTCAGCGGGCCCCTGGCTCTGGCTTCTCCGCTGACTGAAACGACTGTAGCTGTGCACCCAGCGCTGTAGTCGACCTTTCTCAGCCTTTGCTTCCCGGTGAAGTTCTTTTAACAGCTTGGTTGCCACAGAGAAGTTGTTCTGTTGTGAAATATTTGTTTTATATTTAGAGTCTATCTAGAGCCTTCAAGTCTACAATTCTATATAACACATGACCAGTTAATGAAAATTTTGTTGTAGCCTCCTTTCTTTTTCCTACATATACAGTAGATGTTAAAGTCGGCTCAAATATGCAGAAATAAAATTTCCTACAGTGTCAGACTACCACATTATTGTTTTGTTTAAATAGGCAGAGTTTTGTTAATGGGATAGAAAAAAGAGAATGACGTACCTGTTTCCAAGCACTATCTGCCATGTTCAGTTTCATATTGAATTTGCAGTCCTTCACTAGTGCTTCTAACGTTCCGGTTGTGCTGTCCTGCTCAGATTCATCTACCTCCATGCTGTTAGCAGGAGATGAGCACAACTTCTCTAAGATCTTATCCAGAAAGAAACACCTGGATACAGATTTTACACTCATCAATGTTGATCAGTTGTTAAGAAAGAAATGTACTCAGATAACAACGCTCAGATTGCGTACCGTGAAATAATGATGTCATCCCACACGTTCATGGGGTCTAGTTTAGTATCAGGGTAGCGAGTGGTCCATCTCTTGATTAAACCTTTTAAAGAACTCTCAGAGACTGGAACGAAGGAAAACGAGGTTATTAAATAATAGCCGTTCTAATTTAAATTAAAACTCAACAAATTAATTATGACTACTGTATTTATACGCTCACCCTCCCCTGTGATGTAATGTAGGAAGTCCTGTATCTCTGTAAGAGCTTGGACTGACTGGAGCATGCTCAGGCGACTTCGGTTCAGCAGAGGATCAACACTAGAGTAGTTCTGAACACCACAATAATAATAACTGTTACCTGAAAAGACTTAACATGCATCTTTTTTTCATATCTTAAATCCCTTGTCAGTTTTGCTTATAACTCGACATTTGATTTCCTTCCCTTCTTCTTATCCAATTATAGTGGTATAACTGTAAGCTGTAGAAACAGGACACTTTAACTGTAAGTTCGATTGTGAACAGTTTTTACAGCTTTTTCTACTTTTTATTTAATCCATAACCATACTGATGTAAACACTTAGCTGGGCTACGTACCAATATTTTTTGCTTATGATCAAAATGCAAGTATAACAACCATTTAAAAGGAGCTGAGAAATTATGAATATTAACTGCAGAGACCAGCAAGTAAGACTTAGCGTACGTATGCAACCCCATATTAGGACACACAGCTCTGAACTAACCTGCATAAAGACCTGCATGCAGTTGTTGGCATAGTATTTAGCCCGATCATAGTCCTCCTGTAGGATGTACAGAAGACTGAGGTCTTGACTGTAGTGGGTTTCCATCACTAATTTTCGCTGCTCCACCTTCATGGCTGCATCCACAAAGCTAAGCAGAGCCTGGTCTCTCGGCCCCTGCTGCAGCTGCTTCAACATGCTGCGTATCATGTGCTGCAGGTATGTTTCCTGATGGATATTTAAGATATAGCATGATGCTGAGTCCAGTCATACACAGTGTTAAAAAGGTTCCAGATTGATCAAGTTAAAAAAAAATGCAAAAAAAAAAGTTGCACAACCAAATTACAGATGCAACTGAAGATCAACCAAACTGCCATGGACAATTAATTAATTAATGGACATAGCTGCAAATAACTGCTTATGTAAATAGACATGATTACTAATTATAAAGTAGGCTGACAATTGGAACCCTAATGTGATATGAATGCAATTAGTACTGGATGTCCTACCGTCGTTTACTAGATGCCTCTTGCATAATATTTATACTGCAAAACTATACGGTATTATAGTAGTATACTATCATAGTATCTCTATAATTAGATTTAATAACTATATTTGTAAGTAATAACACTTATGGGACAAATGCCGCTAGCAAATGTTCATCTGAATAAATACTTTTTAAATACATTTGACATTTCTGTGCTAATCTTAAAAAACCCCAAATAAACAGCCTAATTGTCCACCTGATAGAATGGGTCTTCCCACATCCTGTCCAAGTTGTGGTCTATATTAACTGTAGCACAGTACTGTAGAGACTTCCACTCAGTCAGGTGATCGTAGGCCTCCAGAGCTGCAATCTCCCAAAAATCCTTCTCCGTGTCTGTGGGCTCACCATCTGTCCACTCCTCTGTATTCAGTGCCTGAGCCAACAAAACAACAGTAACTTCGTTTACTTAACGAAAGTAAAACGAGTATTACAGAAACGTGTTAACGATTTTTATATATCTGAACCACAAGCAAAGGTACAACATATTTAATTCTGTTTGTGCCCGAATATAAAACAATAAAAAACAAACTAAACTGCGAATTGATCTAAGCATTCCGACAACACTGTTTTAGTCGTATATATATATTTTTATCAAAAAGTAGAGGTGTTATTCTGACCAAGGACAATTCAATCAGAATTTAGTCATTTTAAATAACACATTATTTACATTTATAGCATGTGGCAGACATCCTTATCCAGAGCGATTTACATTTATCTCTCTTTTTTTTTATTCAACTGAGCAGTTGAAGGTTAAGGGCCTTGCTCAGGGGCCCAGCAGTGGCAGCCTGGTGGTGCTATGAACTGAACCCTTGATCTTCGGCTCAGCAGTCCTTAACAACTGACCTACAATTACAACGCCATAATCATCTCATCTTTCAAACTGCAAAATTACACATGCTTGACACCATTTTTATAGCATAATTTATTAATGTCAATCCAATAATTGAAATCCCTGATGAGGGAGTGTTAGTCTAACAGAGGCAAAGAAAATCTCTGTAAGCCGAATCCGTAAGAGCAACAAGTATAAGAAGGAAATCCAAATCCAGGTGGTAGCAAACAGAAATTATAAATTAAATGTTATTAAAGAAAATTAATTGTTTAAATACAGAAGTGTTACGCACCTGCTCATTTAATAAAACAATCAGACCTGCGTACATATTAAGAAATTGAATTTCTTAATCGCCACAGAATTGCGCAAGCAAACAGACATTAAAAAGTGCATTACCTCGTTATAAAGCTTTACTGCGTCAGCGTAGTCACCTTTGGCTTCCGCCTGCAGTGCCGTGCATGTGATAGACTTTGTGCCAATCTTTCCACCAAAGATTCCCCTCACCACATCATAATCACCCAAAGACCTATACAGCCTAGAGGCATCACATAATATATTAATAGCACTTTTTGAGTAAAGACTAAATAAATGTGTTGTACTTACTGGGGGAAAAAAACAAAGACAGAAGAAAAAATGGGGGAAAATTATTGAATGAAAAACAAATAAAATAAAGGCCTGCCAAACTTACTTAGCTAGATGAATCCAGCGCTCTGTGTCGGGGGGCAGCTCCTGCTTGCCTCGTGCCCGTTTGGAGGGAGGTTCGCTTGGCACGCTGCTGGAGTGTAAAAGGCTCCGCTCTAAGAGGAGGATGCCTATGGGCTGCTGAAGACTGGCCAAACAGCTGGCACCGACACTGGCAGGCTGCACCTCTAGTAGAGCTGAGTGCTGGTAACACATATCCTGCACAGAATTTAGTCATAGTTAATATTTTTTAGTTATGATGTAAAAAAATAAATATAATACAAACATGATTCAAAGTATACTGTGTCATTTATCTAAACGAGAAAGCAGGGCTAGACAGTACAGCCAAAAAGATACAGTACAACTAAGATAAAGTTAGACAAGGAGTAAATGAATTATGCCAGTTAATCTGATTGAGTCTCAATTATTTTTGACTGCCCCACAGTTTAGATCTTGGATTAATTGCAAAGTTTAACAATAGAGTGAAAGTTTATCATATACACATTATTTTAATTCCTGTTACTCTGTAAAAAATTCAAAGAAGTTTACAGCACAGGCTGAAGAAACAATTACGTTTGTAGCTTTAGTGTGTGTGTGTGTGTGTGTGATTTTACATTTGACTGTTCAATTTTTGTATCAAAATCTTCAGAAAAACATACAACACTGTTTATTTCTTTCACATCTTTGTTCTATTGTTTTTATATCTGATTATTATTTGTGTATTATATTTTCTGCAGATTTCCTTACAAAAAAAATTGAAAAAAATGGCAATCATGTTATAATTTGGCATAAGATGCACACACATAACATTGTGTGGTGACATGTTGGAAATAGAAAAAAAAACATGTACCCTATTGTTCTGTTTTTACCTGACTGACAATTTTTGTTGCAGTTTTTAATGACCTACCATAGTGAAGTATTTCAAAACGGTGAAAGAAAGTTATAACACCACATTAAACACTAGTATAGAAGCGTGATTCCAGTATTTCATTACCCAGAAATTCATCCTGGTGTCAGTTTTACATTCTCTATAATCCCAAATTTAATGGAAATGCCTTTGTTTCTCACATATACTTAGCAGCACAGTGAAATTAGTTTATTCGCATATCCCATCTTAGAAAGTTGGGGTCAGAGCACAGGGTCAACTATGATACACTGCCCCTGGAGCAGGAAAGGATAAGGGTCTTGCTCAAGGACTGACTGGTGGTGGTGGGGCTTGAACCCAGGTCTTCCAATCAACAAACTCAGCACCTTAACCATTTGAGCCACCACAATTTCTGAAAGAAACTTACTTGTATGCAAGCAATAAATGGAGGGTAGTAAGTTGTGCTTTTGTGCAGTATGTTGTTCATGTCCTGTAGTAAATTCTTCAATACTGCCTCTGTCTCTTTAGAAGACCTGGATTTCCCCATCTCCACCAGCACGCCCGAAAACAGGGAGCTGAACAGCTGTTTGGCGAGGGTGGAGTCTTTCTGTGGAAGTCAGAGACAAATGAGCAAATTCCACACACTAACAGAATATTAAAAAATATAATATAAAAAGCTAAATCTCTATTAAAGACCAGTTCTTACTTGTGCGAGGGCTTGTAAGGGAGCGATAAGACTGCTGTATTGGATCTGAATGTCAGGCAGGTCTCCCACCCTGTAGCTACGGTACAAAGTCACCTGAGCTTCTTGTTGTATTTTCTGGGTGGCTCTTTTTTCCTGATAAACACAGAAATGTGAGGGGCAGCAAAAAAGAAAAAACAGCGTACAGTCACAAACAACGGCAGCAAATCAGTTATCAGTGTGTAATTCCTACCCTTTCAGTTCTTTGTGACTGGATTTCCCTCTTGGCAAACTTTATGTTTTCTTTCTCTTTGTCCCTCAGGAACCGTCGCTTCAGTCTTAGAATATCAGCCCGCTTTTCTCGTTCAGCTGCACAGAGGTAAATATATTCACATTTCTTTTGACTGGAATATATACAGCAACATACACACATACACACACTATTGAGTAGTAATAGTCACTTCTGTGAGAGACGGCTAACCTGCACTCCGACTGTCTGTCTCCTCAGTAGGATTCGTCAGGTGTTTAGAGCCAAAGTTGGCACTTACGGCTCGCCAGGTAGCGGGCCGCTCAGCTCTCTTCCTCTCAAACACCAGAAGGGAGGACGCAGAATCAGAGGAAAGGGTATAATCTGCTAGGGTGTCCACACTACTTCCAGTTAACCAGTTATATGCTGACCGCCGGCCTGGAAGCACATGCAACCAATTTAATTAGGGACAAAATTAAGCAATCACATTCTACTCTATACAGTGCTCGTAAAACAAACAATTACCTGTAGGTGTGTGTGTGTGTGTGTGTGTGTGTGTGTCGTCCCGGGAAAGGCTTTATAATTTTGTTTCAACAAAACGATATATAGAAATGTTGTATATATTTATTATTATTTATTTGTTTGACAAAGTAATTGTGATGTTTCTTTGCACTGTAAAAGCCAGTCAGAAGCTTTTTTTAACGTCAACTTTAATTTATTTGTATGGCACATTTAAACACAACACAACAGAAATATGCCCCTTAAATTTATTAAGAACAACCCAGAAACTACAATTGTATCCAAGCGTCTGTATTAAATTTACACTCCCTTTATTTAAAGATGAATAAAATGACAGAAAAAAAGCACCTGCACCAGGAGCCTGAGTCTGGGAAAACTCCAGAGATGCCTGGGTGGCTCGGATTTGGCCCCTCATGCTGGCAGGCTGAATCTCTGCACTCTCTGCTCGCTGTGTGCCTGCTGCTTGAGTCACCTGTGTCTCCATAAACATTGGCGTGAGCACTGTGCTCCTCTGACGCCAGTTAGAGTCAATGGTGTAATCCTAGAGAAAAAATAAACAGACAGTGACAGTGTGAGCATAGGGAAAAACAGCAGTAAAAATACACCTAAGAAATGAAATAATATACATTAGGCAAAAGCTTACCTGAAATTTACACTCTGAGAGTGGGAACTCAAACATGTTGCGCATGTAGTCGGGACTCTGACTGGTCATTTCCAACAGCAGGTTTGTAGCCAGGCTAAGAAAGCTCTCCTCAATGCGGGCTGAGTAGAGAGAGCTCAGCACCATCAGCAGTCTCTCCAGCGTAGCAGTTGGTAAACGCTTCTCATGACTCCAAAAGTTTCGTACATACAGCCTGCAAAATACCACAGGCAAAATGCACTGTTAAATTCAAGGCATAATGCAGTTCAAAAGTCTTATAGAGAATTAATATGTACAATACTTACTGTAAACCCTGGTTTTCATCGGTCAGCCCTTGGAGAAGTGCTTCCTTGGCCTCATGTAACACCTCTATACAGGTGTTATCTTCTCTACTCTCAGCATCACTGTCAAGAACAGGAACCCAAAAAGCAAGGATTAAAAAACAAAACTTCAATGCAAACACAAGTAGAAAACCTCCGGCAGAACACTGCTGAAGCCAATGCAGAGGAGCTGGAGGAAGCCGATTGCACCTGTAATTGTCCTGAATCCACATGAGGACGTCATACATTCTCTCCCTGCATGCAGGAGAGGGGTGAGAGACAAAGGCTGTGACTGCCCCCAAAATTTCCTTCATCTCCTCTGGCTTTAAAATGGCAAGAATCTTATGCACGATGTCTAGACACACTCGCTGCCTCACCTCATCTCTGTGAAAGGAAACATATTCTAGTAATAATCAATAATAAACTAAATAATACATACAACATTATAGTAGCAAAGCAATGTAGCTTAATGGGGCACCATTCCCTCTTGGCAATTTCTCTTCAAGTTAAGGAGTAAGGAAAAATGCAAAAAACAGCAACAAACAATGCGCTAATTCTCCATGAAGCCAGATGCTGAAGAGTCCATTTGGTAAATATTACATAAATTAAGGTTTACCAAATGAACATTTTTACATTTTTTCTATAAACGAGATCAATTAAATAGACAACCATTGACTTACTAGCTGCTATATAACTGTGTGACCCAAAATGTTGAAAAATATTTTTCAATTGATCATGGCTGAAGAAATGAGACAACAACATGATATTATTGAAACATGCGTTCACAGCCATTAAATTGAAGACATACATTCTGTTGTAAACTACTGCAGGGTACTTCATAGCGCATGATAGGGTAAAAACCTATATCGACTGACAATGGGTTTTTTAGAGGGTTGAGAATTATCTATTAGAACACGATAGAAATGAGTGTGTGCCAGACAATCCCTGTGGATTAGTATAAATACTGTGCATTAATAAAAACGTGATTAGTCTCACAGCTAAACTAGTCTGAGCTATGAATTTATCAGCGCTGTAGTATCATTAAACTGTAATGAAATCAGGAGCACTAACACCTTCAGTTCACTAATTACTATGAGGATTATGGAAAAGTGTAATTATTATATTAAAAGCCTACATAACAGCTTTTTTTCTGAGCACAAGACACACACACACACACACACACACATCTACTAACTCTAATCAGATATCAGAACTGAACGTTAGATGATGAGGTGGTGAGGCATCTACATTACTTCCAGCTTCTTCATGAAACTAGTTGCTTTATAACACTGGACAAACCTGTGGGCCATCATCTGAGTAAAGCCCTTGGTCTTAAGCTGAAGAAAAATGTCAGGGATGACATCAGCACGGCTCAGCACACATTCCAGGCAGTAGGTTTTCAGCAAACCGTGTAGTTTTGGCAGCAGGTAGAAAACAGCATTCATAAATCTAATATAGAAACACACAATTTTTTACAGTCACAAAAGATTTTTTTTTTTTTTTTTTTTTAAAAACCCAAAAAAACAATGAATCTTCAACTCAACTTACCGATCCACTATGGGTGGGTAGTGCTTACACAGTTTGGCCAAACAAATGATAAATTTGTCATCCTGATCGTTCTTCTGTAACTCCATTAGTTTGGTCACAGTTGCATCCAGCAATGGAGCTTTATTTTGCTACATGAATACAATAAACCACACAATAGGTATAAAAATGTGCTCATATTGCATTACTGCATTAAATAAACGACAGTCTGTGTTACAAAATAAAACAAAGTGCTACGCATACGCTTTTATTGCCGGTCATGTAGTTTAAAATTAACCCGATGATCTCGGCCGCAGCAGAGTAGACGTCTTTATATTTGGTGAAGGACAGGTTGTTGGCCAGACACTGGAAGTACCTGAAAAATGTATTTAGTTGAGAAATTGTTGATAGTGGACCCTTTACTCCTTAGAAAGAAAGACAAGTATATTTTTCACCTCAGTGCGGCAGCAGCATTATTAACAAACTACAATTAGATTTAGTAGTTAGGAGCTTGTTAGGAGGTGGCATGGAGAACTATAAATACACTTATTTTGTGTGTGATAATCACATACAAAATCATATATTGAATCTTTCCATTTTATTACATGCCTTAATTTGGTGATACTATATAGTTTAATATATAGCAATGTATTAAAGGGCTAATTGAATGCATGTTAAAAAAAAAATAACAGTATATAATTAATTATATTATTGATTATATATTTACAGTATGTCCTTATGAAATCAAAATACGGTCAAATGCAGCAAATCTTTTAAAGCAGTAGTTCTCAAAATTTCTGCCAGGCCCCCTTATGCAGAATAAAAAAAAAAATGCACACACACACAAAGACATTTATTTCATATCGTATCATTAAAGGTAATTAACCCAAACTCAGTGCATAAGAACTTGCTAAAACAAAAAAGGAACAGGTCAGCATTAAAAGTAAAGCTTACAGCTTCTACATTGTTTTGCGATGTAACAGTATTCATTATACTTGATCGTATAGGCCATAAGCAACTCAAAAGAACACTCATTCATAGAGCAGAATATTGATGGGAGCGTCATACCGTGCGGTGATTACATCTAGAGAGAGAGACAAACCTGCATGTTGAACACTGCCACCTCATATTTCAATCGTTTACCTCTTAAAATCTAGGTAAATTTCTAAAGAAAATTACTTCAGACTAGCCTTTCCGCACCCACTCCCTTATTATAACTACGTGCACGACTAGGGGTCGCGCTCCTTTAGTTTAAGATCCACAGTTTTAATATATAAATGTCTCGGTATGGCCACCTTTTGCTTCTCTTTACAATTTAAGATGCCTATAAGTCAACTATAAATCCTGACTAACAAGTATTAAGACTGTGATTGCGTACCTGTCATGTTCGAAGCCACAGGCAGGGTCATATGGAGGAAGATCATTGGCCAAAACTATGCCTAAAAGCTGCAAACCAATAGAGTTGTCTCTGCTGTTAGGGTCTTTTCCAGAGAAGGAAGCAAATATCAAACTGCAAAAAAAACAGTGAAGAAAATATGCATAGAATCAGAATATGTACATAATACAATATAATAAGATATATAGCAAATAATGCGCATCAGTTAGCTCCCTAGGTGCCTGCGTTATAAAGCAAAAAGAGCTGAGAGTTTGTCCAGAATTTTTGAGTTAAAAATCTTAAAATATAAAATGTTGTTTCCACTAAGTGAACATAGTGAGCATTAAAGCCCTAGAGTTTTTTGTGGTACATTGTGGTATTTATTTCAGTGCACTTGAAGAAAACAGAGGCAACCGAGACAGACCTGGTGGACTTGTCTCCCACACTAGAGAGATGATTATGATGCACGCTGTATAACTAACTAGTGTATCCAAATTCTCAAGAACATTCTCAGTTATAGATGTTGCTAAAGGAGAAAAAGAATTTTGTATTTCTTATCCCATACTTGTACGGTATGTGCAGACAGTCTTTCCAGCACTCCACTATGGTGCGGATAATCTCCAGATTGTGCCTGAATACTGCTCTTTTGGCATGGAAACAGTTTTTCATTAGAAACTCTATAAGTCGATTGGCCAGGACCTCATCTCTGGTGTTGCCCTTAAAAACAACAGCAAATAGAATATAAAATCAGACATTAGGCCAAACACTTGGGCTGCAAAAAAACATTATTTTGATAGTCGAATCAGCAAAGATTATTATAATGTTTAATCGGCAAATAAATCTTCCAAGCTATAACAATGTATTTTTTTTTATAGAGCTGCAATTATTTGTAATGTAGTTAAAACATGTATGTAAAATACACTAGTTCGGCTTAGTTTACACTTAAACATATTTTCATGAGTAAAGTCATCTACTGCATAACGACCGATTTACAGTCCTGCGTTACAGTGCCACGCCGATTAAACCGCACATTTACATTTACAGCATTTGGCAGACGCCCTTATCCAGAGCGACTTACAATATTCCTTGTTATACAACTGAGCAATTGGGGGTTGAGGGCCTTGCTCAGGGCCCCAACGGTGGTGGCTTGGTCGACCTGGGAATCGAACCCACAACCTTTGGGTTGGTAATCCAACAACTTAACCATGAGCCACCACTTCCCCCGCACCATTGCAGGCCCCTATATTATGGATTTTCAGATAAAAACGACTACTGCGCAACTAAAATATTTGACCTTTTTTTTTTTTACAAAGTTGTCAATGATGTTGACTAAATTCGACATTTGAAGTTAAGCAAACATAAAAAAGGCATAGCCAATGTTTTAAAAAGATGTTTATAACTTAACCAAACTCGATTATTTTTAATAATACTTAATTTATGTAATTATTATAAATCTGTTAATTTTACTGAACAAGAACAATGTGTGTGCAAATCCTCATGAAAATAGGCTGAAACGTCATGTTTTTTTATATATATACATACATAGATCATTTAAGCACTTTCACACCTTTGGAGTGGCCACACTAGTCCAGGAGAGGAGAGTGACCACTATATCCACCACCATGAAGTGGATGCCCTCTCCATCATTGTTACCAGAAACCACCAGCTGTAAGAGTGGACCCAGCCAATGCCTAGCATAGGGACGGAACAACTGTAAAGAAAAAAAAGAAGAGGTAATAATAAATACACTATACATTCAAAATTTGTGGTCACCTTACCACCTCAATATCTGTATCTCTTCTAACTGTTACATTAACATTAGAGGCAAACGAACTGGTTAAGGTTTATGACTGCTAAGTGAAAGATCAGGGTTTGATTACCAGAACCGCCAAGTTGCCACTGTTGGGTCCCTAAGCAAGACCCTTAACTCCCAATTGCTCAGTTGTGTAGAAGAGGTAAATGAAAGTTGCTCTGAATAAGGGTATCTGCCAAATGCTTTTAATGTAAATGTCCAGTATGTCTTTATATGCAGTAGTATTAAACACTAAGAGGCTCGAACACTGTTTCAGCATGAGCATGAAGCCCCGGAGCTCGACTTAGGCATAATATGTGCTATGATAGAAGTGAAAGAAATTTAGGGTTCTGCACAGAGACCTGACTTTGGTTTATCTGCACTAAACACCTTTGTGGTAAATTAAGACATAGACTGCACCCTAAACCTCTTTACTCAGCATTAGTTTCTGAACTTTATTGCGGCTGAATGAGAAAATTCCCACATCTACGCTTCACAATTCAGTGGACAGACTTTCCAAGCTTATTATAGGAGTGAGACTTAATCTGAAATAGGATGTTAAAAAACACATACTGATGTGATAGTCAGGTGTCCCAATATTTTGTCTATATCTATAAATCTATAAAAAAAATGACAGCTCTGTTTATCTTCGGTCTTATGTTTGAAACAGAATAAAAGCGGTTACCTCCTCTGTATTGATAATAAGCTTTGCGATGAACAGTCGAACGTTTCGAGGAGAGGATGGATTACTCAGCTTCCCATGCAGAAATTTCATCCAGGCAGGAAGATCACTCGGTATTACACCCTTACAAAAAAACAATAACAAAAAAATATAACACATCCTCTGCTAGCTGATGTATAAAAATAGAGACTATTTTCATGTGAATATTTCTGACATACCTCCTTTACTGTAGGGGTGATGTTGTTTCTCTGCATATGGCGGAACAGGGCAGTCATAGTGGCCATGCACTCATGCTGGTTCAGCTCATCCATCTCCAACTCAATACTCTCATCTGGAGACAAATCCTCCACAGGTTTCTAATAAAGGAATATTAAATTTTAAATTAAAACATATTTCCTAAAAGCATGAACACATGATCCCAAAACACACAAGGGGACACTTTAGGTTTAACCCTACCCTTGCTCGACTAGTGTTGCCTGAGGGATTCTGGGAGTTGTATGAGAAGCTCTGAACTCCTGTTGAAAAGTCAAACTGACTCATCTCCTCACTGAGACTACTGTCGGCCATGTAGGACTGAGAAGAGAGGTATACTGGTGCATCTGACAAAAAAAAAAAAAAAAAAAGAATTGAAGGGGGCCATAAAACGAGGCCCAAACACAAAGCACACACAAGCAAAATAGTTTTCTGGTGAAGGCTCCAAATTCCACAAGTCATGGGAAATAAAATCACTGTAAATGGGACAAGACAGGAAAATGTTAGGAATTAAAAAAATGACACTATGATACCCAACTTTATTCCCCAGTATACCTTTTACATAACTTGTAATATTGAACCCTATTCTAGTTGCATAGTAGTTCTAGTATAAGAGAGGAAGGTGGCTTTCCCATGTACTTTATAATCATAATTAAAATGGAGGCAGACAGAAAAGCTAGATGGCAAATTTTCTGAAACAAAATCACAACTGATCACGTGATTGGGATGGGACAGGATTTTTCCTAATTTTTTTTGTGGGACTGGGATTTTTTTTGTGGATGTGGGATAGTAGAAGGTTAAATAAAAAAAACACTTTCTTATCTGGTATAAAATAGCTTTAACTGATAATTTAACTGTTAATCAGATATCAGCAATAAGCCTTGACTCAAAACCTCACCTCCATTTTCTCCACTCACTTCCTTTCTGATCATGACATATTTCCTTTTCCTTTCAATTGGAAACTGTCAACACAAATCACACCGTACATTGCATCAATCACAGCCAAACTAAAACCATAACAACAAATACAAAGTAAACTTATAAACTACTCACATCAATCTCAATGGGAAAATTGTAAGTTCTCTGTGTGTCAATGAGGTTGTCAAAAATAAACTGATTCTGTTTGGAGGAGAAAAAAAAAAAATGACTGCAACTAATGCAATGGACTTACTCATACATTGTAAATAAGACACTGCATCAATGTTTTAGGTATAAACCAGTTTATTTAGCGTAAATACGTTTTAATCAGCATATGCTGTCACAACAGACAACACAGAACACACCTTTTCGGGTTTTTCAGTGAAGAGGAAGCCCTGGTAGAACTTGGTCTCGTTGAAGCTGCAGCTGATAAGAGCAATGGCACAGTTGTAAGCAGCACAGTGATACTGCCTTCTTAACTCCAGCAAAGCACTCTCACCTGCCATGTTCTCAGTGAAAGCCTCAAAACATGACCTGCAACACAAAGACGGTATAAACACAAGCGTGTGGTACTATTTTATATCTTACAAATAATATGAAACTCTCCTGAAGTTTAGCTAAATAAACATAGTTTCACTATGGTATTTGTGTGCTTATACAAATAGTAATCAATGCACCAAAGAAAAAGAAAAAAGTTTTTTACCTTAGTTAATTTTCATAAGTGGAAGTCAGCGAGTTGTGCATTGATTTTCCTCAGATTTTCCTTATCACTAGTCTCATGCACAAACCCCCAGTTTCACAGTTTTAAAAGAAGTTTCAGACTAAATTACAGGTTTAAGCTATTTTATAAGCTATTGGTCGACTTACACCGACACATCTTAAAATTAAGACACTGTTTTGTCTCAAGATGCACACCAGTAAACATGTGTCATAACCTACACATTGGAAAATAGAAAAAAAAAACGTATTCCACAGTTCAGTAATCTTCCTGAATGACTGTGTGACTTGCTGTTGCAGTTTTCAAACGCAGAAGGAATAACCTATACCATAGTAAATAAATACCGAATCTGTGAAAGAATATCAACACGCTGCATCAAACACACTAGCAGAAAAGAAGCATGATTCTCCCACTGTGGCGTTAACCCACAAGATTTCACAGAATTTAACACTATGCGACGTCAGCTTCATATACAGTATGTCACAGAAGTGAGTACACCCCTTACATTTCTTGTAAATATTGATTATATCTTTTTATGTGAAAACACTAGAGAAATGAAACTCTGCTACAATGTACATTTGCAGCATTTGGCAGACGCCCTTATCCAGAGCGACTTACAATATTCCTTGTTATACAACTGAGGGTTAAGGGCCTTGCTCAGGGGCCCAACATCAGTGGCTTGGTCGACCTGGGAATCGAACCCACAACCTTCGGGTTGGTAATCCAACACCTTAACCATGAGCCACCACTTCCCCATGTAAAGTAGTGAATGTGCAGCTTGTGTAACAGTGTAAATTTGCTGTCCCATCAAAAAAAAAATAAAAAAATCAACACACAGCCATTAATGTCTAAACCCCTGGCAACAAAAGTGAGTACACCCCTAAGAGGAAATGTCCAGATTGGGTCCGAAATGTCAATATTTCGTATGGCCACCGTTATTTTCCAGCACTGCCTTAACCCTCTTGGACATGGAGTTCACCAGAGCTTCACAGGTTGACACTGGAATCCTCTTCCACTCCTCCATGACGACATCATGGAGCTGGTGGACGTTGGAGACCTTGCTTTCCTCCACTTTTCGTTTGAGGATGCCCCACAGATGCTCAATAGGGTTTAGGTCTGGAGACATGCTTGGCTGGTCCATCACCTTTACCCTCAGCTTCTTTAGCAAGGCAGTGGGAGTTCCAAATGGAAGGAAGGAAAGGCATTTGTGGCAGAGTTTCATTTCTTTAGTGTTTTCACATAAAAAGATGTAATAAATATTTACAAGAAATGTAAGGGGTGTACTCACTTCTGTGACATACATACTGTGTATATATATATATATATGTATATATATATATATATATATATATATATTCTATATATAGATATATATATATATATATATATATATATATATATATATATATATATATTTATAATTTTCCTATATTGTATTTTCAGTTGGAGTCATTTTATTTGTGGTAAAAAAAAAAAAAAAAGTTATTTAGAGAGTGATGCATAAAAAAAAACACACTGAAAGATGTGCATCATTAGTGTAATTATCCCTTTGTTCTCTTGCCCGTATTACTGTGAATAATTTAAAATGCATTGAAAATCTTGAAAAATAATCTAAATCTGCTTATTTTTTTTCTGAAACAATGTTGATTGTTTTCATTTGGTTGCTGTTTTAATGTAGCATATTATTTCATGAAAAATAGGAATTACAATGTTTTGTCATTATTTATTTACAATCAATCCTATACTCACTTGAGCAGGTTTTTGGATAACTCGTTACCCTCTGCCGTGACTGAGCCACAGAAAGCCTGGTTGATGGCTGAATCTTTGGAGTAAACCTCCTCTTTGGGCAGACGAGAGTAAAGCAACTCCAACAGCTTACAGGAGCCGATTTTCATGATGACTTGGCTCTCAAAGTTAGACTCAACAGACTGAAGCAAAAGATATCAACAAATTAAAACGAGGACTGTCCTGTTTTTCAATGTTTACTCGTAATAGTAAAAGTATTGCTCACTTTGGTAAAGCGTGTCTGTAGAATGGTCATGATGTTGGCCACATTGGTGATGAAAAACTGAGACAAAGCTTTAGCACTACAGTGAGTGGCCAGTGGAACCAACACCCTGTCCAACAAGCCCAGGAGCATGGAGTTCAGAGGAACATCTTTGTCCTGGAACATCTTATAGATGGTGCAGAGAAGAAGAACGTGCCTTTCACAAGACGACCTGATGGGGAAGATTTACAGCGTGGAACGGCAGATCCAGACATACAAACCAAAAATTGTAGATGTGATTTTCTCTGCTTACTGTCGTGCGAGTCTCTGTAAACAGGTGTTAAAGAGGTCTTCCATGATGTGTTTTTTATCACGACACAGTACTTTAGTCATGAGTTTCAAAAGGAGAGGACTCTGAGACAGCTCCAAGGCATCTAAAAACTGAGCAGCAAAAAAAACCCTGTTATTTTATGAGGCATTTAAAGAAAATACATGGAACATTTAACTTTAACTTCCAGCAGCTGCCACTGATTACACAGTTCTTTACTTGAACACTAAATGTGTTAACATACCACGAACACATTATTATTATACAGTAATCGTCACAAAAATCCTAGTGCATGCAAGTGGCTATTATACAGTTCAACAGATTAAACATGTAGTTTCTAAACTGATCTTTAACACATTCTAAATAAAATAGACATTTGCTTCACAGAAACACAACTTTCCAATATAATTGACTTGACTAGGACCTTAAAAGCTTGTAACTGGTCTAGGAGAGCAAGCAGCTTTTATAATCACTAATCACTCTAATTATTATTTAATATATTGTTGCTATAAAAAGTAGACTCTACACCTAGTTTTAGTCATATTTACTAAACTCAAGTAGTCACTTTCATAATCATCATAATAAATAATTAGGTCAACCTGTTTTACCTTTTTTCCTCTTATTCATTTTTTTTTTTAATAATGTTTTGTTTTTTTTTTTTTTTTTTTATAATTTAGATACAATAACACTACAGCAAATTAAGGAATTTATCCATTTTTTTTTGTATCTGTAAATAAATAATAATTGATAGCGCATTACAACGTTTACAGGCGCTTACCTTGCGAATGCAGTCCATATAGTTGTTGCGTTGTAGAGAACCTCGAGGGAACTCATCTGACTGCATGGGGAAATGAGCTGCCACTAAAGCCTCCAGAGCTCTCTGCAGCTCCTCTAAAGAGCCACTGGGTAACGTAGTGAAGAAGGGCAGCATGATCAGTGCCTGGCTCTGTTGGTGCCAAATAAACAAAATTTTAAGGTATTTTTTTAACATTAAATTCTAAACACATTCTTAATATTAAAGACACGAGAAACAAACTATAACAAAATTATAAACTATAATAGAATGTGATTTTTGGATGAATGTAACTTCGGTCACATATTAACATGCATAATGCATATATTCTCAAGAATACACAGTTAAAAATTACATGAATACCTTTAGGTTTAATGGTAGAGCCGTATCTGTGATGAGGGTGGTAAAGGTAGCAAAAACAGCAGTAAAAGCTGGGTGGCTGGTATTTGTGCTTACTGAAGAGTCAATCTGTGGACATTCAAAAAAAAAAATATCCACACCAGAAGCTTCTGAAACATTAGTATGTTACTAAAATGTGCAAGCAGGTGATTATTTATATAAGGTACATTTTTCCAAGTGTGTTATAGCAGCATCAGAAGCACTGATGCATTCCTGATACCTGCAGAACTTTGGAAAGCAGTGTAAGAGTTGAGGTTTTGCTCTCGTGTGAGGACGGAGGGCCTGTCCACCAGGGTTTGAGCAAATCCCACTGCATCAGCACCTGCTCTGCTAAACGTAAACCTTGAGTCTTTCTAACAGAACGCTCACGGAAACTATGGTCCAACATGCCATTCAGGAGGACACTAACCTATAAAACAACAGGATTTTATTTATTTTATGTTTTACATTGAAAGACAAAGAATGACAGAAAATGGTAGAAGGCTAAGACAGGAGCCATGGCTAAAATGTTATCAGGATGACGTGAGAAAGGGATAGGGTTAGGGTGGGGCTTTCACAGATTTCATTCGATATTGGTTCAAAACACATACAACTGTTGTTCTAAATCCCTTATACTTTATCTGCCACGTTTATTTAGAAGATATAATACAGCTTCTGGATCTGGATGTATGGAACAAGAAAATGTATTATTTTAGTCAAAGTAGGGTCACTGCTAAATTCCCACCAGGATTCCTTCAGGAAATCTTACCATGTCAGGGCTCTGTGTGGCTGCCTTAAGCAGCAGAGGCACAGCGCGGTCCAGTTGCTGTAAAAGTTCGGCATTGGTGGTATTTTGAAAAAGGCTGTAGAAATATTCTCCATGGGAGAAGCTGAGAAAGTGAGGATTCAAGCTGCCGGATAGTGGCACTGACAGGGTGATGGAGTTGAGCAGCAGACCCACCAACTGCTCCGTCTGTGTGATTAAAGAACCATCAACAGTATGTCAATATTGCAGGTGAACAGCATGGATATGGAAAACAGAAATTCTGCTGCAGCAACATAAAAGTATGAACCAATTGCTCAGTTGTATAATAAGGAATATTGTATGTCGCTCTGGATAAGAGCGTCTGCCAAATGCTGCAAATGTAAATGTAAATGTTGTTCTAACCTGATCACCCAATGAGAAAGCCAGCTGTACCAGACCATTAGCCAGTTTCCTGCTGCTGACATCCATGGAGGGGAGGGACTTCCGGTCTTCACCAGGGGCAATACCTTTGTATACTGCCATAAGAAGTCTGGAACCTAAAGAGCTACTATGAGCTAAATCCTGGATGGCAAAAAAATTCTGTTTTGGTTAAATGAACTTCCCACAAATGCAATTCGCTTTCTTCAAGAAACAGGGTTTGAGTATTAAAACACCTAGTTTGTGATTTGGCTAGTCAGAATTGACCCATTCATTGAAATAAAAAAAGGCATAAAAAAGTCAGCCAAAATGATGTAAATGTAATGCCAATAAACTGACATAAAACAAACAAAAATGTAGACTACCTGACTGTGTAGGACAGAGCTGAGAATTCCACACTGGTGAAGCTGTTTCGAAGCGGAGATTAAAAGTTCCAGCTTGGCATGACCGTCACGTGTGTCTGGATCATACAGATCTATTGCACACAACTCCTCCACACTGCTTAGTGAAAATAAAAATAGCAACAAGAAGCTAAATTTATACTGGACTAAAAATCAAGTAATATTTTAATTAGCTATAGTAGGTGTATTAGCAGTCATATCAGACCATTGGGCAGTTATCCTCTTTCTAATGGCATTTTCCAGATCAGCTCTGTAGGGTGTTGCAGCCAGAGCCTTCAGAAGCGGTACACACACCTCTGGCAACCGGGTCAGCACTTCCAAATCAGCCATATTGAAGCCAATAGAAGAGGGTTCACATACAGTCATGCTGACCAGTGTAAAGAAACTGGCACCAAAAAAGTCCCGATCCAGAAGCTGGAATAAAATTTTCAGACTATGCATGACAATTTTCTTTCATGCTTCGAGTAGAGTTGCAAAATTCCGGGAATATTCCAGGCTGGAAACTTTCCATAGGAATTAACAGAAATATATGGGAATTAACTGGAATTAATAGGAATAAACTGGGAATATGCATTGTTACCCAATACCAGTGCACTGAAGAAAACCTTGCATCATAATTTTGGTAAAACAACCAGATTTAATGCCATTTCAGTTGACTATCTAAAGTTGGCAGGGCCATTGAGGCCACACCTCCGCATGTCCTGTGCATTTCCTGTAACATACTCCCATAATGTCCGTTTAAAATTTGTATCAGTTTGCTTGCATGTCAGCTTATGACCAAAGTAAATGTTTATATTTATTTGCATATGCAGCTTATATAAATTTGCCCAGATGTTGAAATAAATTGCTATAAAGCATTGTAGGATTCCAACATAAAATACGTGCAAAATTCCTGAGACAAAGTTCTAAAGGAAAGTTTCAGGAAATTTACCGGAAATGTCCCAGCTCTTTGCAACGTTATGCAATAAAAAGAATCACACCTTCCATACGTCCTCCTGGCACTTAAGCAGCAACATGGTGGAGAATTCCAGCAGACGCACTATAACAGTGCATTTGCTATAGTTGTACAGTTCTGTCTCACAAGGGCTAAAGTGTGACCAGGTCGAGTCAGAGGCTTTGAAACAGGCCTTGGCAGCTTTTAGGTCCTGCAATGCCAGTTCTGTTAGGAAGAAATGGATGGCTGGCAGGAAACTGGACTCCCCACTAGAGACTGGGAAAAAAAGATAGAGACAAGTATTTTAGTGAAGCAGTTAATAATATAAGACACCACGCTCTATAAGTACTAACTGTTTTGAATACTTCAATAAACTTATTATATCAACGATTATAGGTATTTCTTTTTAAAATGACATACTTCATTTGTTTGGTTTTTTTATTTTTAGGTTATTGTTTCGATGGTAACATCAATTTGCTGGCTTGTACATTAAAACAATACAAAAATCTATTACACTTGGTGCATTAATAGTTTGCCCTGCAGCTGCCACTACTGTCAGATCTGCTGTTAATAAAAATCAAATCAATCTCTGACCAAGTAGACTAAGAATGCAACAATTATTGGTTCGTTTTGCAAGTTCCTGTACTCAAACTTTCCAAAGGCGATAATGTGCTTCTTTGTCACTGCTAAGTTTAGATACCAGAACCTACCCAGAATTTTTTGGGGCTGCATGAGGCGAAGACTAGTAAAGGTGTTGTAGCAGTCAAGAACAGCCAAAAGAAGATCCAGCCACTGCAGGCTGGCCCGGACACTGAAAGGGGCTTCCACTTCTCTTAAAGTGGGTTGATTTAGCAAGCCTCCCCCTTCCAGACGTGTGATTAAAAACCTCTGACCCTCATTTTTAATTTGCTGGTCCAGCCACTGTGCAGCAGTAGTCTTACCTGAGCATGAAAGAAATGAAATCAGGGTTGGTTTATAATCCCAAACAATCCTATACAATGCTTAATAAAGCTATAAAACTAATTTCAATGCAAAGGCAGTAAAATACATTTTTTTTCTACCCATGATACAATAGACCCCCACAGATTTTCTGAGACCTGACTGGGAATACGTGTGACACTTTCAGATATACCTGGCAGCAGTGGGACAAACTCATAGAACAGCTCAAGGCACTTGTGACGACATTCAGTCTGTGGACGTCCACACTGAGTCAGCAACCATGAGACCATGTCAGTGAGACTCAAAGACTGGTCAGGAGGAAAACCCCTGTGGACCATAAAAAACACTGTCAATTAAATGTTTTAACCACACACTGCTGAGTACAACTTTTATTGAGTATCAGTCATTGAACATAAGAAAACAACCAACCAGCTGCCTATTATGAAACCCAGACCTACTCAGACACACTCTCTCATACCTCGGTATGCGCCTCTTGGCAGCCTGATTAAGCGAGTCTGCCTTGTGCTTGATTATCCTTTTAAGATGATCCAAAGCATTGCAGCACTGCTGTACGGTTCCTGTAAGGGACAGATCTAAGCACCAAATCTAACACAATTATATTTAACCACATTATGCTAAATGTGGGGGGAAAAAAAAAAACCCCAGATGGTTTCTTACCCAGTGATTTTTCATCTGAGTGTGCTAATGCCAAGCTCTCCACAAATACCACCAGCACCTCAAATACAAACTGCTGCACAAGAGAATTTTCTTCTCTGGAACAGGAAACAGAATCTTCAACATGCATTTATCTTATTATTATGCTAAAATCTTTCAACCAGTGTTGGCTATACATGACATTTGAAACTAATGATGGGGAGTTAGTTTTCTACTTAAAAATATTTTAAATAATAGTATCTCAACATGCCAGACTGTAATAATAATGGGCTTTACCCACAGTTCAAACCGGAACAGTTAATTTTAGTTCGTAATCTAGAATTGAGGCAAATGCACACCTGAAGTGTCTGTAGATGTTGTTGAACGCCAGTGCAGCCCCCAGTCTCTTAAAAACATTGGGGTGCAGAGCAAGACTATAAAGACGCTTAAACAAGGACTTGATGTTGGCTGGGCTTTTTTTCTGCTGCTCTGGGGTGGTCTGTTTTATCGACCACTTCACAAACTCGTGAATGCAGCGGCCACTGAAGTCCCTCAAGGTGCTGTCCAGTGGGTCCACCACACCATCCTGGATTTTAAAACAGCCACAGCCAAAGTCAACGGCATGCAAACATTTTAAATAAACAAATTTAAATGACTATTATTGTTCAAAATGTCTTTATTTTTATACAAACAGAAACAAAAATGAACTTTTATATGGAAAGGTCAGAAATGACCCTTTAAAAAATAAATCACATATATAAAACATATTAAGTCATAATATTAGGCGAATTGTCTATTAACCCATGAGGGCATTATTATGATGGATAAAACCTGCTGGGGTTTTAATATAATTCAAGTTTTATAGTATTCAATATAATTCAATGGTCTTTTTTTATTATTATATTTTCATTATTTTATTCATTTAAAGCTGTGAAAAGTCTACAAAATAAATAAGTTTATAAAGGGTTGACTGGACAACAGTGCAATTTACCAGAATGGCTTCCAGCACTGCCACGGTGTCCTGACTTTCAAATTTCTTGTTGTTGGTAAACCAGTGAATTAGCTGCATAACCAACGGCTCGAATAGCTGCCGTGTCACCTAAATGACGAAATGTGGGTAAAAAACATAAAAACTTGATGTTACTACATAGAACTCTCTACTCAATTATCTATTTTCTCATACTACTGTACAAATAGGAGCCAGCAAATTATCCCAGGGGACTTATGGACAGAATTGGACATAGTGTCAACCCTTAAAATGTACACATTGAATATTTAGAGATGTCGGTCATCCTACATAGTATGTCTTTAGCCCTGATCACCGGAGCTGCAAGGCAAACCATTAAGCCACTATGCCGCCAGACATAATGCTCTTATTGAAGCAGAATAAAAATAAATATATGTTGCACTACTTTAAATTTTTGTTAATTTCATAAACAGTGTATATATTAATTTTAGGTACCTGATCAACATCACATGCTAGACGTAGCAGCACTGGGAAGACGCGTTTGTGTAGATTGTACATGGGTGGTGACGAATTCTCTTCCTCCACCATTTGAGCTCCTCTTCCCACCATATAAACCACCAGACTGTGAAGAAGCTCACACGCTGCCACCTACAGCACCCAGAGATTGACCTCTATTAGTCCTGATAATGCCACAACTTCTACAAATAATCAGGGTATCAATAACTAGCTTTCACCGTTTGGTTGTCTTAGATAATTAATACACCTGCACAGTCATATACCAATTGTACACATATAATGTTAAAATTAATCAAGAATCTATAAGATATTTTTTTGAAGTATAGTCAATAAGACACTGTAAAACAGACATACTTTTGTTTGCCGGTCACTACAGGAAAGAGCAAGCTCAGTGATTCTCGGCAGGAAGGGGTCAAGGTAGATAACAGGTTTAATGTCTTTAAATGGTACGGCAAAACTCAGTCTTTTCTCACTGTCCCATGCTACAAATCGTCTAATCATGTCCTCTGCAGAAATGGCTGGGGAAAAGACAACATGAAATGCATATAGTTCAAGTCAAGCATTAAAAAACTGGTTTTTACAAAATAAAAAAAAATAAAAAATCCTATTCAGAAAACATAAAACATTCTCAAATACATTTTGACAGCAACTCACCTGTAATCAGACTTCTGTTCAGTTGTCCTCCAAGATGACCAAGAAGCCGTACCACTCGCTGTCGTACTAGAGCGATGGGAGACTTATCTCCCTAATAAAACACAAATTACTAGAAAATCACCTAAAGCCATTAACTTCCACTTTGCCCAGTCATAGACACTATATAGATAAATGTATTGGGGGCCTTGACTTTCATGTCCATGCAGGTTGTTTTAAACATCTACAACTAGCCGCATCCCCTGTTATAATTTTTTGGAATGTGAGAATGGGGATTTTTTTTTTTATTTTAGCCACAAATGATTAGACACACCATGTCTTCATGGAGCTCAAAGGGGTTTGTGCACAGGGGCATTGTCATGCTGGAACAGTGTTTGGGTCGCTTAGTTTCAGGCGCTCTTAATGGTACAGCATATAGAGGCATCCTAGATAAATGTGAACTTCCAACTTTGTGGCAAAAGCTTGGGAAATATGCAGTTATGGATGCGCTAGTATTCTTTGTGGCCATGTAGTATATTTAAAAAAACAATAAATATACGTAATAGAAGCATGATATACTGTAGGTTTTAAAGCACTATTAAAAAGAATTAAACTATTTAGCAATAGTTAACTAATTAAGTGCTAAGATTGTGTTCAATCTCGGTTTAGTGCAAATATTGCTATAGCTCTATGGGTTTCTTTTGTTAAAGGACAAACCTTAATTGTTTAGAGAAGAGTGCTTCTCTTTTATATTTCTTAATTAGATATGTGTGTATGTACTGTACATGTGGTTTCTTCTTTTAATTGCTCTACTGTCTGTACAGCACTATGGTCAACATTGTTGTTTTATTCAGTGCTTTTAAAATAAACTTTGAATTTAACTTAATCAGTAAGGATCAAATATAAACACATGAATAACGGTACAAAATGTTCTGGTAAGAATTAAGATCTAGCTTTAAATTCATACAAAAACTAAAACTTGGCGTGATGGCCGTACGTGTAACACACGCAGGGTTTACCATGGGCAAGTGTTTGGACTTCTGCAGGAGTCTCATCATAACTCTGCCGTATCCTTTTGCAGTGCCCGAAGACACAAATGTAACGTTCATAGTGCTCTCGTCCTTATCTGATGGGTGAGATTTCAGGATAAGTGAAAATTGTTTAAATGATATGTTTTGTTTTATTTTACAAAGACTAAAATATTTATAAACAATTCATCTAAAGACATGGTACTGGAAGAATCTGCACTGGAATTAAAAACTGCACATAACTGAAATTGTTCTTACCATTGATGGTGCCTGTTTTCAGGTATCCATCCAGGTGAGGTAGTATGTGTACATAATGGGGCTGGATGATAGAGGAGGGTATGAACGAAGACCATGATTCCAAAGCGTCCAGCGCTGCAGTAGCCAGAGGAGCATGGCTCAGACCCAGCCGCAGAGCAGCCTGAAACACACACACGGTTTCTTTCCTTACCCGGTGGTTTAGTTTGACTATTTTGTTTAAATGAACAAATAAAAGAATGAAGTTGTTTTAACCTGAAGTGCAGGGATGTAAGCTTTGATGTCCAAAGCTACCATGTCAGGATGCAAGGACAGCACAAAAGTCAGACATGCAGCCAGAAGCTCATCTTTATACTGTTTAATACGCATGCACACCTGTGGGGGAAAAGGGAGTTTACTAAACACGTCGAAACCATCCTTACTTTTGAGACTGAGAAAACGAGAAAAAGAGAAGAAAATTAGGGAACAATATTTCCTTGTGCTAAGTCACTGTGTGGCTCTGTTTTCAAATTATATTGTTATCAATAATAAAAAAAACATTAATCAATCAATCAATCAATCAATCCTCACTGCTATAGCTTTACCATAGGCTTCATATCATATCAACAAAAAATAAGGTAAAATTTTTTTTTTAAAAAAGACATATTTTGCTTGTTATTATTATTATTTTAAATTACAGGTGTGTAAAAGTTCTGAAAAAAAAAATTAATAAAAATAGCAAAGTAGTGAAACTTTGCCAACAAAGGCATACATTTATACACAATACTAAAAGAGCTTTAGTAGGAGTTTTTTTTTCTTCATGTAAAATAATTATCGTGCAGTGTTATAGTCTTGCGAACTGTCATCTCTGTTGCTTATGATGTGGTTAATGAGACAACATTAACATGCCCTGCACTGCTGACATATTAGGTAAAATTTAAGAAAGTACAGAAAGTAGAAAGTAATAAAAAAAAAAATGGAAAACACACATACTTCCTTGCCAAACTTTGTGACAAGTGCAAAACAGGCACTTTCATGCAGAAAGCCATCCCTTGTGCTTTTGTGACCTTGACCCTGAAAAAAAAAAAAAAAGAGAGACATGTCAAATATATCAAAAATTAAAAAAAGTAGTAAAAATTCTTTACTAGCTTTAATAGCAGACCTAAAGCTTTATCACGCCACAACGAAAGAAACTTTGGGATTCACCTGAAAGTATTTGATCTTTTTGGCAATGAGCATAGAGAGAGAAAGCAGCTTGTAAAAGCCGCTGACCAGGGGAAAGCGTATAGACTGAAGGACGAGCTCATGGCACAGAGGGTAAACCCACTGAGCAAAATATTCCGGGTTCTTTGATGGAAGTAAAACACTGTAAATATACCAGAAAAATCAAAAGGTTTTAGAGGATGACTTCTGTTTTACTATCCTAAAATAACACACATTCAGTTTCTTAACTATTTAAAAAGTGAGAAAATACCTGCAAAAGTCCACTAAATTCACAAAGGCAGTGAAATCTTTGGGCCGGTTGGGTATTAGGTTGCTTGTAGGATCAGATGACGGCATAAATCCAGAGCTGACATCACTCTGTCCCTGAGGGGAAGTAAATATATATAAAAAAAAAAATGTAATATATATATATATATATATATATATATATATATATATATATATATATCCGAGTAAATAAATACTACTGACGGTTGTTTATTACGATCATGTAGATGAGTTTTATCACATTCAGTTCATAAAAAAAATAATTCACCTTGTGTGCGAAACCATTTTTATTTCATTTTATCTAGACTCTACCTCCTCGTCTGCGTTCACTTTCTGCAAAGACAGATCGAGCTTTTCCACAATCTTCATGATCGACTGCACCAATGCATCATAAAGCAGCATGTTCAGAGCTTTCAGGCTGTAGTTCCTGGTTAATGCGGCACAATCAAGAAATCCGGTGTCCTAGAAATAAAGAGAAAAAGAAATGGAGAAAAAGAGATGGAGAGAAAAAGATCGAGAGAAAGAGATAGCGAGAAAGAAATAGAGAGAAATAGATGGTTTTAAAACGTACACAGGATTGTACAGAGAATAAACAAGTGTCGCTGAAGAGCCAAATGCAACATGGGCAATCCTAAATGGAACTGGGCACAAAAACTTCTCTGTAGGATAGTGGGGCAAGGAGATTTTTGGGAAAAAAAATTAGCAATACAATTGGATGCATTGACTCATCTTCCTGTTCCAGCGAACAACATTTTGAAGGGACTTTATTATACTGTAGTACAAGGTTGTATAGGAATAAAGGAAACAATACTACGGCAAGTGCTTTGAAATAAGGTAATGTTTAAGTGTTTTAGTCGCAGTTTACAGGTCTACAGCATTGTTCTCCACTGAAGATAAAGAGAGACATCTTAGAATTTTCTGGAAAACCACAGTGATCGAACATAGTCACTATACACTACAAGACCCAAACCTGCATCTGCTCAAAATCACCAATCAGATACTACCTTCTATATATATATACATACATACGCAAGCACCTGCGCCAAGCTTTTGGAAAGCTCTTTATTTTTTTTCCTGCTAGACTTGGATTTTTTTTTTTTATTGTTTGTTTTTTATGTCTGTTAATTTCCTCATTTAGTGTCCTGACACTTTTTTTTTTTTATCCGTTTATTTAGATATTCTTGAGTTGTGTTTTTTTAATTTCATCTGCAATAACTGACACAAAAAAAAATGTTTCCACAAAGTGCTGATAGTGATTGATAGCGATGTATATTTCGATATAGATATTGTTAATGCTGCCAGCTTTTAAACAGAATCCAAAAAAAGATGCAAAGAGTAGTGTTGAATAATTACGTTTTAAAGTATAGTTTATTAATAAAAACAGATCAAATACATACTGCCTTAAAAAATGACTAACACCTGTGCTAAAAGATACATAGTTCTCACCTTCATATTTTCACAGTCCAGGAGCCCTTTGAAAAGATCTAGATAGTCCTTTGATGATGGAATCTTCCACTTGCCTGAGCGCACCAGTGTTGGCTCACCAGCGTCCTCTCCACGGCTAGCAGGAGTCTCGGCAGCCCCTTCCTCCTTTTATAAAATCAACATACAGAGGGTCTCAAAGACTCATACATAGGGACATTTTTTGTGCACAAAGTCTTCATCAAGACAAAAGGAGAATGTATTGAAATAATTTACGAGGAAAAGATACAGCACAAAGATCATTTAAAGGTAAATTTCATGCAGAACACCAAATGTGTTAAGATTAGTTCATCAAGAGTGAAAGAAACAACTTTGTGTGGTTAGGAAGAAATGCCAATCAAGTAAAAGTTTTCTTTTGAGAACTCAATTATCTAACTATCAACAATCTAAAACAAGATTACCTCTACTCGAAGTACTGGTTTCGAGCACACGCGAATTAAGCCTTGATGAACTGGAGAGGGAAAGAGAAATATAAAATGTGGTTAAAAGGGGAAAAAAATGATAGAGACTATTTAATAAAAGCTGGTGACATGGCTGACATCGACCGCAGGGTACTAGATGTGAGCATGTCCATAGACATAATAGGAGTTGACAAAAGGTATAAGGTTATAAGAATAACGTTATGCATATAAACATGTGGAAATAATATAAATGAAAACACTGAGAAGAAAATTGGCTTACTATTTTTTTTTACCCCACATAAACATTACTATGACAACCAGTAGAAGAAAAAAAAAAAATGCTGAGTGACTAGTGACTCTTAGTGATGACCAATAAAAAGATGAAGCTTACCTACAGAGCTGGTAAAACTCCAAAGTACAGGGCCCCTGGCTGCCATTGCAACAAGAACCTTGATGACTGAGCGACAAGTGGTGTACTGCATTTTCTGACTGTACAGCGGGAAGCTATCAATCTGAACCACTAAGAGGCGCTCCAGCACCGATGTGTACACCTCAGGAATCTATAAATCAAATTACATTTATTCTCATCACATGAATCCGAATGAATCAAGCTTAGATTTACATGTAATCAAAGACTTTAAAAACCTACCCGAGGCACTATTAACAACTAAACGACAAGAAAAAAAGAATTCAAGGATTTACAGTACAGGTGGATATGAAATCTTTTACTTTTTCCAGGTGGATCAAAACACTGGCGATGGAGTCCAGAAAACTTGGAAGCTGGTATACATTATCATCATCACGGTCCGACTCGATCAGGTACATCTGCTTACAGCGCTGGATAAGCTCGACATACATCAAATCTACATCCTGAGGACACACCACTTTACACGGCTTCTCTCACATAAAGGAAAACAGTAGAACAGACTTATCAAGCCGGGGATTTACAGCCAATATATTCATGTTTTGAATAAAAAAATAAATATTCCACGAATATGACTCACCGCTGCAAAAAGTCCGTATCCTCTTATAGCAATAGAGAGTTCTTTGTTAGATGACTCCATTGTCCTGATAACAGAGCAAAACTTTTGCATAAAGAACTTCAGCTTCTCTTGATGCTCCTCAACATCTTCAGCCACCAGCATGGCAACCTAACAGGATAATAAAAACTAAAAATCATACACTGTTAAATGTGCAAGGACAAAAGCGGGGTTTTGCTACATCAAGACAATAACCTGTTTAAGGAAAGACTCCAGAGCAGCATAGCTTGTTTTCTTCATTTCAGCGTTTATGTGTCCGCAAAGTTTGGACATCACTTCATAAACAGTCCTGTAGTGGTCCATGAGGCAGCTGCCGAACTGGTTTGCATGCTTCGTAAAAAGTTTTAATCCAGCTGCCAGAAAGTACACAAAAAAACACAACGGTTACACAGCTCCTTCAGGAATTGGTGAGTTGGCGATTGCAGAATTTACACATAATCAAACAAACTCAAATCAAACTTCAAACTATTTTTTTTTATATAACAGCAGGTTTTTGTGATTTTTGTCATTACAACACACCTTCAGCCAAAACCTCTTTGTTCATGTGCCTGGATTAATTTTAAGATTAACCATAAGCACAGCTCTCATAGAAAGTAATTACATGTGTCTTCATTGGCAGAAGTTAAAAGAAGAATGAAAAGGATCAAAACTAACAAAAAAAAAAAAATCACTAAAAAAGAATAAGTAGTTTTTCGGAAACAATGACAAAAAAACCCTAAAGCTGGGGTCCAACACTAATCTTGAAAACTTACAGGTAGGTGTGTTGAGGCAAGTTGGAGCTAAACTCTGCAGGACACCTCCAGGATCGAGTCTAGACACCCCTGGCTTAGAGGGACTACTTACCAATTGATATTTACTGGGTGATAAAATAAAAAAAGCATATTTAAAAAAAAACCAAGATGCACCTATTGCAGGGAGAGGAGATGATTTCTACTGGTTTTTATTTCCAGCCAGCAGTCAGCTTTTCCCTATTACTTTGACAATTAGGGCTGCTTAACCCAGTCAAAGTACAGTTTTGTCTGCTATCTTCCAAACAGATCACAAATTCACTGGTTTAAATTTGGTCAGTGTGGCAGCTGGGCGGTATGACGGTATATACCGCTAACAACAGAATAAATCATCAACCGGTAATGGGTTTCTTTAAGTCAGTCTATACCACGACATGTAAATAAGTGTGTAACTAAAGTGAAAAGTTTATAAAGTAAAAAACTTTAAAAAGGATCAGATTAAGTGTTCACATATTCATATGTTAATAATTAATATTTGTTTCTGTTATTTACGTGGCATTTATTTCATATTTGTAAAAAGATGTTAACTGAGGAAATGTTTATAATCATGTTTGTCCACGCTGTCCAACTGTAAAATGTGACCTACAGTGGAATTTGTTGTTATATTAAGGTTAATCCAAGTTCATATTTCATTTTAAATTTAATAAAGGCAAAATAACTATATCATGAAATATAGAAATTTTCATGAAATAAAATTATTTTAAAAATTGTCATAGCGTCCACCCCTATTAACAGCTAAGAAAGTCTGATTAAAGCAGGAAGCAATTTCTAATCTTGTTCTCATTTATAAAAACATAACATAATACATGTAAATAAAAACGCTTTAAAGAAAACCTGTACTGTTATCAAATACCATTGTGATCAAACATTACCCGATTACCTAACGGGACTGCATAGCGCCTCATCTCAGTCTAAAGAAATTAAAAAGGAAAAGAGAAAGCATGTTAGAGGTTCTACATGTGGTTTAAAGTAGGTTTAAAAAGCAAACTGGTTTTAGTTACCTGTGGGGAGATTGCCTTCACAGCATAGTCGAAGATCTCTTTTGAGGTAACAGGGTCTGTTAGAGATGTCAGAAATGAGGTTACAACAATCTTAACTTCCTGGGTAAACATTTATTCCACTACACACACACACACACCTTCCTCCATTGACTTGGTAAAGTTCACCATTAGTGCTGTGATCCCTCTAAGAACACCAGCAACCACAGGAAGCTTCGGCTGCCTGGTAGCAGAGGTCATCTGAGGAAGAGAAAGAGAAAAACTCTAAGCAGTCAATACATGATTAGTGTTTGTGTGTGACAGGTTATTAGATAAAACAATTAGATTCTTTACCTGCACCTTCAGCTCCCCGAGATAAGCCTTATAAAGTTTGTCTGAATTGTTGACCATCTCACTAGGATGCACTTCAGCCAGTACTCCGAGGAGCTCATAAATATTCCCCAGCACTACAAACAGAAAAAAAACCCAGCGAAGACGGAATGCCGGTGGAATGAAAACATGTTTGTTGTTATAGTAACATGACAGTATCTATTATATCTTATTATAACTGTGTGTCTTGATAGAATATTCCATTATTCCACTTCTGAGTTTGAGGACAGTTAAGATAAGGGAGTAATAGCATATTCCAATATGTTCTAATATTTTTAAAAAAGAAGAAGAAGAAGAAGAATTTTTTTGCTGCCATCTATTAGTGTATTCGGAATAAACTTATGAATGTAAATTGGTGCAAACATGATAGGGCCACAATCCACACACAAGACACAATACACACATTTTTTTATATAATATATATTCAATATTTTAATATTATATCTATATAAATATTATATATTCATTTATTTTTCCTTTTATTTAGCTGTTAAACACAATTCACAGTTATACAAGCTTTCGGGATGCACTTGCAACTTATTACTTTGTCCGCCATGCTGGAGTGATGACGTGAAACTGGATTTTTGTAGAGACTGGGATGACACAACGTAAAACAACCACCACTACTCTCTAATGTATGAGACTAAGACATACACATGAAACTGGAGATTAAAATATCTCTATGCTGTTTTTTATTCGATTTTATTCAGTTTTTTCCTATTTCTATTAACAAGTAGATAACTAATTTAATGTACATACTTTGTCTCTGTTGCGAAACCTACATAACAAAGAAAGGTAACTTGCCTGTATCAGGTATCTTGTTTTTTTGACACAGCTCTCCATAAAACTTGTTGAACATGTCTGCTGTTTTAAAGTCCTGAGCAACACTCGAGTCTTTGATTAGATAGAGTAGCTGGAGATGTTCGATAGGTCAGAGTGTTATTTTTAACAAACGTAAAGTAAATATAGCTTTAAATGAACGAAAAAACGCAACATTCTTATGTTTTGCATCATAAACACGCTCTTATTCACCTTGATCAGCAGCTCCAAAGCAGGTCCTCTACACTTTGCAGCTTTGTCTTTTGTGTAGACAACTAGACACGTGTCCTGTTCATCAAAGGAACAAATAAACGGAAAACTTGTCTAAGCTGGACAGAAATATAGACTTAAAGCATATTAGTGTAGGATCGATTTCTATAAATAAATATTGCATATGGAGTGAAACGCTTCTTTACTAGCAAAAAGTTTAAGTTATTGTTAACCTGAATAAAAAAAATAAAAAAAAAAATGGCAGAAACCTTGATCTCAACAGCGTAGTTCTTCTCCCATCCTTTTACGTGTGCAGCCATCCTCTGCAGGAATGATGCCAGCAGGTTGAGCACATCTACCCTCACATCCTGAAGCTGAAGATTCAGTGTAGAATTAAGCAAACAAACACAGTTATTAAAAAAATCTATTTATATCAGGTTAACGTAATAGTTTCCCCCTGATATTTTTTTTTTTTGTATTATTTTTATCATCAGATATCGGTTTTGTAATATCGGATCCATCATGTGTCTGTTTTGGAAGTTAAGCAAAAGACTGCCATTACGGTTAACAATGATGCTTGTAGTAAAGTCAACTAATTTAATTAATATACCTTGTATATTAATATATCAGCAAATAATTGCACTTGCACTTAATACTAAGCCACACTAAAGGGGCAAAGCTGTATTTAGTTACGTGTCGACAGGGTTATTAATACAAACGCTTGTTTAGTTCAGTGCCGTTATTATTGTGTCGAAAACATAAGGAAAACAATAAACAGATACCGGTTTCACATATTGATTATCGTTCACATAGACATGCAAATAATCGGTACCGGATTATTAATAATAAAGCCTAATAAAGCCAGGATGACAGGCAGCTTGCAAAAGTCTTACCATGTCATTGGACAAGGATTTTCGAAGAAAGATAAGTAGTCCTTCTTCTTTTGAAAACAACAAGGATGTCTGGAACGCTGTTTTAGAGAAGGATGAGTGATTGAATTCATTATAAACATCAAGCTTTAGTCACAGAGCAAAACAGGTGCGTTCTTTATACAGTCTATAGGGAAATGCCTTATTCATGACCTGAAAGACACTAAAAGATTTCTGTGAATAAAAAAATACTTGAGAATATGCAAAAAATATTGCACAAATTAAAAAGAATAGTATGATATTGCAAGGAAAACTGTATATTTTCTAACGATTAACATTAAAAACAAACTCCCTGTGTTATTGCTAAGTTTTGTAGCTTCTCACCCAGTTCATTCTCGCTCCTGGTCACTATACAGTCCTGCCCCAGGTCTCCGATAATATCATGGCATATAAGAGCACCGTTTCTTGTTTCTGTGTCTTCAAGGAAAGAGTGAAGTTTCAGCAAAGAGCCCTGAACTCCACCAACCGCTGAGCTTCCAGAGGAGGAGGACATGTTTCATTATCGCAGTCTCAGCAGGCTCTGCGCGCCGAACGAAAAGTAGGCAGGGCGGCAAAATGCGATTCCATACCACGTGATCATCCACTTCCTGATGTGTGTAAGGACACGCCTCCTGCTTAAAATTAAACGCTACTATTGGCTAAAGACCGACACGAGCGCGGCGATTTATAAATATTTAAATTGCATGACGTAAATATGGGATGATTCTTTGCACCTTGGGGGGCCCCAGATGTCTGTTTTATCAGTAGTAACGGTGCAGTATAGGTTTTGTAGGGGGCCCAAACTTATATTCTACCCTTCTTCTTCCTCTTTTTCTTCTTCTTTCAGCTGTCGCCAAAGCTAATCATCTGTCTCCACCTCACCCTATTCTATACATCCTCTACTCACACTCACTAACTTCATGTCCTTGTTTATCACATTTATATACCTTCTCTTTGGTCTTTCTCTTTGTCTTCTGTCTGCTAGCTTCATTTCTCCTGATGAACTCGTTCCTAATCCTGTCCAACCTCGTCACTCCCAAAGAAAACCTCAACATCTTCAGCTGTGCTACCTCCTGCTCTGCCACCTGTCTCTCTCTCTCTCTCTCTCTCTCTCTCTCTCTCAGCATCACTGTCTCTAAACCATACATCATAGCTGGTCTCACCACTGTCTTGAACACCTTCCTCTTGATAGCTGTTACACCTCCTACTAGCTGATATTCTCGTCACACATCACTCCTGACACGTTTCTCTACCCATTCCAACCTGCCTGCACTCGCTTCTTTACCTCTTTCACACACACTCCATTGCTCTGGACTGTTGATCCCAAGTGCTTAAACTCCTGTACCTTCTTTACCTCTTCACCCTGTAATCTCACTGTTCCACTTCCCTCCCTTTCATTCAAACACATATACTCTGTCTTGCTACAACTGACTTCCATTCCTCTTCTCTCCAGGTTTTCCTCCACCTGCTTCCTGAAACCTATATTCTTCCCTAGGGGCCCAAAATTGCTAGCGGCGTCTCTGGTGTAGGAGGCAAACTTTCTAAACCTTAAGTCACAAAAGACATTTAAATCTCTTTATTTTTCTCCAAAATATGAATTCAACCTTGATTTCAACCTTGACATTCTTTTTTTCTGCTTTTAAACATATTTACACATAACCTCATTTTAAACTGTAGTATATATGTGGAAAGCTGCTGTCTTGACTGACTCCTATTAAGTATACTGCTTGTAACCTGTCTAAAACAGTGCTGAAAGGTTTCTTGAAGGCAATGTTCTCAATTAGGTATTGTCAACCCACAAAAAAAAAACAATAACTCCCCACCTCAACCTTTAACTCTGTGTGTAACTGTACATACAACACAATTTATTTATTAATCCTCAGTCGTCTGCAGAGATAGGAGAACCTGCGGGAAACTTGCAGGATTACCCTCTCCGAATACTGTATTCTGTCAATCAAGCCTTCATGGTAAAGGGACCAGCTGAAGGCCACTACTAAGGAATAGTACTCCAATCATGAAAGATTTTCAATATGATGTGGAAAACAAAACATTTTTAGCCTAAAATCAGGCAAAACATTCGGAGAAAACAAAAAACTGTTTATCAACTAGCTAGTGAGGAATGATGGTGGCAGCAACATGCTACAGTATTCATTGTCAGGGACTGAATGACCAGTAGAAATGGAGGAAAGGATGAATGGTGCCAAATGCAGAGGCTGTACAGTGTGCAACTGGAATCAAACTCACCAAAGGTTCAGCAAAGCAGACTCAAAATACAGTGACCACGTTTCTGACCATGTGGGGTTTTTTTCCAGGTTCTCAAATCTTAAAAACAAACTGTAAGACGACTATTTCTAGATATGAATAATTGTGATGAACTTGTGGTGTATTTCTACCTCACATCCATTGTTCCCAGGTTAAGTTCTAGATAAACTGCAAATAATTGCTAATAATGAATGAATACATTATGTCTTCGAATTATATGCTATTGTGTGTGTGTGTGTGTGTGTGTTAAATTTCAAAAGTACCTGTATAGGTGTAGAACAGATGGAACCCTTATGAAACCAGAGCCCTCAACTATCCAATACGACCATGGGGAAAACGTGGAGATATATCACTCTTAAAATGTTTCTTATGTTCCTAATGCATCTACATTTACATATCATACTGTACTAACACAATCGCTATGTGTGATATGTTTACCTTCCTTCAGATTGTGCACAAACCTGCTTGTCTCACAAACCGGCTCCACCGCGTGCCATTGGCTGCAGCCTGTATCTCCCTGCATGTCACCAATGAAATGTTCGTAGACAATTTAAGTATTTGTTCTCAGAAGGTCAGGCAGTGGGTTTGTGCTTATTCTGCTGTTCTTCTTTTTCTCATGACAGCAAGCGCTAATATGCTAGCTTAAAAATCAGTTTAGGGTTCTGCCGCAGATTTTTTTTCTTTGAAAGCAAAACTAGAAGATTCTAAATTAAAGCTTAAAAATACTCCAAACTGGACTATTTAAAAGGAACATTAACAGATAAACTGTGGAACTGCAGTTTATACTCATTTGATTGCGACGGTAAATTTAAAAAAAAAAGGGAGTCGATTTTAATTAAATATTTTTTTCCTGGCCAAATATGTATGTAACTTACATGTATGTTTACAAAATGTTGATTTCAGATATGTAAAGCGGTAATTAATACAAAAGCAGCCAATTAAATAGAATCAAAGCTACTTTAGTTAATTCATTAGTACTTTAGTTTTTAAATCTGACTTTGAAAGCTGCCTCACCAACCAACATCTCACGCCATGTGGCCGAGTAAAACCATAGTATTGATACATAATAATAATTCTAAACGTGTGGAATGAACCCGTGTTGCTGTTCGAGGAGATAATCATGGCAGCGGTCATTATATACATGCCTATGATTTTGTGCAAATAGTGCAAATCAAAGTCTCTATCAAAGTCTCTTATATTCTTTACTCCTCCTAGCCCTTTTACCTCTTTTCACTAGATTGCTTTATAACTATAAATAAATATTTGGCTTGACCTCTCAATGACTTTTTAAATCCTGTTGCCCCAAACTAGGCTTGTTATTTTGCATGGATAAGTTCTTAAAAAGGTAATAAGCTTTTAGATTGGTACCAAAATGATGTGATTAGTCAACTCCAGGGCTTATTATTCTGATAAACTTTAATATATTTAACATTATTGCATTTATAATATTCAACAAAATGAAAGTGGCAACAATAGCAAGGCTATTATGGGTGGTATGTGAAGTTCTTTAAAGACGGAAGACGGATTGTAGTGTATTGTGATCTGGAAACACTGGAATGCGGTTTTCAATCCACTCTGGATAACGTTTGGGGTCAGTGGAAGACAGTCATAGATCACGTGCATTACACTAAAATCTATACACTATAATCTATCCACCATGCAAACACTCCTGGGTTTCCACTCTCAAATGTCATGTGTTTGTTTATCAATTTTTGACTTTAAGTGCTCCTTGTATGCCAAAATGTCCCCGTTCCATTTGCTGATGGTCTGATTCTCACACACCCAAATTTCCTGAGCTACCTGGAATCAAACATATCACAGTCATTTCTAAAGTCTGATTAAAGCAAGCAATGGATCAGTTTTAAGATCTTTGCGTGCATCAACAATCTACCTGTTGGATAAGTCTGAAGTCATGGCTGACCAACATCATTCCTCCCTCAAACTCGTTGACAGCTTCAGCAAGAGCGTCGATGGTCTCGATGTCTAAGTGATTGGTAGGTTCATCCAGAAAGAGCATGTGGGGGTTCTGCCAGGCCAGCCAGGCGAAGCAAACACGACACTTCTGTCCGTCTGACAGATTTCTGATTGGACTCACCTGAAGAGAGATTTCAGCAACTTATTATGTAAGATATAGAATATGCTGTAAAAGTGGTAAGTGTTGACTTTTAAACAGACAAATGATGAGGTTAAGTATTATGTAAAGATTGTATTTTAGAAAATATTTTATAAGGTCCAATTCAAATCAGAAAACGTAGTGGCGTCAATTCATCTAAAAAGCTATTTTCCCTGATTATGTGCATTGTACAGTTACAAAATAATATATAACAATATAGTTATTATCAGAAAGATATCCCAGGTGGGCAATTTTTGGGGACGGACACTCTGTAGAATTTAACAAATTAAACGATGGAATAGCAAATATTGAGGTACTAATATTCTTGCTTAAGAGTGGTTAAGAAGACATATTATATTAAGTCAATATAAGCACAAATATGTTTTAAAATATTAACCAAATTAAACATTCAGAATAGCTAATGACTGGACTAATAAGCACAAATTATAGCACAATATTATAATCTTTTTTAAAGTTGAAATTATGTCTTCTAGTAAAAGTTTAAAGAAAGTAATTGACAAAGCAAAAAAACCCATATTTGTATATCGTTGTCTTTACTAAATTTGAATTGGGTGGGCAAGACAGGCGTTTGGGTGGGCTCAGCCCACACCTGCCCATGCCTAGAGCAGGCCCTGGTTTTCAGAGGCTTAAAAAATAATCGTAAACCTAAAATAGCATTAAACACCTGATGACAATTCTTGCTTCCTCTTTTTCTAGAAGCAGATTCAATTGTTTTCTAGTTAATTAAAAGAAGGTACACGTCCATCTCTTGATCCCACCTGATGTCATCATTTTTACATACAAACTTGTAAGTGCAAACTTTCTACGAGGATCTAAATGCTTAGACACACACCTGTTGTTTACCCGTCAGGCCGTACCGTCCGATGATCTTTCTCATCTCCTCTTTTTCTTTAATTTCTGGGTAACATTTCATCATGTACTCTAGAGGCGACAGGTCCAGCTCCAGCTGTTCAGTCAGATGCTACAAGACACGGACGATCCATAGAGTTAAACACTGAACTATTAGATGAAAACCAAATATATGAAAACATTACTAGGCTAATTTGTTAGACCCTTTCCCTAGTTATTATAATGTTTAATTAAAATGCTGTAGCACAGCATAAAGGCACAGCTTAAGGACAGTTAGTAGAGTACATGGCTCACCTGGTGATACCGTCCAATTTTCACATGGGAGTGTTTCCTGATCATACCATCAGTGGGGAGGAGCTGATCAATCAAGCAAAAAACAAATACTTAATATGAAATTGACAAAACACTAAGACATTAGAAGTATTGTGACATTCAACTGACCTCTCCCATCAAAAGCTTCAGTAGTGTGGACTTCCCTGCTCCGTTCGGACCCACTAAAGCCACCCGTGTGTCCAGGTCAATTCCGAACTCCAGATTTTTATAAATATATGGCTTTTAATAAAGAATGAATAAAATGTTAGTGTACAGTCGAAAATAAATTCTAAGCAAATTTTCACAAATTAGGCTGTGTTACATATTTGCTCTCATACAAATATCTTCGAAACAATTTGCAAATTATACAAAATTTACAAAATTGCAGACTGCCCTTATACCTGGTATGTGAGGAGGAGCTAAATGTGCCAGCATACAGATGTACATTTATACATGTAGCACTTGTAGTACATGTCACGATATACACAAAATTATAAAAATCATTTCGGTTTGACAGTTTATTGCGTGGTAGCGATAAATACCGTCATACCGCCCAGCCCTAAGGGTTAAATAATAGAAGAAGCCTTTCAGTCAAACATCAGCACATATTTTTACAGTAAATTACATTTAAATGCTTCCCATCTGCAGCCCACCTGCATGTGTCCTAAAGCATCAACAGCCACTTAGTAAACTATAGATTTATTTCAGATACAGTGTATGTATGTATGTCCTCCTACACAGCTAGGTGGCAGCACCAACACACAACGTTTGAATTTGAAAAGCTAGACAGCTCAAATTCATGTTTACCAATCAGAAGTTAGTGTTTTGGTATACGTCAAACACCAGGCTTGTGGTCTTGTTTCAGTTGGACCAGATGTAGCAAAACCACTATATAAACTACTGTATACAAGAGTGATAACAATGACAGCTGTGTTCTTTACATGATGGGAGTCACACTAACATCTAAAACTGACGTGTAAACAGAATTTTATTTTACCGACATAAAGAAATACAACAAGAAGCAGTAATTAAAATGCAATCTACTATCTTCCATACCCGTATATTCACTAATTCGGGGTCACGGGGATCTGCTGGAGTCTATCCCAGCCGCCTCTGAAAGGACGAAAGGCAGGAGGGGTACACCCTGGACAGATCGCCAGCCCCCACACACACTCATACTCACTCCTATGGGCAATTTATATATATATATATATATATATATATATATATATATATATATATATATATATATATATATATATATGTATATATATATATATTCAACTTCATTGTCATTGTGCAAGGTACATGTCCAGAGCCAATGAAATGCATTTTTCGCATATCCCATCTTTAGTAAGTTGGGGTCAGAGCGCAGGGTCGGCTATGATACAGCGCCCCTGGAGCAGGAAGGGATAAGGGTCTTGCTCAGGGACCCAACGGTGGTTGGCTTGCTCGAACCCAGGTGTTTCTGGTCTTCAGATCAGCAACTCAGCACCTTAACCATTTGAGCCACCACTGCCCCCACTTTAGAATCACCAATCAACCTAACGTACATGTTTTTAGACTGTAGGAGGAAACCAGAGTACCTGGAGCAAAACCACGCCAGCACGGGGAGAACATGCAAACTCCACACAGAAAGGCCCCTTACTGTCCAACAATAATAATAATAATAATAATAATGTTGCCATGGAATACATCCATGATGGTGAAGAAAATTCAAATAATATTTTAACAAAATGTAAAAAAAAAAAAAAATGTAAATCTTGTTTTTCTAGATTTTCTTGTTGAAGTAAAAATTTAATGTTTGCTTGTATTAAAATTTTGCTTGTATTATGGTGTATTATCTCCAGCTTAATAGAGATAAGTCAAAGCGGATACCCAGGTAAGACTGTGTTTACAGTAAACCTCCAACAAAAGTTAAAGTATGAGCCGGGGCCGTGCTGCAGTGGGTTAAGGTTCTGGCACCCACATGCGCGGTTGTGCTCTGGCGACCCGGGTTTGATTCTGGCTTGGGTCACCTCCAGTCCCTTCCCACCGCTTCATCTCTCTCTGTCCTATTAATAAAGGCAAAATAACTAAAAATCTAACTAAAAAAATCGATGTAAAGAAACTGACACACCACATTTCGCCCTTTCTGAACTTCAGACTTACCGTGTCGTCGGAATATCTGAAACTGACATTCTGCACCATGATGACAGGAGGTGGAATCTTCCCACAGGGAGGAAAATAAAATGACAGCGTCTGCAAGGGAAAATGAAGACGCTCTAGGCTGATATTTCAGCAGTGATACAGAAGTATGGCATTTTTAGATATTCTGTGCTTATTATGTTAAACAAAACGTAAAAATTAAACTATGATATATTTGCTTTTAGATGAGAGGATCAGTTGAGATGTTTGTGGTTTCTAAACTACAATTGATTTCCAGGACAGGAAAAGGAAAGACTAAAATTAGTACAAAAGGTAATAACTGGATAGTTATTTTTAATTATTATTTTACTATTTTTTATGATTTGTGTTTTTCTGAAATGTGAATATAAGTCATACTGCGCTCGAAGGCAAGATATAAAGTAATTTATCAAGTGTTAAACACAACATGCCATGTTGAAGCTTTTTTAATGCTTAATACTGAATGAACTAAAGTTTTAACTTTATATCTTATTTATTAATTATGTTTGTGTGTGTGTGTGTGTGTTTGTGTACTCAACCTTATCTGTAACTACACGAGAGGTCAAGCCTGAGGACACCATCTTCTGCAAAGTCTTCTCTTTGCTCTGTGCCTGACGAGCTAGCTTAGCCGAGCCGTGACCGAATCGAGCAATATAGTTCTACAGAGAGATTGTAAGACAGAGAGGAGTTCTTCAGTTTCCCACAGAGGAGGAGAATAAGGAATGAACCAGTAAATTAATGGAATAGACATTTGGAGGAGAGTAATGAGAAGAACAATTTTCAGCAACTAAAGTTGGGAGAAAGACCTCTGAGGAACGAAGGAGCGTCTTCCAGCACTGTTTTACCTTCATGTGTGTGATCTGGTCCTGCTCCCAGTTGTAGCGTTTCATTTGGTTCTCCTCAAGCTCCTCCCTGGTCTTTACGTATTGGTCGTAATTGCCCTTTAAAAGAAATCAGATGGCACAGAAAAGCTGAAGGCACGCTTTTGAGTTATTTCTTTAATTCTTATTTACAATGGGAAACTTTTGGGAACCCTTTTTAATAGATACATCAACAAACGTATTATTTTATAGTAGCAAGTTTGATAAAATTGCTAAAAGTCTATCTAATTAGTCAGGGTATTGTTGATTTTTATTTTAAAATGTTATCACCTAGAGAAAATTTTTGTGGTTGAAAATAATACCTTTTAATTTCAAATGCTTCTGGCTAAAAACTTAATTACATCACCATTTGCTAAAAACCTTTAAAAGATATCTATTAATTTAACACAACAGAAATATAATATATATATACAAACCCCCGATTCCAAAAAGTTGGGACATTGTACAAATTGTGAATAAAAACAGAATGCAATGAAGTGGAAGTTTCAAATTTCAATATTTTATTCAGATTAAAATATAGATAACATATCAAATGTTGAAAGTGAGACATTTTGAAATGTCATGCCAAATATTGGCTCATTTTGGATTTCATGAGAGCTACACATTCCAAAAAAGTTGGGACAGGTAGCAATAAGAGGCCGGAAAAGTTAAATGTACATATAAGAATCAGCTGGAGGACCAATTTGCAACTTATTAGGTCAATTGGCAACATGATTGGGTATAAAAAGAGCCTCTCAGAGTGGCAGTGTCTCTCAGAAGTCAAGATGGGCAGAGGATCACCAATTCCCCTCAATGCTGCGGCGAAAAATATTGGCGCAATATCAGAAAGGAGTTTCTCAGAGAAAAATTGCAAAGAGTTTGAAGTTATCTACAGTGCATAATATCATCCAAAGATTCAGAGAATCTGGAACAATCTCTGTGCGTAAGGGTCAAGGCCGGAAGACCATACTGGATGCCCGTGATCTTCGGGCCCTTAGACGGCACTGCCATCACATACATACAGGAATGCTACTGTAATGGAAATCACAACATGGGCTCAGGAATACTTCCAGAAAACATTGTCGGTGAACACAATCCACCGTGCCATTCGCCGTTGCCGGCTAAAACTCTATAGGTCAAAAAAAGAAGCCATATCTAAACATGATCCAGAAGCGCAGGCGTTTTCTCTGGGCCAAGGCTCATTTAAAATGGACTGTGGCAAAGTGGAAAACTGTTCTCTGGTCAGACGAATCAAAATTTGAAGTTCTTTTTGGGAAACTGGGACGCCATGTCATCCGGACTAAAGAGGACAAGGACAACCCAAGTTGTTATCAGCGCTCAGTTCAGAAGCCTGCATCTCTGATGGTATGGGGTTGCATGAGTGCGTGTGGTATGGGCAGCTTACACATCTGGAAAGGCACCATCAATGCTGAAAGGTATATCCAAGTTCTAGAACACACATTTGCTCCCATCCCGATTTGCTCCCATTCCAGACTTCGTCTCTTTCAGGAAAGACCTTGCATTTTCTAACATGACAATGCCAACAGACACAACTACTGCATCAATCACATCAAACAACAACATCATGGCTGCGTAGGAGAAGGATCCTATCCGGGTACTGAAATGGCCAGCCTGCAGTCCAGATCTTTCACCCATAGAAAACATTTGGCGCATCATAAAGAGGAAGACGCGACAAAGAAGACCTAAGACAGTTGAACAACTAGAAGCCTGTATTAGACACAAGAATGGGACAACATTTCTGTTCCTAAACTTGAGCAACTTGTCTCCTCAGTCCCCAGACGTTTGCAGACTGTTATAAAAAGAAGAGGGGATTCCATCCACACAGTGGTAAACATGGGCCTTGTCCCAACTTTTTTGAGATTGTGTTGATGCCATGAAATTTTTAAAATCAACTTATTTTTTCCCTTAAAATTATACATTTTCTCAGTTTAAACATTTGATGATGTCATCTATGTTGTATTCTGAATAAAATATTGAAATTTGAAACTTTCCACATCATTTTGCATTCTGTTTTTAATTCACAATTTGTACAGTGTCCCAACTTTTTTGGAATCGGGTTTTGTATATATATATATATATATATATATATATATATATAAACCACACACACATTAGGGGCTTGAGGTCAAAAAAACTGCATGTTTAAAGTACAACACAGTGCATGTGTAATCATCAGAAAAATAAAAATAAAGAAATGTATATCACATAAAAAATAATATTTGTTTAAATAATATTATTAATTATTAATAATTAATAGCAGACATTCACCTGCAATAAAAAGTAGTGTTGCATATTTTTTCTCCCTGTTGCATATTTATTTTCCTCTCCCTTGAATTTTTTATATAATTTGTGGGGGGCGTTTGCCTGGTGTAATAGTAACAGTTTAAAATATTGTATAGTAAAATAAGTAGTAAAATATTTCACATAGTATAATAGATGGTATAGAAATAGTAAAATATTTGCAGACCTGAGTGGAAATGAACAGGACCGCTAAACCTCCTATAACACTTTCTGTTGTCTTTGGGTCAAATGGTCAAATTTAATTCTTTTTCCTGTTTTTTTTTTTCTTCTACACTTTAGTAACATTTAACACATTACAATACGATAACAGAGACACACTGTCTGATTACCATATACAACAAAAGCGATTACAATAACGCAAATTTGCTCTACATAATGTGCACAGAACGTCTATGTCACTATGTCATACTGAACCTGTTTTAAAAGTTTTACATTATAATTATATTTTATATATGTGATTGTTTAAAATTAACACTGTGTAATCTAGAAATGGAAGATAATTTAATATTTCATGCTATAAACAGCTAAATTAGGAGGATAAATGTTGCATGGTTGATGGAAAGACAATACAAGGGTTAAACTATTCTTGCAAAACCATCACTTATACTGGCTTATTTTGTAATTGTTCATCAGACGGATCAGTTGTGTTAATGTCTGTAGAAACAGGAAGCCTGTGCTTTGGTTGACCGGTATCTAATCCCTGCTTTATAAAGTGCATAAAAACAACTTACTGTGTAATATCTGAGTTTCCTGTGGTGTAGATGTATGATGTTTGTGCAAACCCCATTCAGGAAGTCTTGAGAGTGTGAGATTAGTACAAGAATTCGCTTAAACCTGGGAAAAAAAACCACCCACAGATATTCAGAATTGTTCCAAACATGCATTAAAAAAAAAAAAAAAGCCTTAGCAACATACGATTTGAGTTCCTCCTCCAGCCACACGCAGGCATCCAGGTCAAGGTGGTTTGTGGGTTCATCCAGTAACAGCATAAAAGGTTTAATAAACAACAACGCTCTGACATGGTGGAGAAAAGAGCACAAGGGGAAACGCAAAAGGAGTAAATATCAATACAAGAGGTTTCTAGTAGAAGATTTGATTATAAATTACCCATGCAGACATCCTACCTGGCCAATGAGACACGCATTCTCCAACCACCACTGAAGTCTGTCAGCTTTTTGTGCTGCATGGCTGGTGTAAAGCCCAAACCGAACAGAATGCGTGAAGCTCGAACCTCTGCTTTGTCTGCATCTAGCTCTTCCAAACGCTCATAGATCTCCATCAGCTTCTCGCACTCTGCTACACAACGTCAACAAGTCTATTGTTGGAGACTTTATATTGGCCCAGGTTACAATAAGGTCACATTACAATATTAACATGGCGGCGGTCTGACATGAATTTGATTTATACTACCTGCATACTTTATAGAATCTCCTTTATTAACAGTCAGAAAGTATGTAATTACTTAAATGTACTACATACTTAAGTAGTGTGCGATATCAAATAGAGCCAAACATTTTCCTGCACACCCATATATAGCGTTTAGTTCTCCATGCTAGGTAAAGATATTATATGGAAATCTTATTCATCAGTACTTAGAGCTTGTTCATCTTGTTCACCTCTGGCATCTATTACTGTAACTCTCTTTTATTTGGTTTAGCCCACAAGCTTCTTCATAAACTAGAATTCTGCTGCTGGTATGATAACCTGCACGCCATCTATACAACACATTACATCATCTCAACAGCTTCATTGGCTGCCCATCAAATTTTGCACTGAATTTTATATTTCTCTTTTCATCTACAAAACTCTCCATGACCTCGCCCCACCTTACAGCCCTACACTCTCTCTTGAATTCTTTGCTACTATACACCGCCTGCTCGTTTAAAAAACATGGACCCTAGAGCCGTTAGCCGTGCTGTCCTCACCGATGGAATTCTCTTTCCTCTAACATCTGTAATTTAGAGTCGTTACCTGAATTCAAAGCCAAACTCAAAATGTATTTATTCAGAATAACTTACAATACATGATTACTGTCTGCACTCAAATCCAGCTTATTGTTTGCTCATCTATGTAACTGCTGTTCTCCCTTTATTGTGTTATGACATTGTTATTATTGTTATTGTACTATTATTCTACTTCTAATAAAATGTATTATTGTTATTATTATTATTATTATCTGTGTAATAGTTTATCAGTGCTTAGTATGTGTGGCTCACAGTCCTCATGGGCCAGTCTTTCTGCCTCTTTCTCCAGCTGGATCCTCTCCTCATCCACCTCCATCACACACTGTAATGCTGTCTTCTCACTGGGAGCCATCTCCCGAGTCAGATGATAAATGTCTATGTGCTCGGGGATAGGAACCTCTCGATGGCCGATTGCAGACAGCAGCATAGATTTACCTGTCATAAGACACATTAGGGGGAAAATAAATGTATAAATGTGCTACACAGTCAAATGTTTAACTGTCGGCTCCCCTAGAAGAGCAAAAAGACATTGATCAGTATTAGTGCATTATACTATCAGTCTTATATAATCCACACCTGTGCCATTAAGGCCAATGAGACCGTAGCGTCTGCCTGAGTTCAGTTCCAGGCTTGTGTCACTCAGAAGCTCCTGCCCATGAAAAGTGAGTGAAAGGCTGCTGATGTGAACGTCTGTACTGTTGGGGTGCGATGCCAAAACGCCTGTAACCGCTCGAGCCTCTATCTTTTTTAGCTCAAACTCATCCAGCTGTTTAGTCAGCGCAGAAACATCTGCAGAATAAGATAAAACAGTTCAAAGAAGAAAAAAACATGGCATAAAATATTTTATTAGATTTACAATCCAACTACATTTATCGGTATAAATACATTATCATCAATACACAAGGCTGCCTAATGTATTAGAGGCATTTGTAAAATGAAGAATGAACTTTAGGAAACACTGGGGGTTAAAAAAAACAGAGACCTGAAACTACTGTGGAAGAAGCGTGAGTGTGTGTGCTAGAGTGGTTCTGTAATGACACATGATAAATGCAAATGTACTGGAGTCAAGTGGAGTCAAGCGAGTCGGAAATTCACGCATTGTGAAAACCACTGTAAATAACACACCTTCGTTTGTTTCTCCGTTTGGAACTGCTTCATTTTCCTCCGGCTGCTCGACCTCCTCATGCTTTTTTATCCGCTGACGAGCTTTGGCCGCCTCTTTCTTCTTGGCAGCCTTCTTCTTGGCAAGGTCTGAGGGCATGGCTGCACAACTGTCGGGGCTACACACTGACATGACATTAATAACTTTTGTTACAATTATTGTTCTTAATTTAAACAGCCAATACTCTCTATAGCCAAAAGTATGTGGACACTTCAGCATCATATTGTTATATCTTCCTAGGGTTATACAGTCCCCCACGGTTGTCACATAATTGTCTAGAATATATTTATTTGATGTAGAGTTACAAATTTCCTCTCAGTAATGTTCTGGCGGGAAGGTCTGGGGAGCAGTCAGCATTCTGATTTACCCCAAAGGTGTTTAGAGATCAGGGCAAGGCAAGAGTGTTTGTTTCAAACTGTGTGCAAGACAGTGGTTTAGAGTTTGCGCTCTTATTTTTAAAGAACTGCTTACTGTCGGATTAATACTTAGAACCTGATCCACCACAAATCTGGATCGTGACAGGAGCAGCATGATGTGTTTCTGATGTGTAATACCATATGGCAAAACCTGATCTGTGACTGTTCCTACCTGTAATAAAAGAATCATAACGAATAATGCAGAATTTATATCCTATTCATCTTATGTTCTACTTAAAATGTTGTCTTTTTCCATGTGATTCATGAAATTACTGATGGGTGAAATGTCTATCATTGTCCTATATGCATATATATATATATATACTGTATATAGTTATATATAGTTTATTTTAGTTATATATAGTTACATAGTTTATATATAGTTTATCTGTCTAGCTATATATATATATCTATATATATATATATATATATATATATATATATATATATATATATATATATATATATATAGATTTGATTAATTTTTTTTTTAATTCTGAAAGTAAAGTAAAGCGTATAATCATGCATGTGACAAAAAAATATGAATTTGAATGTCACTTTAACATCAAGCTTAAATCAGCCTCTCAATTAACCATCTGATGTCATCAGTATGCGCCTACCAAACCCTTTTTGGAATCTTTCATTTTTGTCCACAAACAAACTGAAAAACTTAAATACTGAAAAAACTGAAAATACTGAAAAATAGCTTATTGTCTGATACTGTAAATTCATAGATTCTGGAACAATTTTCTGACAATGTCGATTCCTGGATTACCATTTAATCACAACAGGAAATTAGATAAACTATGTTATACAATTAAAATAATTTATGATAGTCAAGGAATTTAGTAAATGTATTGATTATAATGATCCAAAAATAAACATTAATAAATTTAGACAGTTTATCATAAACAATTACTAATAAACAATTTAATATAAAATTTTTGAATCTGTAAACGTGTAGAGCCGCAATAGAACAACATTCTTACTATAAAACGGGATAATAAGGAAATAAAAGCTTATAACCATCCGAAAAATCTATGAATTTAGTCATGAAGATGAGGGGAATGTTCACACATTAGCTAAACTGCACATACATCTAGTATTCAATTATTCAGTTCCACATGTACTGTTTTACATATGTCATTTAAATATTTTATGATTTTTATTTAATAAATAGATTTATAATATTACATTTTGGTTTACAAGAAGAAAAATATTTAAAAATAGATTGTGGCAGGTTTGGTCACCTATTTCTATATGACTTTAAACGTATCACAGGCTAAGAAATAGTTTGTCCTGTAATAAATATATATTTATTTATATTCAGGACACATTAAGAAGATGGTGTACAAAAATACAGAGGAACCAAGTGGTGTGTCTAAAAAGCACTATGTTCACTCTTTAGTGCACCTTTTGGCAAGTTTTGTCTTCTTGTATATTAAGTACAGGATAGTGATAGAGCCTCCTGAGCAACTTCTGAGATCCCACAATGCAATTCTTGGGATTAGCGTCCTAACTAAGCAACACAGACTACCCATAATGCACTTCGGAGTCTGTAGGGAGCAGGGAGCAGGACACTATTTGAGACACAAGCACACTTCAAAGTGTTGCGCATTTACACAGACATGTGCCAAGAGCAGCACGTAACCAGGCCCGGCTAGGTGTAGCTAAGCTAATGCTAGCCAGCCATTTCCCTTGAAGTGTCAGCGGCTTTAACCGGCTTTTACTATGACGGGTTATTGGAAGTGGCAGTAATTTAAAAAATTAACATTTTAAAAATGATTAAAGACGGCTGGCTGTTATTTTGACGACTTTTTCCCCCACACAAAATGCGTCTAATATCACAGCATGCATGTAATATCCATATATAGCTTACACCCATAACCGGCATATTAGTGGAGCAAGGAATGCTAAGCAGCTAACTAGTAGTTTATCTATAGGAGTTTATAAACGTTTATTTTAAAATTCATCACTGATATTAAAGGGGGAAATATATGCGGTTATTGTGTTGTGTTTATGGAAAAGATTTTAGGTCGAAATTTGTTAATGTTACATAGAGAAAAAAATGGACGCTGAGGACAAAGCAGTGTAGTTATTACTGTGCTATTAATGAAAGTTCAGCAAAGTTTCTAAGCTTCCTACCTGTACTGGAGAAAGCAGCTGGTAGCAGACAGGCAGTGAGACAAGCTGTATTAGGACACAAACAAACCTCCTCTCTCAGGGAGGGGCACCTGACAGCTTCACATGGCACTAGAAACCTTCATTAACTGTATTTTTATAATGATCAGGGATTTTATACAGTAGATAATGGCCACTTTAGTAGGAACACCAAGAACACAGGTGGAAGCGCAGTGGTTAAAGTGTTGAACTGCTAAACAGAAGGGTGTGGGTTCAGTTCCCATTACTACTAAGTTACCACCTCTGGGCCCCTGAACAAGGCCCTTAACCCCTAATTGCTAAGCAGTATACATAAAATAAATGTAAGTCGCCCTGCATAACGGTGTCTGCTAAATGTAAGAACGAGAAGATCAAGGAGCTTCTCATGATAATGACATAATTTCTTATAATAATGACTAAGCTTCTTATAATAATGACTTAGTTTATTATTATAATTATATTTTCTTAAAATAATTGAATATTTAATCATTAAATTTAATATTTTTCATAAGAATTTAATTATTTAAATTACTTTAATTCTATGCCCGACTCATTAATATTCAGATTATCATTAGTGAGGTGTATTGACTATTTATGATTAATAATTGTGCGTGTACAGGGCGGGATATGAGACTGATTCAAGTAAACATTTTTGCGTATGTACGAATTTATCAATCAGAGTCCTTTTTTTTGCATTTTGCGCGCAAATCCCACTTTAAATAAAGACATGGTACAGTTTCACAAATGATTTTCCAGATGTTTGTAGATTTGCTGAATAAAACATCAGCTTTATCAGTTTTATTCTTCCTACTCCATTCGCGCAGAATTCGCTGAAGGGCGAGGAGTTCTAATTTTAAACTATTTTAGTAAAGTTAGTATAAAATCTGTGGATCACACGGGGGCGCGCATCAGCAACACAGACTGGCGCATAGTCAGTATAGGATGCGTTATAATTACAGTTCTTCATTATTATTATGAGATGTTAAATCATTATTTTGAGAAAGTCATCATTACGAAAAAAGCATCGCATTATTACCAGTTAGTTTCTTATTATTGTAAGAAAATAAGCCAATTTCATTGGGAACTGTGACATTATTATGAGAAAATATCTTATGGTTATAAGAAAGTTTCTCATTATTACATATATTATATTATATAATGCACTTATAATAGTCTAATTTTCCATTAATAATAGTAGAAAAAAACCATTTTTTTGTGAATTTTGACAAAAATTAAATGTTTTCGTGCAAAAAAAATGAAATAAAAAAAATAAAATAAAAAATCATAAGCATCAGTACCAACAAAAAATAAGAAACAACACACCAAAACACACAGTAAAATAAACTGACCTTTGCAACACCACTTAAATTCGCCAGGGTATATTGAGACAAATCAAAGCAGGACCAGTTACACTTAACTTTAACATTAATAACTACATAATAACGTGACACATTAAAACAATAATAATTGTTATTATCATCAGTGGTTCGTTATGAACTTTATATTATCTTTATAACGCGCGTTAGTTACTATAATAACATAATAATAACCCTGGGAACATTACTCTGTAGTAAAGCTGAGCGCGGAACCTTTGTGTTTGCGGCTTGTTTCTGGGGGCCCCCACTGCAGGTTCTGCGTCCGTGTTTTTTCCCCTTTTAAGTCGTGTAACGGCGTCTCTGGTTTGGAGTGTAGACATCAGTTTTACGGAATGTTTTACTATGTTTTAGATTAGATTAAGACTCGGACGCATCTGACTAACAATGATCTGACTAAGGATGTGATTGACGGTGTAAGTTACCTGTCCCGCTGTTCTTCGTAAAGAAGATCTGTCTGCTGTGGAGAGAGAAAAAAACGGACCAAAGTGATTTTTTTTTTTGTCGGATGTTTAAAGCGGATCGTTGGGCTTTTACTACTGGCTATCGCATTAAAAACAAAAGAGTGGATCTCTGGAAAAGATTATCGAATGTAGATGTGTAGAATAATGATTAACGGTGCTTATAAATACCGTATTTATTTAAGTTTAGGAAGTATTTGAAGGAGGAGGGGTGAGAATCGACGCCAGCGACGAGTATTTGCTACTTCTCCGTTTGTGGGTGTTGCAAAATTAGGAAATACAGAGCAGCGCTGTTATCAAGGAATTTGGACAGCTTTTAAAGTCTTGGATTGCAAGATGTTCCTCCATATAAGCTGCTAATGGTCTCAACTCAGAGTAGAAGATGCTCAACATCCTGGTCAGTTTATCCTGGACATCCTTCCTACAGTAACTGTCCTCAGTTAAGGATGTGCACTCAGTTGGAAGCCTAGTTTATCTCATCCATAAATATTGTGACCTGAGGAATTGGGGGAGTCCAAACCTCTGCCCCCCCCCTGACATCTTACTACTCCAGAGGACAAAAATCCATCGTCTAGCTTTCCTTTTTTAACCATGCGCCTTTCCCCTTTTCTTGCCGTCTTCCGGCCAGCCCTGCCTCTTATTCTGGGCTTGTCTTTAGGCTGCAGTCTCAGCCTGCTGATGGTGTCCTGGACGCAGGGGGACACGGATGAGGTCTGCAGTGATCAGCTGCGACTTGGACTTCTTCAGGGTGCTCATGTGGGAGAACCCCAGAGAGCGGACACAGGGGACAGGAACGAGGATTTCCAACCTCGCATTGTCCCCTATCATAAAGACCCCAGCAAGCCACATAAAAAAGTGCTCAGGTCAGTAATGCTTGTGGATGCTACATTTAGGATAGAGAAGGATGTGATGTCCAATCACAGTGGACATCTGATAGTAAATATAGTGATAGATAAGGATTCCTGGATTACTGCACTTTTACACAGGGTTCACAAGAAGCTTCCATCACATCTCAGAGACTATAGTAATCAATTAATATGCAAACAATGCGAGTGGAACCTAGAAAAAGTTACGACTTCACTTATGTACCGATCCAAAAATGTTACCACAAAATATCATTTCTTACATTTTTGCAGTTCTATGGAGCGTTTTGAGGTCTTGAACCGCTTCTGATGTTAACGATGCCTTCGTAATCATTTAATTATAAGGAATACAACAGGATGTTTATGTGAGTCATTCTTTGGGCTTTTGTTGAAAGGTTGTTAGTTTAAATCTCTACACAATCATGGTCAGTAAGCAAAACCTGGGACTTCTCAGCTGCATTCCGTCTTACGCTGTCCTTTCTTGTTCTGAATTTTTCTGTAGTCTGAACAAAACAACAGTAAATTATTGGTCCTTACCCCCCAAAAACAATATTGGTGCAGAACCTAAAAAGAGTTTTGATGTAGAAATGTATAATTGATATGGTTTTGAAGAGAGGAATAACCCCTGTGGATGTGTGTTTTCCTTATGTTTCTGGTGTTTCGGTTTCCCAGGTTTCCTCATCTATATCTACATTTACATTCACATTTTTAGCACCCTTATCCAGAGTGACTTACATACATTTTATTTAAACAAGTGGGCAATTGGGAGTTAAGGGTTTTGCCCCGGGACCCAGCATTGGTAGTTTGGTGGTTCTTGGAATCAAAACCACAATCTTCTGGTTAGCAGTCCAACACCTTAGACACTATGCTACCATTTTCCTTAACTAGTTAAAAACATGCTAAGTGGCATCTCTAAATTGACCATAGTGTGTGAGGTTGTGCGAGTTTGTGTGAGATTTTGTGAGTGATGAGTGTCCGACTTGATAGACTCCAAGCTTCACACAAACGAGTGTAGAATACGTGTTACAGAAAATAGATTCATTCATTCATTTATCTTCTATACCCGCTTATTCCCTAATTCGGGGTCACGGGGATCTGCTGGAGTCTATCCCAGCTGTCACCCTGGACAGGTCGCCAGTCCATCACAGGGTCACATACACACACTCACGCTCACTCCTATGGGCAATTTATAATGACCAATCAACCCAACATACATGTTTTTGGACTGTGGGAGGAAACCGGAGTACCCGGAGTAAAACCCACGCAAACACGGGGAGAACAGAAAATAGAGTCACATTTTCTACAAGTAATTAAAGAAACTTTAATGCAAACCTTTTATAATGATGTAATAATAACGTATTATAATAATTTTTAATAATGTAATTTTGTGCCTAAAAAGAGCAACATGTTAGTATAAATGTACAGCATGGAGAAAACCCAGACGACCTCCGAGGATGAATTTACTAAACCGTGTGTGAGATAGAACTGTTTTGTGTGAGATAGAACTGTTTTGTGTGATCTGACTGTTGAGTGTTGTGTTAGTATAGCTACAGCCTGTAGCCCTTTCAGCATCAGACCTCTATAAAGTTATGATTCTCCATACAGTCTCATAACATCTTAACGAGTCTGTCTTATTTCCATGTTGGTTAGGGTGTTGCAATGAACTAACAACAAGCTTGCAAAGGCTATATAAAAAAAATAAAAGTTTCAGTTTGCTGAAAAGGTAGGAATGTTTTTTACACAGCATTTAGCATCAGATGGGAAAAAATGGCATGCAGAGCCAATCAGCTCAAATAAACCACAGCTTTCAATTAGTCTGGGATGCTGCTGGATTAGGATGGGATATACTGTAATGCCTGCGTCTGCGGTTTCCTACCCTATTCTAACAACACACACTAAGAGATTGGCATCTCTTTCGTGTGTGTGTGTGTGTGTAGGCAGGGTGCATGTGTAAGTGATTGCCTGGCATCCTGTTCAGGTTTTGGCCCACCTTGTGCTCTAAGCCCAAGATAGACTCCATGGTCCCTGAGATCCTGTGTAGGATGAGCAAGTTCAGATTTGCAAAGCTACTTGGGCTTTTTTTTAAATCATACGCTAAAATAAAGTAACTCTGGTGATGGAATAACATAGATGTACACAGATTAATACATACGTATAGACTGATATTTAAAGAAACCTAAACCTAAAACCTATTTTTATGTTTTACAAGTCTCTTCGTTTTCTTTGTCAGGGAGCTTTTTCAATTTTTTTATATTGTCTGTGTTTTCTGCAGGACCCGTTATATTAACACAGAACTTGGAATACGTGAGCGCCTTCTGGTGGGCATCCTGACCTCTCGCGCTACTCTTAACACGCTGGCCATGGCAGTGAACCGTACCGTGGCCCACCGCTTCCACCGCACCTTTTTTTTCACTGGCCTTCGCAGTGCTAAGCTGCCCCATGGCATGACTGTGATCGCACATGGAGACGACCGGCCCGTCTGGCTTATGTACGAAACTATCCGTCATCTGCATCAGCATCATGGCAACGAATACGACTGGTTCTACCTGGCCCAGGACGACACATACACTCAAGCGGAGCGCATCATGAACCTAGTGGGGCATTTGAGTGCGGGGCGGGACCTCTACATGGGTCGTGCAGAAGAGTTTATCGGCGGTGAAGAGCAAGCTCGCTACTGCCATGGAGGGTATGGCTACCTGCTGTCACGAAGCCTTCTGGCCCGGCTACAGCCACACCTGGACGCCTGCCGCAACGACATCCTTAGCGTCAGGCCTGACGAGTGGCTCGGACGCTGCATTATCGACTACCTGGGACTGAGCTGTATGGAAAAGCACCAGGTGATGAGTATGAAATTCCTCATGATATCACAGATTGTTGCTGGAGAAGTGGGTATTGTTGTAATGTTTGTTTTCTGCATTGTATAATTTCCACTGATGCTATTTCATCACCTGTGTTAACGCACATTTAAGTATTGTAGTAGAAACTATTAAACTATTAAAAAATTTTGAAGGGCAGATTTTGAAAAAAAAAAAACCCTTGATTTCCAAAATGTTTGTACATTTGCTTAAGGTGGTATTTGACTTGTGTGGGAAAGGGTTAAAGCAAAAAAAGTTTAATGGAAACACCTTCGCTGATAAATTTGAATATTAAACCCACGTGGTGTGAATTGTGTTTCTGCTGATAGTGTTACATCGCTGCTAGCAGCCACAGGTGCGTCTAGACGGATGAGGAAAGCTGCACTGCTTGGACATTAATACTTGCCCCGATAGCTAAATGAAGTCCTGTCCCCATTATTCTTACTTTATTGCTTACTCAATAAATTCTGCCGTAGCAAACATTAAGCCCGCGTGAGTAATTGGCTGTGTTCATTCCATTAGGCTTGCTTATTTATTTACTGTTGGTCACTAGGTTACCAATACCACCTACAGCCGCTTAAACAACTTAAATATATTTTTTTATAAACTTTGAAAAGATTTGCTTCACGTTAGGATGAAAACCCGGCTTATATGAAGTTAAGATAGTCACATGTTTGTTAGTTATTTCCGGAGTATGAACGCAGTTGTGGCAGTTGACAAGATGAAAAATAATAAGAAAAAAAACCCCATTTCAACCGAAACAATTCACACAGTCACACCACGGTGCCCCTGAAGCTCTCTGTTTAGCAGTAGTGTTAAAAAAATAAGAACTTGCTCTATCAATTATTTTTAACAAAAACAAGGGAGCTGTGCTATTGCTGAAAATCATTTATAACCCTCTGGACCAATCAGAATAGATAATCTAACAATACAAAATGTGATCTGATCAATTTCTTTAGTTTACGAATGTATAAAGTATATTTGGGTGTCAGTGCATTAAACTGCCTTTATTACACCTCTGAAGTCGAATTCATACTATGAATTATTAACATGTTACTCGTGTGCTTCAGGAGATGACCTACTATTACTTCGAGCTGCAGAAAAACGCTGAACCCGAGCACGAGGACAGCATCCAGTTCAAGAACGCCTTCACCGTGCACCCAGTGTCAGAGTCGGCACTCATGTATCGTTTACATAAACGCTACAGCCAGATTGAACTGGACTGGACCTACGCCCAAATACAGCAGCTCCAGGTGTCACGCTTGTTTCATAGTAATGACATTAAAATTACGCCAATAATAAAACGGCACAGCATGATAGTTTAAGATTTAGATAGCTTAGCACTGTTAAATTGTGAGAATATCCACATAAGTAATAAGTAAAAGTAATTTATAAAACAGAATAATTAAGAAAACTTGCAAAATATATGTTAAGATTTCCCTTTAATGCCTGTAAGTAATATTTACACGTCAAGCTTTTAAAGTTTTTTTAGGCTTCATTTATAGCGCCTTATACCCTGCACACCTTGTAAAACACACCTAACAGTCTTAAGCAGGCCCAGTGGCAGTAATCTGGAAATGATATTTTTAAGCTTTAAAGAAATTCAGACTGGATAACAGCTTTATATGAAACCTTATTGAGTTTAATGGCGTCTTCCTTACGTTGCACATATTCTTTTTTTTTATATGCTGGTCTTTCTAAAGTTAGTTTTCTTTCGGTTTATTTTTTTGCTGTTAGTCTCTTAACAGCTAATAAAGAGCCATGGTTGTTTAAGAAGTGTGGAATTCTTTCTAATATTCTACTGCTGCAGTAGCCAGCCTAGCCGCAGGGGAAAATGGTCCCCCAGGGGCAGCCTGTCTGGTGGCCTACAACAACCTTTTGATTGTAGTTTGTACCGAGCAGAAAGAACCACTATTAAAGTGTATTTATTAACTTTATAATCTAAGTCATTTCCTCTAGTGGCGTTTAGCATGTATGAATTCATCCTGTTATGCTTATTCACTTTTATGTGTATTTCTTCAATCTATATAAATGCCCTGTCTCTCTTGCCCCAGGTTCAAATCAACAATCTGAGCGAGCTTACTCCGGAAGGCAAAGCAGGGGCCACCTGGCCCATTGGAATCAACCCTCCCTTCAGTCCCAAGACGCGATTTGAGGTGCTCAACTGGGAGTATTTCACAGAAGAGCATATCTACTCCTGCGCAGACAGTTCCCCGAAGTGTGAGCTCCATGGTGCAGACCGTGCAGACGTTGTCTCCATTCTGGAGACTGCTGTGGAACGTCTAAACGAGCGCTATCAACCACAGTTGCGTTTTCGAAAGCAGCGATTGTTGAATGGTTACCGTCGCTTTGACCCCACACGAGGTATGGAGTACATACTGGACCTAGCACTACAGGCTTTTACCCAGAAAGGACACAGTCAGGTGATCGCCAAGCGTGTGGGCTTGCTAAGACCTCTCAGCGCTATAGAAATCATTCCAATGCCCTATGTGACTGAAGCAACCAGAGTGCAGGTTATTCTTCCAGTGACTGCACGGGATCAGGACTTTGTGGGCAACTTTTTGGACACCTATGTAATGAACATTTTGGACACTCGGGACAATGCTCTACTGACTTTCCTTTTTGTGTATGATCCTTTCGATGCACAGAGGGTCAGCCAGACAGATGTGTTTGCCAGCGTGAAATCTATGATCAGCGAGGTGGAGAAGCGCTACAGCGACGTGAAGATCCCATGGATCAGTGTTAAAACAGAGGTTCCCTCACAGATCAAGCTGATGGACATCATCTCCAAAAAGCATCCAGTGGACACACTTTTCTTCCTAGCCAGTGTCTGGACCGAGGTCACTGGCGACTTCATGAATCGCTGCCGCATGAATGCCATCAGTAACTGGCAGGTCTTTTTTCCTGTTCATTTTCAAGAGTACAGCCCTGCTCTGGTGTATCATGACCAGCAACCATCCGCAGCTTCGTCCTTTTCTTCTGAGGCGCTCCGAGACGGCCGCTTTGACCGGTATGCATTTGAGGAGGCCTGTTTTTACAATGCGGATTACATGGCCACCCGTACCAAGATGGCCAATGACATCATGGACAATGATGAGTTGCTGGAAAGCATGGACATTTACGAGATTTTTGTACGCTACTCAAGCTTACATGTCTTCCGAGCGGTAGAGCCAGCTCTGATTCAGAAATATGTCCGGCGAGCTTGTAACCCTCGGTTCAGTGAAGACATCTACCATCGCTGTGTGCTAAGCAATTTAGAGGGCCTGGCCTCACGATCACACTTAGCTATGGCACTGTTTGAACAAGAGCAGGCAAACAGCACCTAGGACATATGACTGGGAAGGGAAGTAGACCTGTCTGTGGAGAGTCTGTTAAATGTCTCATTGTGCCAATGTAACTGGCCTCACTGAAAAAACGGCAAACTGTGAAGACCAAATTTTATTTCCATGATAAAGCGTGAAAAGTTCAAGAAACAAATCCACTTACAGCAACCAAAATGATTAAAGTTATCTTATTCAGTAAGTCTGGACATCAGATTGGTTTTGAAAGTCTTATAGATTTTGGTCACTCTGATACACAGGCCTCAATGCTTATTTAAAGCCCATTTAGCTTTCAGTACCATTTATTATTTATTAATATTTTCTATGATCAAAGAGCACACAAGACCGGCATCGTGATGTAGTGGATTAAGGTGCCGGCACCCCACATGTGCTGTTGCGCTCCGGCGACTTGGGTCGAATCTGGCTCAGGTCCCTTCTGGTCTCTCTGTCTCCCCTATTTCATCTCTGTCTGTTCTATAAATAAAGGCAAAATGCCCCAAAAATATCTTTAAAAAAAAAACAAGAGCACACAAACTTACCCATATGGTTTTCTTACTTACACATCCCACATTACTTTCTTTTAGTGCGTAAGTGAATTAGAATTTTCTTCATCCTATAGTCATCCTAACTGCAAGTCAACATGCGGGAACACTGGCACCCTTTGCTCATAGTGCCGCATTATAAATAAAATATAATGTAATTACTGGCTTATTATTATTCTAGAACTATTGATTACATGTACTGATCCTGTTGGTGTGTGAACATACACGGAAATAACATTTGGATATATTTGAAAAGCACATAGCTGATTTACAGTATGTAAAGCTACAGGGAACCGACAGCGTAGCGTTTGGTAACGTTATGTTTATAGCACTGTATTTTACAAATGATTTAATTTTAAGAAAAGTCCAGAATTTTCACGGTTTTGTTTAATGTTGTGGTAAAGAGAAGCCGCAAAGCCTTTTGACCTAAAAATGTTTCTGTGTTGGAGAAGTCATAGATCACTCGCACTCGTTTCTTATGAAAAAGAAAACGATAAACGTCTTATCAACAATTACACACAAATACGAATCCCTGTGTAATAAATGTTAGAAACAACATATTTGGAATGTATGCTTTAACATCTATCTATCTATCTATCTATATCTATCTATCTATCTATCTATCTATCTATCTATCTATCTGTCTGTCTGTCTGTCTGTCTGTCTGTCTGTCTGTCTTTACCTGTCTGTCTGTCAGTTTGTTTGCATCTATCTATCTATCTATCTATCTATCTATCTATCTATCTATCTATCTATCTATCTATCTATCTATCTATCTATCTTTCTGTCTGTCTGTCTTTATCTGTCTGTCTGTCAGTTTGTTTGCCTCTATCTATCTATCTATCTATCTATCTATCTATCTATCTATCTATCTATCTATCTATCTGTCTGTCTGTCTGTCTGTCTGTTTTTAGTTTGTTTGCCTGGCTGTATCTATTTGTATCGATCTGTCTGTCTGTCTGTCTATCATAACATAGTTGAGCATAACAAAGTTGCATCTCTGAATCCATGTTGGTCAGTTTAGAGCCAGCAGCAGATACGAAGCTCATACAGCTCAAACTAATTTAAAAACCAGTAAAACTGAGCAAAACCACACAGAAACCTATACAGTCCCCGGTAATCGCAGAGATATTAGCTATATAATTCAATTTGCACTAAATCTAGAGGAAAGAGGTGGAAAGGAAAAAGATTATTCATTGTGCCTCAGCCTGAGAGTAATAAAAACCCTATATTATCACACTTATGCTGTGTTTTTTCTGTCACATAGAGACTTTAAGTGTTGGCAGGCTGGGTCACATGGTCGAGGGTCCTTCATTAAAGTGCACATTGTGGCTTTAGGGTGGCTGTGAACTGCTCAGTTATACACACGCAGCAGAAAGCAACACTCTGTACTAGTGTAGACTTGTGAGGATAAATAAGTTGTGTTACCTCAACTCCCATCTTCCCTTTCAAGCTGTTCTGTAGCAGATGCAGGAATTCAGATGCACGTTCAGAATGTGTTTCAAGGAATAGAGGATGAGTGAGAACGAGCTGCAGGAGGAGGAGGAGGATGGGGGGGCGGGTGGCTTTGAGGTTTACTGCACTCCCTTAGCCTGTCTGTCTGCCTGCCTGCACTCCACTCCCTCACTTCTTTCATTTCCTGTAATAAAGAGAAGGACTAGCTAAAATCCAGCAGGGCAGAAGAAGAGAGTGAAAAGGCTCTTTTAATAACGAACACACAGTCGACTCACTATACCAGCGAGCACCTGTTCCTCCTGTGAGGTGGTGAAACACAATAACACATCTGTCTGAGCAAACCCAGGCATGACAAAGACAGATTGTAGCCTAGCGTTCTGCTCTGCCACTATAAAGTTCTTTTGATTGATCAGTACGTTCGGTGCAGGAGAGTTTCTGCAGCAGTTAATGGAAAAAAAATTCTTTAATGCTCACAAAATGAATAGTGGGGATTGAAAGAATTTGATTTATTATTACTTTATAGCTGTAAATTGAAGTTGTAGCTTAGTGGTTAAGATGTTTGTCTGGGCCCCTGAGCAAGGCCTTCAACTCTCAACCACTCAAATGAATAATAGCAGTAAGTCGCTTTGGATGGGGGCACCTGGCAAATGCCAGAAATGTAAATGTAAGTAAAAATATATCGGATGTGATCATTTAAAAACAATAAAATGTAAAAATCAGAATTAAAGTCACTTTTTACAGAGACAGTCGACACTTTTACTTTTTTACATTTCCGGCCTATTTTTAAAACCGTTAAAAGCGCAGTTTCGTCGAATGTCTTGAAATTGCAACTGAAGTAGTAGTTTTGTGTAGTTTAATCTTGTAATTGTAAATGCTTAGAATAAAAAATGCCTATTAATCCCCTACATTTTTGCTTTTAATTATCAGGATATTGCTATTTTAGAATATACCTTATTTTTATTAAGTAAACATTTTTGTGTATTTAAAAACCAAAACATTTAATTAAATTCAACATATAGGTTTAATATACTTTTTCACCTGAGAAAGAAGGGATTAAATGACATCATTAAAACTTTTAAATGACAAAAGATTTAGAAGGTTTTTTTTAAAAGAATTACTATAATAATTGCAAAGCAACCGTGCAAACAGTATTAACATTTTTATTAAGTCAGGAAAGCTTCAGCTGCAATTTCCTAAACGGCTTTGACTTTTGCCTCATGTGGCTTAGAAAAGAAGTCCTGAAGGTACTGAATCCTTATCTAAAGCACTACTGCACTACTCAGGGGTGCACTAATGGATACCACATGACATTAAACCCACTGAGAAACTAGTAGAAACTCGGTCAGCTGTCATTAGTCCTACTTTTTAATACCATCCAGAAAAATGCAGAAATATTTTGGTTTGGGCAGCTGTAACTACAGCCCCGCCTCATTATAAAGTAAAAAAAAAAAAAAGTTTATTTTTAGACTTTTAAAACTTTCCAGTGCTGTTTTATTATAATGCGAAAAAAATGCATCTTTTATTTTTTTAGTCACTGAAAACCCCAAGATTTCAAGTATTTTTCTGTCTATTTGTGACATTTTAAATTCCCTGGAACGTCCTGGAAACCAAGGTAAAGTTTAAGAAGCATAAAATGTATTTTTTTATGTTTTGCATTAAATGTAACTAAAAAAATAACATTTTCTTTTATTAAAAGAAAAAAAAAACCCCATCGTACCTTGTGTTATTAATAAACACATAAAACACTGCAAATCGCTTTAATTTAATGAGCGATTGTACCTTCAGTAATGGATTAGGTTTTAGAAAGAGTTGAATCTTATAGTCAGCACACACACACACACACACACACACAAACACATGGACACACAAAAAAAGACAACAGCCTCGGGATCCGTTTTCTTTGACAAACTTTGGCAAGCGCTTTTATTTATTTACATCCACACTTGTGATTTTTACTACCTTCTTTGTTAAAACTGAAATGATGAAAAACGGCCGGGTGAGAAAAGTAATCGGAGTGTAGCGTCAAACACACTCTCCTCCTCACTCAACCGCATGTGTACAGAAAGTTCATTAACATTGACTAAAAAAAATCACTGGGTTAATACACCGTGTGCATCCATTGCATACAAACTGCTCTGTGTTGACATCAGAATTAAAGTACAGGCCACGGCTGGCATCGAGAGCTGGTGGAAGTTGACTTGCAACACACGACACGAGTGAAGAATCGCATGCCGGGGTGACCATATGAAAAAGAACGACTTAAACCTTCCGGCATTCTCCTGCATTAGGATCTAAAACTCTCACAAGACATTACATCAGTTATTAAAAATAAGGCTAACTAAGCAAAAGTTTACTTTAGTCAACTTTACACTGTTCTTTACATCGTTTGCTGGAGGTTTTTGCATGTAACAGCCACCACCACGTCAGTGTCATTGCTGTGGTCAATACCAATCAGATGAATTTTTCGCAATGAATCAGAAAAGACAGCATTAATGACAGTTTGTTAGACTTTTTATGCAGGACTGGGTAACCCATGTCCTTTAAGTTCCGTTATTGCGTCTGTTTTCCAGCTACCCCTGCCCGAACCACTGCTGATTACCTGCCTCAGGTGTGTTCAGTCAATCAGAGACACCAAATCATTAGGTGTCCTGTCAATCCACCTTCATCTGAAATGGTATCCTCCAGCTTCGGATTGACTGAGCGCACAGCATTATTTATTTAGCACATTTCATACACAGTGGTGATTCAAAGTAAAAACAGAAATTAAAAAAAAAAACCCACAAAGATTTAAAATGACAAAGAAATGTTGGAATTATAACATGTTTATAGTCAGTTGGGACGTTTTACAGCGCTCATTCAATAAATTCAGAATTGAATAGATGTGTTTTGGTTCGGTATTTAATGATGGCTACTGATTTAACACATCTGATCTTTTCTGGGAGCTGATTCCAACTGCGGGCTGCATAATAGCTCAAAGTTTAGAGTGAACGCTTGGTATGTCTAACTGACTTGATTCTAATAATCTGAGTGATCTGATTGGTTTATATTCGCAATTATAGGTCCTATAGGTCGTAAGTGTAATTGACAGCCAGTGTAAGGACCTGAAGACCGATGTGAAATGTTCAGCAGTAGTTCGGGAAGGGGTAACTGGAAAACAAGTGTAATAAATGAACTTAAGGAACATAAGGAGTTAGCCAGCCTGGCTTATATCTGCAGTGGCTCCGTAACGCCACTAGGTGAGTCAGTGATGACAGCTAGTGCGCTAAGAATTCAGCAGAAGAACAGAAACTAGCAGGAAATTAAGGTTTCACATTGGTGCTGAAGCTGAAACAGGATGTGGATGCGGTGTGCAGTAGGGGGTGCTCTAGTCTTGATGAATCGCACAGAACCTGGATGCTGGATCTCGGCAGAAGTGTGCTTCTATTTGTTTTCAAACTAAAATCACTAAAGTCTTTTATAAAGACAAGACAACAGCAATACAGAAGATTAAAAAAAACAGTAGCTGACCAGAACAGGTCATCATTTGTCCATTGTTTGTAGCTTTGACTCTCTGTGAGTCGGTGTTCTTCTGGTTTCCTCAGTCAGTCTGAATAATGTTAGAAGTCCGTGTATGAAAGTATTAAAAAAAACTGTCCATGCAGCATGCATAGGGTTTTTAAAACTGGATGCTGACCCGCGGCTATCATTTGTGACCGATGCTGTGCTGACAGTGTGAACCTTTCTTCTGTGAGAGGATGTTGAATGCATTGGATCCATTTACACCTGGTTGTAAATGCTTTTACTAGGCTGAAAACCAACACACACACACAGAGGCACACACACACAGGCACACACACAGAGCCACTGGAAAGCAAGAACAATTTTACACCAGTGATTCGGTACACAATATACCGTTTAACCAAATAAGCAAAGGTCAAGTTTTCCTTCAAGTGAACCGTATATAAAGACCGACTTCTGATGAGCAACTTAGTGCAAAAGTTGAGACTTGACTGAGGTGTTTCTTTCTTATTTTTTCCTTTTAAACCACAAACTAAACATAATAATTACCGGTTGCTACAGCATTCACTTAGTTCCCTTCATTGTGACATAACGTTCAATGCAAAGATTCTGCTTTAGAAAGCAGGTTTTCACACATGGACTGCTGGCCAGCAGCGTAACTCGCTATACTTCATACAAAATCGACATTCGTAAAGCCGCATGGATTTGTTTCTAAAAGCATGATCACATGATCGTCGGCAAACGGCACATTGTTCGTTTTGAGAAAGAAGTCGCAATTTGATTTGTGCTACTGTTAACTTATTTCCTGTCTGTTTTTGGTGGTGATTTAAATAACGTCTTTGCTTTAGGACGTGTCAACGCTGTTGTAAATCTTAAACAACAAATATAAACTGGAAGCTCTGGGACCCAAAAACACATGTATAAAAGCTACTCAGCTACATCTAACACCACTCTCTTTCTCCTTCTGTTTAGGTTGGAGAATCTTGAAGGAGCGTGGTTCATTTTTCTTTATGTCTTAATACATGCTGCAATTCACCGTGAAGAAAAAGTTCCTGCCCCAAAAAAATTTCATTACGAGAGCAAATCGATCACATCTATGAAACGTTGTGACTTTTTTCTTTTTAGAAATATATAAAATTGGGAATACTGAAGCAGGTTGTTTTATCCGTCATGGGCTTTACACATTATACATACTGATAAAGGTTTTCAAGCAGCAGGTTCTCTACTTCATATCATGTCTTTAGTGTTTAGTACAGAGTAATTCTTGCATATGTACAAATTGTTACACATTAGCTACCCACACTGGAAATGTTATTTCTACCGTGATGAGTGTAAAAGTAATTATGGTGAGGTACAGTGTGAAACTCCTAATACAGTGGTACCTTGACTTACGAGTGTACGAGTTTTTTTGCTTTGAGTTGCGAGCTAAAATTCTTGGTTACGAGCCAGTTTCAGACACCCAAACGCTAGTAGGCGTAGTGAACGCCACAGTAAACGCCGTAACATCTGTCCAGCATCCCGTGTCTCACTCGATAGCTAGTCAGACATGCACGTTATCAAGTGCGTTGGCAAGTGCAGTTGACTGAAGTGAAATGCTGTACATTATATTTAATAAACCAGTTTTGTTGCAGTACACTCCATTGTATTGTTTGTATTTGTTATTTATAAGTACATTTTTCTTATTTTAAATCATGTAACGAAAAAATTGCGGTGGTTTTTTTTGCTACCCAGAACGGATCGATGGCATTTCAATTTATTTCAATGCGGAAAATTTATTTAACATACGAGTAATTTGAGTTACAAGCTCTGTCACGAAACAAATTAAACTCCTAAGTCAAGGCACCCCCTGTACTGTGCATTGACCAACGGATTAGACTAGTGTTTCTCAACGGGAGAGGTAGCGCCCCCCAGTGGACGTTTAGACAACGTCAGGGAGTGTTTGGAATCTGGTGGTGATTAAAAGGGAGTTTAAAGGCTAAGGGTGGGCATTAAAGAAACAGGTGTGTTAAGCGGTTCTATGTGAAAGCTTGCCACGTTTCCCCAAGACATTAATAGCGCGGCTAAGGAAAAAATGCAGCTAATATAAAGTGGATTAACCTCAGCATGGCTTTGGATGTTTTTTTCACACCTGTATGTGGAAACTGAAAACAGCAATCGACCACAGCTCTGGTCTTTACTCTGAAGTAACCTCATGATTTAACCTCCATCTATTTTTATACTAAACAGAGGACTCCCTGGATGGGTTCTCAATCCATTACAGGACACAATCACACACTACTGACACTTTATAGCGAACAGTACATGGATTGGGGAAGAAAACAGAAGTAAACAGAGATCTTTAAAATAAAGTAAGAATATGCGAACTCCCCACACAGAACGGAGAAGGGAATCAACCCCCCAAATCCAGAATTGTCAGGAAAAACATGCTAACCCCTAAACCTGTAGTGATATAGAGACAAGAAAGACGCTAACAGATCACTTTTTCTTGTTGATATTTTCTACAGTAAAAATCTGTTAGAAAAGGACATGAATGAACACCACTAGCTTGCCATAAATTGCTAAATTATTTCAAGTAACAGCTACCATTTTTAGTTTAACCAGTTAAGTTTCTGTAGCTCCTCCTGGCCTACTGGACTGGCTAATACAAAAATTTGTTTTATCCCACAGTCACTTAAGGAGCCGTTTACATATCATGTCTAAAAACAGGGGAAAAACTCCAGGCTTTCTTTTCTAGGAGCTCGCTTGTTTTCACTCTGGAGCAACCGTCAGCTGCTCTCCTTATCCTTTCTGTGACTCTGGTACAAAATTTATTTAAGAAAAATTCTTGTTAAATGACTCATGGTGTGCTTGCGGCATTCTGAAAAATCGACACACAAATTTAACTGAAACAAATGAGCTCACTACTTGTGCACACTCGCCGCACGTCTACATTAGAAACTATGGATTCAAGCATGTAAATGACGTGATATGTGAATGGCTCCCTTATACCTCCTTCAACCTGTCAGACAAAACGTACTAGATATTTTGCTGTAATTCATATTTCGACAGCAGGTACAAGGTTCTAATATGGGTAGTTAAATCATTTGTACATGTCTAAGGATTACCCTCTTTTCATCAGCAGCTTACTGAAAACCTCTTTACACTGATAGAGAACCAACTAAATATGAACTTAAACGATCGGAGCAATAATACTTATGAACTACTGAAACAACATAAGAATTCTGCTGGCCTAAAAACAATGTTCCCACTTGGGAAACTCGTGTTTCATCTCTGAGATACACAACACTCATGTCACCAATTTAAGATCAACGGTGAGGATTAACAATATAGCAACTTGGTTGGTGATTTGACGTGTTGATATAGAATATATTTTCAGCACAGCACTGTGATTGGCTGAGACAGATACAATAGGGGCCCTCCAAATGGCTGGGTAATTATGCGTTGGGTAACAGTGATAACTAAAACACGAGGAGACACACACCAACACTCACACACGTTGCCTGTCCAAAACAATGTGGCAATAATGAGGACATTTGTGTGGCTCAGACTGTCGAAGTGTTGTCAGACTTGGAGCTGGGGTCTGGATTTGGTCTAGGTATTCCTCATTGCCAAGGCTTGTTCCAGCTCTTGCCTTCTCTGTTGAATCTACGAGATGAAAAAAACGGAATTCAGCTTTGAATTAGTAGGCAATGACATTTAGGAGGCGGTTGTGCAAATCTAATCACAGAGTCACAAAAGACATTTAAATTTACATACATACAGTAAAATAATCAAATAATCCGGAAGAAAATCTGGATCTTAAACTCCTGCCAGCTAAGAATAAGAATAAGAGTTTAACTTACTTTGTGAAAATAAATGATGTTATTTTTTGGCCCTTTTTTAAAATATATTTTTGAGCATTTTTGCCTTTATTAGTAGGACAGTTAGAGAGATGAAATGGGGAAGACAGAGGGGGTGGGACCGGAAAGGAATCGAACCCGGGCGCGCATATGGGTGCCATTTTTGGCATGTTTTACATGAAAGGCTCCGTATTTAACTTTTGTCCAAAACAAGCATACTAATTTATTCACCCCTTTCTTTTTCTCTATCTTTATTTATAAAGACTTAAATATAACAAGCAATATTTAGGTGTGTTGTAGTAATCTCTAAAGTTGATGAGGTTTCTTTTAGGCATGAGGTAAGGAATTATAGGTTACAACCTTGGGACAAAAGCCTAGTTAACCCTGTTTTACCTTGCAGTAGAAGTAGCGACTGACTGCCTCCAGAGACCAGGGCTGGTGGTAAAACTCCGCCCTCCTCTCCTCCTCAGGATTCCCGGCGACATCAGTCATAAGCTGTAACCAATCAGAATATAATACAGAATAAATGATACAGTGTAAATGATACAGCCATCCAGAATACATGAAATATCCAGTAGGATAAAATATACACAACTTGACTAGTAGTATTAGCTTTTCTTGAGTGTTAGTAACCATAATTTTCTACCATTGTACATTCAGAATGCACAAAATGCACATCATGGTGATGTGATTTATTCTCATTTTAACATAAATTTTTTAACAAATAGGCAGCATATGAAATCTAATTATTGAGGTGGTTAGAAAACTGTCATAACACTATCTGCCTCGGGAGATAGTATATATATATATATCTTGTATATGAAGAATTATGAGACGGTGCTGTGATTTCTGTAAGCTCTGACAGACAGACCCTTGCAGATATTTTCCAGCAATTTATTTGATTTCCAGCCAGTTTTATATCGACGTTTCTGCCAGCGCATCTCTGCCAAGTTTGACTGCCAAGAGACCCGCCCCTCTATGACCCTGATTGGCCCTGGCCTAAACCTAAATGTATTAAAATGAATCAAGCTGATGGTGGCAGCGAGAATTACCCAATCAGAGAAGAGTTAGCATGAGTCCCGTGGAATGGTTTACATTAATGCTGCACAACTTGAAAATACCGAACAGTGTATTGATTTAAACAGTTTTCCTAGCAAAGATAACAAAAAGCATGAAACATAAGACTTACATAATACCTAATTTGTGTGCAGCAATATGTTAATATTCATAAAATACACAACCTATTTGCATGTACAAGTAGAAAAGATGACTAGGATTTTGACGGTGGTGCAGAATGTACAGAGCGATTTTATTTTATTAATGAATCTTTAAAGGTTAAAGGTTAAACATTTAAAAAATCAAAATATAATCTTTACCTTCGAACTACAGTTAGCACTACTGCCAAAGCTGCTGTTATTAAAATAATTTATTGACTGATCAGATGTGAGTGTTTAATAGTAATAAAACCATCTTATATTTAGGCAAGAGCGTAATATCTAAACATTTTGGAAATAACCTGTGTAGAAAGACCCACTGAACTCACTTTAAGATCTCTGCTCTGAGATTTCAGCCAGTCCTGGATGTAACCTTTGGGATCGTGGGAGAAACTGAGCATGAAGTCTCTCTGAATTTTCAGCTGATTGATGGACTCAATAGTCTCATGGATCTGTAAGAGGTGAAGATTAGACCTTCAGAGGTTAATACACAAGAAGAATATAGCAAATATTATTATTATTTTTTTTATTCCTCTCAAATTTGAGCGTTTAACATGTAAACTTGGGATTGTGTTGGTTACTTTGTTGTCAAGAGATGCAATCTCCTGCTGATTGGCTGTCGAAAGCAGGAAGTTGCTCATCTGGGCTTTAAGTGGATCCTCAACTTCGACATCTATATCATAGCAGGCTGTTTTCTTCTGATCGTTTGGGTCCACACTACACACAACATGAAATGACATGTCTTTAACCAGTGCACACTAAGTGATAATGTACTCTATATTTACTTAAAAGCTTGTAGACATCTAATCCTCGCACCCATGTGCTTGTTGAACATACTATTTCAGATTTAAAGCACACTTTTCACACTATGGCATTGTCATGCTGGGACAGTGTGTGAGCCTCTTAGTACCAATGAAGGAATAATGTAATACTAAACCATTCCAAAGCCCCGTTTCAGACTAAATTCTATTTATCCTATTTTTGGGTATGATTTTTTTGAGGTAGAATGTTCCATTGTCTACGATGGATTTCGTCACATGGACAACCAATAGGAGCACAGAATCTCTTCCGTACACAGCTTTTAAACAAAAGAGAGATAACTGCGCTGCGAGATGAAAAAAAGCTTTGTGGAGCTATAGCAACATTACGCTTATGATGTGTCATTGAAGGACTACCACAACATAGTAAAAAAAATATAAATGTTGAAAATCAATTGCTATTGAGCAGTTTTGCCAGATTGGGCGGGTTCCCACCCCATTGGCCTTATTTCGATCACGTCAGACCAGAAAAATTGAGTTGGTTGATAAAATTTGGGCTGCTTTTAATACAGTCGTGGGAGTAATATATATATATATATATATATATATATATATATATATATATATATATATATATATATATTTGCAAGCAAACTAGCAAATCACTTAGTATGTTTCCCCATACATTAATTTATTTGTGGCAGGGGAGGACTTTTATATAAAGATGTGTATTTAAAGGTAACTGATTGTCTTCAGAAAGTTTTGTATATGATATTACAGCAACGGCTTTGTTTTAACCGTTGCTGTAAAACCGCTATTTCTGCAGCTCCAAAAGTGCCTCACATCGCATGCGACAATTAGTCAGAAAGCAACATGTAGTCAGGCGTGTTTGGTACCCACCACAAGACAAGATTTTATCTAGTCAAAATCGCATAATCTGACACAGTGACTGTTGTAAGCGAGGAGTCTGAACAGGGTTTAAGAGATTCTGGACTATTTTATGCTTTCGAGTTAAGCCAAGGCAGACGTTTGACCATATAGTGTGTTAAGCTAAAACCCAGACTATAAACAACATACTATATTGAAACACTGCTGACTGAATGGACTGACCTGATGACATGGTTTATGACGATGGGGTCAGGGGGAAGCAGCAGGTTAGTCAGGCGCTGAGGGATCTCTGAGAACTTCAGTCGAGGGCAATCAAAAATCTGCAAAATCACATGCTTTAATTAATAATCATGTATTTATCCTCAATACTCTGATAAATATCTTATCTAATTATTTATTTAAAACTTAAATTATTAAACTATTAAACATTTCTATTAAACATCAACAAGCAGTAAAAGTTCAGCAGTAATAACCCTTGTGTAGGGTTGCAGTCAAAATGTTGACATTGGTTATTTAGGTTTTAGTAAAATATGTCTATTTTTAATATGTGTATTAAAAATAGGCTGATTTCTCTGTGACATTTTTTTAGAATGATTGGTCAAACAGTAATTTGAGAACTGTAATGGTTTTTATATGTTTAGAAATTTAAAATAAACTATTAATATTGTTATGATGACAAATTGTTCTGTAAGGAAAGTTTTTATGCAGGGATCAACTGAGCAAAATAATATTAATGTCAATTATCGTTAAATATTTATTAACATTGTGAATTACGTAAATAAATGGCTAAGAAGTTTTTATGTTATACATGTTGCTGGTCTAAAAATTGGTGTATAGAGGTTTTTTTGGGGGGCTTTGTTCTTACAAATAGTAATCAATACTTTCTTACTGTTATTTAAAAATGTAAATGTCTCTATCTGTCACATATACTCTTCTGCATAGTGAAATATGTTTTTTCACTTATCCCATCTTAGAATGTTGGGGTCAAAGGGCAGAATCGCTATGATACAGCACCCCTGGAGCAGGAAAGATTAAGGGTCTTGCTCAAGACCCAACAGACAGGCAGGGGACCCAGATCTTCCTGCTCTCTTAATCAAACAATTTAGCACCTTAACCATTTGAAGCATCACTGCCCCATTTCCAGCTACCCCTGACCTACCCACAGCTTCAGGTGTGTTCAGTCAGTCAGAAGCTGAAATATATTTCCATTTCAGATAAGGAACATGAGTTACCCAGCCCTGTTTAAAGTGTTTTTAAAGTGAATTTGTTCATGTTAAATGTACAAAATGATTCTAGTCTTTCTAGTCTAGATTTTACCTGCTGGAAGTATTTATCACAGTTGATATACTCTTTATCATGGGAGTCCTGCAGCTTGTTAGTTTTGATGTACTGCCACAGGGCCTGGATGATACACGAGCGCGTCTGAGTGTGAATACCCAACAGTCGAGCAAGCCGCGGATCCAACTTAAACTGAGGAGGCTGCATAAAGAGGAACACATTTAATGTGAATAAACATTGACTGTATAGCTAAGTATACATTTTGGCACGCAGTTTTTCTGTTTCTGTATGGCCATAAAATTACGCTTATAAGTAAATGAAAGAAATTCATTACAAACTGTTAGAAAGTTAACTTTCACTACCAAAGACAATATTTCCATCAAACCTCACCTGGTAATCCAGCATTAACAGCAGAGTGCAGCGTACATTGACATCACCTGGTCTTTTCACCTGGAAGCCATCAGTCTCCTGAGTAGTGGGAGTGCGATGCCACTAGCATACAAAAAAGAGGTTGTAACCTTTAAAATAAGTGTGTTGATCAACCTATAAACATGAGCACTGACAAACAAACCTTACAAACCTTCAAACATACGCCTTCTGATTAGGAATTTTCTTTAAAATTGTACGTAAGGTAATACTGTCCCAGATTTACACAACTATAATCGAGGTATGATAAATAACTGCAAAACTTTGATCCATTCTTAATGTACTTTATGCTTTTGTTGAAATAAATGCATTATACTAACTGCGGTGGCCAATGTTCTATTTGTAGCCTGCTATAGAATACTACACATTTATAAGAATTACTTTAAGCAAAGAACAACTTATATAAAACTCTAAGGGGTGAAATGTCTTGGTTGGATCAGTTTATAAATACACACACAGGAGATCTTCAAATTGAGCAGTTTATTGTGTTTGACAGTGTAGGAGTTTCTCTTAGGGGATCAACCTAAAGAGGCACGAGCTCCAGTTAAACACTGCAGTGCCTCATAAAAATCCATCTATAAGCAAGACTTTGTTTTTAATAAGACTCCTCGAGCTTAATTATTGATTAATGTTCAATCACAAAGAATTTTTGGTTAACTAAATAAATTTGGAAAAAAACATCAAAGAGAAAATAGTTAACTATTAATCTTACTAAATGAACCTATTATTAAATTATAATTGTAAGATCCTTGCATTTATGTGCAGTCACATGGGCGCATGATGTGACAACGTTATGAGCACGCTAAAAATATTATACGTTATGACGCATCAATCTTTTTGAAAGATTTTAAAATATATAAAAATATACAGATAATCATGCATGTACAACAACATAAGTGCAATTAACACGATATAAGGAGTGTAATATGATTGGTTTCTATTAATATCAGTGGCTATGTTTGACACGTTTGTATCGGGGTTCCCTGCCCCATGTCTCTATCGCCTAAGGGGTTCTTAACCTAAAACACATAGGAAACATTGTCTATATTCCACAAAGAACAGTGTATAAATGTTTCTTTAATTTGTTTAAATCCTAATTAGGCTACACTAATGGAGCTTTAATGGAGCATTGTTTTGCCGACCTTTAAATAAGGGTACGAAAACAAAAAAAACCTGGAATAATAATTTCTTCTATGTCCATTGCGTCTATTGATTATCGACGGTTTTTACCTCCTTCTCCGGTCAGTAAAGCTTTTTTAAGTTGTTTTGCTGTGTATAGTATAAATGTAGATATCAGATATGAGTTGTCAAAAAAACCTGATATAATAACAAGATTGGAATTGGACATCAAGACCTGCAGTGTAAATGAGGCTTTGGTGTGTTATGTTTCATTTGGAAGAACACTCATGTTGTGACCTCAACCCCACTGAACACCTTTAGGACAAACTGAAACGGCAACTGCAACCCACACCTCCCCACCCAACAGCAAAGCCCTCTCAATAATGCGTGTTTATCTGTATTAAGATAACAGAACACATTTATGCTTCATAATTTAGTGAAATTTAGTAGGCGGAAACTAAAAATACAATAAATGCTAGATTCCAGCTAAGTAGCTGTTTAGCTAAAGCAGTTGTTGAAAAGTTTGTAAAAATTACTGAATCAATAATTATAATAATGTCAAAATGATAAAAAAAAACCATTATATGATACAATTCTATGACTATTTGACCTGAGTGATTACCGATTCAGGAAGTCACAATTTATTTATAATAGAACGTGACAGGAACTGAACAGGAACAACTGATGATTTAAACACCAGGGGCCCAAAACAAAACAGGCAACTGTAATTTTTACAGTAACACAAAATTAATGAACATTACTGTAATGATTACTGTAATATTTTTAACGACAGGGTAATAAAAAAGCCTCATCTAGCCCATCAGAACTACAAACAGAGGTGGCATTTAGGACTGAAAGCTGTACCTGATGAGCTGCACGTCTGTAATTACATGTGTCACAGCAGGTGAATCTGCTGAAGTTAAAGGCAACTACACTAACTGAGCGTTAACCTGTGATTAACAGTTATGACAGCATCTATAAATATGTAACGCTTACACATATAATTCCACAGAAAAGATTCTTTGGAGATTAAAGCAGACTCGAGCTTACCTCCACTAGATGGTTGTCTGGTCCGTATAGATCTTTGTCCAGCTCGATCACCAGGCTCTTAAAGAAGGATGAAAACTTCCTCTTCACTTTTCCTGGCTGAAAAAGAACCAAGACAATTGGTTCTTATTAGCAGTGGAAATTAAAAATGCATAATTTGTATAAAACAGGCATGGTGTACTTTTTTTCAAACAGAAATATCATTCCATTTTAACTAAAATCTGTGTTACTGTATGGTACTGTAACAGTTATAGTTGAATACTGTTTCCGTTTGTGTGGTTACAGACCACTGCTTGGCTTAAACACTTGGCTAGACATTCAGACTTCATTTTTGGTAAACCCATCACCCACCTCAATATCCAAGCAAAACAAGCAACCGCTGGAGCCAATCCCTGGCCAACACGGAAACCATATTCAGAGTATAAACAATATAGTTGTTTATAGGCAGAATAAATTTGCGTTGTGCTAGTCTGTCTTTTGTGCATAATTTGATGTAAAATTTTCAAAATCAATCTAAGAAACAGCAGCAAGTAACTCAGACAGGTCAGGCTGTTAATGTTTGCACAGGAGCAGAAAAATGACCTCATTAGTAAACAGAGCATATTGCAGTGGCGGAAAGTTGGAGCTGACCCAAATAATTTGAACCTCACCATGCTAAAACACATATAGCAGCATGCCATTTAAAGGCTATGAGGTCACTCTGATAAACAGCACATGGGCTGCAGCTCTCGGCTTTATCGGTTTCTACAGCTCTCTTGTTGACATTGGCTCATGGACCAGCAAGCAAGCCTGCACAGCTCTGCAGCTACGATCTGGAAGCACTTCAAAGAAATCCTGCTGCTAACATGCACACAAGCTACATACAATTTATGTAGAAATGTGCTCAAAAATGACTGTTTCTCATGAGTTTTTTTTATTAAAGTAGGTATGTTAAATAATAATGCATTATTATATAGGAATGCATCAGAGTTTGTTGCAAAATGAATTGCTCTGCTCTGCCAACTGGTCTGTTCAAGACTATTTAAGGGGCATAGAAAAACCTAAGCTCTTTCTCTCCAACCAAAACACAACACAATGTCTTCTTGGAGCTTTGTTGCACAGCGGCACTGTCATGCCGGAACTACGTTTCTGTCTTTAAGGGTGTGTGCACACTTGTCATGTTTGGTTTGATTAAAACGAACTTTGGTGCATTTGCTCGCTCTGTGCCGTTCATTTGAGTAAGTGTGAACGCTGCCATACGAACCCTGATGCAGACCAAACAAGCGGAGCTGAGACTGCTAAACAGATAGCTCTTATTCTGCTAATGAACAAACTCCGGTGCAGTCCGATATATGAAATATAAACGCAACACAAACTAAATATATCTAATCGGACCAGAAACAGGATCACAAAGATACATCATGATTCTTTGATTTCAAAGGACAGCACAGCAGATATTTGTTTTTTACGTACAACATTTTAGGAGCTCTCTGAAATTCTCAGCTGGTAAAAGTGAAACTATATAAACATGTACACGATAAGCGTGTGTAATACAGTATTTTTTTCGGATATTAAGTTCCGTCAAAATATACATCACAAAAAGCCGACCAAACAGGGTGTGAATGTATCGTTATGCCTTTAGGTTCTGTATCTTTAAGTTTGCTATCAAAAACGTGAGTGTGAACACTAAGCCGATCATTTACCTTTTTGTTCCAGATCAAATAAACCAAATAAACCAAACAACAAGTGTGAACACACCCTTAGTTCCAGTGAACGTAAGTTTTAATGCTATAGCATATAGAGACAAGCCTAGACAGCTGTGTGCTTCCAATTTTGAGAAAGACACACTTTCTCCGGTCCCAAACGTTCTTAAATGTAGGAGTGAAGTCTTTTGTGTAGTCTTTTGACTGGCTACTGAAGCTCTGATAGCAAATTTGTAATTTACCACTGTGTAATCATGATTCTGTAAATAATCTTTTCATTAATTGCATTAAGGGAAGTGGTAGGCCAGTGGTTACAGTGCTGGGTTATTGTTTGGAAACAATAAACCACCAAGCTTGTTGTTGTAAAAATGAATCTGGTTTTCTAGATTGCCACTTGTTAAGTCTGTTGTGTTTCACATTTAGCATCTGATACACTTTTACATGTTACCGTTACACAACGCACTGTACATACCTCATTTTGGAAAGATGTGAGTTATTTTTTGGTCAATCAGAATTTTTTAATCAAACGGAACACATTTTATTCCTGTCCCTCTGAAAAGCAATTAATGCTAGTATCCTTTTACTCTAACTCTTTTCAATTTTAATAGGAATTAGATAATTAACCATTTAATATCTCTAAATCTCTGTCTATGTACATACATGAATTTACTTGCTATAATTGGACATACATCCTATTTTTTCCTAAAGACGTAACACACACACACACACACACCTGAAACAATTCACAGAAAATGATACTCGATAAATAAAATCAATTTTAGATTTTTCTTCATTTGCATTAGTGCTTGGTTTGCTCCATTAATCCAGATGTTTCTAAACTGAATACTTAGAAACTGGAGATTAGCTTTAAGTGTATTTGTCATTTGTACAGATGAGAGATAGTGACAGTTTTTAAATGACGTCCTAGGGTTACTTAAAGCCTGTTATAAAATTTCATACATTTCTTTTATCCTTGTGGTTGAAGAGCGATGAATCTCAGTTTCTCATTTGAATAACAGAGACATCTGCTTTTTATAAAAACTCTATAATAAAAGAGGGCTACAGTTCTAGAATATTAAGAACTTTATCCAATCTGCCCGGTTTTAGTTGCACCCTTAGTTCAGAAAATAAAGCACATGTTGTTCCAGGGCAATAGTCTTTAATGGTATTGTGTAAAGAAGCAGCTTATCGAATAAATCTGTGGTGGCCTGTAATGCATCTCTGGTGGCCTGTAACTCCCTCCTTGACACGAAATAGGAATTTTCTACTTTTTAATTGGTGAGTAGCAAAAATGCAGCATTTAAATGATCTCAATGTATACAGCATTATCAATCTTCCTTATGAATGATATCTAGCTGCTTAACCCAGATAACGTAGGCTGTACGTGCAGCAGAGCAGCTGAGAAAATAATTACCATCTACTGGAAATTACCTCACCCTCCTCCCAGTACCTGCACAGCATTACTCTGACTGCAGACACTGTACTGTTAAAGCATTAATGAGCTTGCTATAATTATGTCTTACTCATCTGAACCTATAGAGAAAGCTTGCTCTCTTATCTGGGGTCTAAAATTGAAGGTAACTACAATGTAAAGTTACTTGTAGACTAAAGTATGATGCAATCTGTTTCTGTTTACAATCATTATAAAAATACATTTATGTTTCATACATTTATTTATACATCAGACCGGTGCTGGGATTTGACCTCACAATCCTCCGATCAATACGTTAACCATTAAGTTACCACTTGCATTTTCTACATGATTCTACAGGCTTTATTTATTATCACAAGTAAAATAAGTTTAAAGCCAAAATTGAGTCCAGGCTAGAAGCCCATAGGGACTAAGCTGAAAATCTCTATAGACATGTTACTAATTATGCTCTTACATTTTTTTGCTGATGTTAGACACATCTGTACCACACCTGGCACCAAGAAGCAAAGGAAAGAATCTAAAGGTGTATACTCACATCATCAAGTAACTTTCCCTCCACGCGTAGCTCCCAGGATGCAATGCTGCCGTCTGAGTCCTCAGCGTCAGGCTTGGCTGGGTTAAAGGTGTTGGAGATGTACAGCCGCAGTTTGCGCTTTTGCTGTGAACAGAAAAAAATAAAAATAAAATAAAGATAAAGGCAGGGTGCCAATATTTTCACACGGCATTGCACTTGCATGCACCTGCTGTACAACATGTATGTGCACATGTATGTGCATATATGCATATATATATATATATATATATATATATATATATCTATACACAATATAAAATACATATATATACATATATATAATATATAAATACAAATAACATACCTGCTGTACTGAACAATTGCAATTGCACCACTGTATGTGCACTTTAGTTAATGTGTAAGAATGTGCACTTTATGTGTTAGAGTGTGTGCAGGTGTTGTTCACTGTAACTCTGAAAACATTTATCTGCATATGGAAGAGTAAAAAGTGCATGCACTGCCCGGCACACTTAGTTAATGTGTAAGAATTTCCCTCGCCTGTGTGTGCAGGTGTTGTTCAACACTTGAAACTCTCATGGCATGCACCGGCCAATTTGTCAGTCTCACATAAACTAAACTAATGAGCTGATACGCTGCCGCTGAGAGTTGACGAAAAGACTGTCACATCACATCAGCAGCAGGAGTCAAATTTATCAAGTCAGATATTAATTATGTTAATAAAAGTTGTGTGTTTGATATAAATGAGTTTCTAAAGGGAAAGTAAAATATTTATAAGCTAATTTAAAGTGAAGGTAAGCGGATAAAGGAGGGAAACTCCAAAGAACAAGCCTCACCAGTGGTACTGATATTACAAGTGTTGGTACTTGTCGATTAAGTATCTGGAAGTGCTGGTGGGGCATCGGTGTATGTGTATTTATTATGACTAACCTTCATGGGTCGTTTCAGTGCTTCTTGAATATCCACCCGTTTGCGCATTATGGTTTGGTCCAGTTTGCGCTCAAAGGCCAGCAGGTCCATATAAGCCTGGGACTCTGGGACTAACTCACGAATCTGGAAGAGAGAAATAACTTTATGATATGAAAAACACACCTACAGCATTTTTAATAAAACATTTATATTAGATACTCTGTTGACTACTGGGCCCTGATACAGGGCAACTGGTGCAGAAGCAGAAATTGGAAAAAAAATGTCATTAACAACATGCTCATGACTGGGTAAAGACGTCTAACAGCAGTTTAAATCCAAAACTTTCCATCTGGCCAGATACTTATTTTTTAATCTCATGCTCAATCGCTCTGCATTTATAAACGGGTGCTTATTCGTCAGCATGTCTGACCGCTTCCTCTGTGTGTTAGTCTGGGATTAAAATAAACACTGAAATGATCACTGCAGTAGTGTTTAATGGTATGCTGTTAAAGGGTTTGATGTCTGCCAAAAATCAACAGCAAACCCTCCAGTGCCACATTATCATGCACACACACAGATGGTTGGAGGACATGTGTGCCAAAAGCTTCACTCCGTACTGGGCACAAACCCATGGATTCAGACACTGCATTAATCTCTTTCTCTCTCCCTTTCTTCGGAGACAAAAAGAAAGGAGAAAAGTGAGTACTCGGACTATGAGTAATGCGCCTGGCGTCTTTGATTCTGCCCTATCTATCTATACAGGTCTGATAAAAACTCCCACTCGCACTCACTAGCAGCACTGAATAAGACACATAGCAATAACCCCTGTGGTATATCTTAAAAAACACACACACACACACACACACACACACACACACAGCCACAGGTTTATCGCTCATGTCTTGTTTGGTTAACCTAATAAAAGGATAAAGATTAAAAACTGTGTGTATAGTAGGTGAACTGCGTGTTACCTCTGGTAATCACACACCTGCAGCCTACACTGGGAGTTTGTGTCTCCATCACATTATTTGGGTTAGGGCTCTCTCGATACACCTGTCGACTACTGGCTCACTGCCCTGAATTTAAATATTTTTTTAAAGAACGTATTGTCCTTACTTTCAAGTTTGCATCCATGGACGCACCTGCCCCTAACCCTTCTCCTGTTTCTTGGCGATGAGTGGCAGCTATCATATATTACATGCTTCTAAAAAGACACGATCAGCATCCCAAAATCATAAGAAAACGCAGTGTCTCGGCTATGCTCTGTACAGTCACACACACACACACACATATTCTCTCGCTCTCACATACACCCAGCAGAGATAATGTCAAGATCAGAGAACTTACCCTTTGTGGGAGAATCTTATCAGCCATTTTCCTCCTCTTGGTGCTGCATAAAAGAGAGAGAAAGAAGAGACAGAGAGAAGGACACAACGAGGAGGGGGGATGAGATGTTACTATGGAGACCGATAGTGTAGCACCCAGGACATCTGCTAAAAATTTTAGGACTGGCCCAGGATGCAAGAATGCTGGCATTGTATGTTCTGTGTGTGTGTGTGTGTATGTGTGTTAGTGAATTCAGCCCAGATGGTGTCTGCCAATATGGGTGCGGAGACGGCTGGTAAGCGACAGCTTCAAAACATGGAACCTGGCATTACCTATGCAGGACCCTAAGCAAAATGAGGTGTGTGTTCATCACTTTACTGGTGTGGATATATTTGATATTGCTATCGACATAAGGGCCATCAAACACATTTCCCCTTTATCGCTACTTCACTTTAAATAGCTTGCCACTGAAAATAAAAACACTTCTCTGCTTCGAGGAATGTTTAAAAAATCATTCTGAAATATAAAAGACTGAGGCGACATGCAAACACACCACGCTGTGCTTTGTTGAAACAAAATGACCAAAAATGTTTTATGTGGGAAAAAATTGTCATTAAAACACAGTAAAGCAGATTTTTTTTCTGAAACACAATCAGAACCTATGAATTGTCCTCAAGGACCTATTTAAAGTCATTTAAAGGGTTTCATGGGTATGTCGTTAGCTACTGAGAGATGGGTCAGGTGATCTCTGTTATATTTTGGTCTGGAATTTCATTTTCTATCATGCCATGCAGCACATCATGCACCGTCATGCATAAACACTCTTAAAAGCACAATTGATGCAGGAAAAATGTTACAGAATATTTTTTCTAAACTCCAAACTTATTAAAATGTAATCTAGAATCAGTCTACGAGGGTAAAGTGCAAAATGCTTGTTAAGGACAAGTCAACCAAGCTTGAGAAAGAGAAACCTCAGACGGGCAGGGGTGGGGTTTAGGGTGTTGTAGGAATCAGTGGGGAAATATTTAAGACATGGGTGGTGTCAAAACCGCACGAGAATCTAACATGCAGCAGAATCAACTCCTACTTTGATCCGAGTGTGGGATCTGATTGGGCCTCTCTTATGTCCATCTGCCTTCCTGGCGTCTCACAGGCTCCAGGCAATCCAACCGGCTTCCTATGAGTCGATGGATTTGAATGGGAGTTAATTAGCGAGTGCTGAGTTTCGTTGGCGAGGTAATAAAGCTGCTCACTGAAAGCGTGTGCAAGGTTGAATATATAAATATACATATAAATAAAAAACATAAAAGATCATATAGTGATGTGTAACCTGAACCTCTGACAGGATGCATATCTTATTATTATTATAACAATCGAAGAAAATATATATAAAGATATATGTTATATATATTATATATTTCCTTCCAGTCGCACATGACAAGAAGTAGGATAAATTCATTGAATAGTTAAAAGCAAGAATGTAAGTGATGTTAAGGCTATATTGCAATGGCAAAACATCTGGGTTAGGGCATCTCCAAAACGTCAGGTTTCGAGGGGTGGTGTGGTGTGATGTGATAGTGGAGGCTACATCCTTAAGAAGACTATACCCTTAAGGACGCTTTTCATGTGACTGCTGACTATAACGAACTAATTGGCAGAAGAGCACATGGCAGTAGGGTGGGCGGCCTACACATAAAAGCCAGACAGGCAGCCAATCAGAGCAGTGCACACAACTCACCATCCGCAAGCAGAGACACCACAGTTAGCCAAGCAAGACAAAACTTACGCTCTTGTTCAATGTTTTTCCTAGCTTATGAGGATAGCAAGGCTGAAGTGTCCTGAACCACTTGTGTGTAGCCTGATTACTCATCTTCATCATTTTACAGCAACAACTTTAAAAACTGACTAATGAATATATAATGTTAAATATGTTTAGTGTAGTGTTATAAAGTGGTTTATACTAGGAGTGCTGCTAAGGGGAAGGTTGGGAGGAAATTCTAAGAGCCAACACACTTTGGGGTCCCGCAGAGATTAGTTTTATTAGTAGGAACAATACTAGCACTAATATAATATTATGTTTGGTGTGCAATGGGTGTGGTAGGGGGCCCAACCTTAAGTTCTTTTATAGGGCACAAATTTGCTAGAGGCACCCCCTGCATACGCCCACTATTCCAGCTAAGAGTACAAATTGCCCTAACAACAGAAAAACAGAGGGATGCTTCTGCCAGACATAATAAAGAATTATTATATTAAAGAAAAATTATAAGGAAATATTTTAAAGTATGATCCAGAAAAAAAAAATTATTCTATCCAATTAACTGGTTCCAACTAAACGATTGCTGCTATGGTTAAATAATAGCTAATATTTTATTTAAATATAATCCTGGCAGTGTAAACTAAATAAAATATTGGACCACGTTTCAGGTCTATCCTAAAATTAATTGGCTAACTGTCATGTCAGATTACAGCACAGTTAGAAATGAGCAACAATTACTACGCTTTACAGGAAGCCCCCACAGGAACCGTCTCTTAGCACAGAATCTTGGAGAAGAGATTAAAAAGTATGGCATCGTTTTTAGGCGAAGTTCTGTTAGTGGTCAGTGTTATTTTTAAATTCTGTTGTACTGAATAGCATTCAGCAAGTCTTAGAGAAAGGTTTTCCCTTTTTTTTTATTTTCTCTTATTTTTTATTTTATTTATAGCAGCTATGTAATATCAAATTATTAGCTAGTTTCTGCAATAATGTGTATAATATTTCCTGGTTGTCTGGCAACACTTTATTATTTTAATTTGAATATATTTTATAATCTTTAAATAATTGAATGACAAATAATTTTAATCCATCAACACCAAACTGAAATAAACATACACCCCTACATCGCTAATGCACTAAATACAACTAGAATGCAGATACTACTGATGCATGCTAATGTTACAAAGAGGTAAATGTGAGTGGATCAACAGAACTAAGGGAATATAAGGTGGAACATACTGAGTCAACTGAGTAACAGACAGCCTAGGATGATAAAGTATAGACAGCTGGAAACTACACTAATCAGCGCTCGGAAGCACGGTAGAAGACACCCGAAGTGAGTAACAGATCTTATATTTATGCACTATTCTATGCGATAACGTACAGTAGGGCTGTGCGATTTAGGGAAAATATCCAATCGCAATTTTTTCTAACAGATATTGCGATTGCGATTCAGTCTTCTTAATAGTGTGCAGCACACGCTTCATAAATTCCTCAATTCCTTGTAGTCCAGCAGATGCAGTGTGCCTTTCTACCAAATGGATAGTTTATTGCTGCTATTATGCAGTCAGGTTTGTTCTGTGTCTGTCAGCTAAAATAATCCCGTATTACAGACATGCTGTTTTGGGGGGTATTAATTAACGAAATGATCCCTCTAAGAAAGCATAATCGCAATTCACCACGCTTTCCTTTTTGTTTTTTAATGGTGGGCGTTACATGCACATGGCCAACATGCTAATTAGCTGCACGAAGCTGTGCGAACTCAATTGGCTGATATGAATGTCACTCAAACAGGGCAGTCATACATTTTACATCGCAGCCCTAATGTACAGTGGGGGGAAAAAATCCCTCCTGAGATGTTTTCAAACCTGGTGGCCAACCACAAGTAAAGTCTGACCTCTGTGATTGCCAACAAAGGTTTTACCACCAAGTACCAAGTCTTGTTTATAATTTATACTCATTAAAATGTAAATCAAGTTATTTAATTGTGTTTTTCTGAACGGTTCTGTTGTTATTCTATCTCTGACTGTTTTCCCCCCTCAGTGTAGTATAAACAATGTGAGCAGTGAGCTTAAACTGACAGCATATAAAAGAATGTAACACTCCAGCAGACTATAAATTAGCCCATGTTATATAAGTCAGCAACTTTTTTTCTAAATCTAGCGGCACTAAAGTATACGTCATTTTACAATGACTGGAAAATGGTTTATACTTCTACTTCTGGAAAAATGGTAAGAGAAATCTGACAGTGGGTAGTAGTCATTAGGAACTGTTTCACAAAAAAACTGTAAACCTAAACCTAATCTAAACTTTTTCCTCTGGAACTACTTTTTACAAATAAAAAAAAAAAAAATTAAGGCTACCCATTAGCGGTACACAAGTAAAGTGTTTTATAGGCTATAAGCAAGTCAAAGCAACGCCTATTCATGAATATAATATGGAGGTAAGCGTCACACCGCACAGTGACGATGGCTAAGGGGGGAGCCAAACCCGCCGAACACTGCCGTTTGCTGCGGCGCGGCATGACGTATTTTCATTTCATATTTCAGCTGTTTTTCTGGTTTGTAATTTCAGTGCATCCCTATAAAATCTGCTGACTTCACACTACACCTCCCAACAGGGGTCACGCCGCCAAGTTCGGGTACACTGCAGTAAACATTGGCAGACTGAAAACAGATTTTGAGTGCAGAACAAATATCAGTTTCATAATTCAACAAATATCAGGTTTAAATATCGGGTACATGTAACAAGCAAGCACAGTTTAAAGCATACTGCTTTTTAACTTTAGGCTAAACGTAAAATTCTACACACACCTCTGCACAATTTTAGTACAGATACTATATGGGCTAACAAATTAAAACAGTAATTACTATAAAAGCCATGCAAACTACAGACAGGCTAGTGAAAATATACAGCACTTAATTCAGTGTTTAACGGTTGAATGCTGTCAGTTGATGGCTTTTCTAGCATTCGTCTAACTGTTATAATCACGTAGCAAAGACTATTATGACTAGTAAGAGTATGCGCAAAGCTGCCCGCAGGAACTTACCTACATGAATATGTAAACGCTGATACTTACATATTGTATTGGTGTCTAATTACATATTATACTAATTGCACAGTTATTTCCAGGTCACCTGTGCAGACACCACTACTCACTAACGCCTGCAGACACAGTAACAGCCTTAAGCCGTTTCTGAGGTAACAGCTTACATCTCTGTTGCCTTGGTAACAGCTTCAAGGCTACAACCAGGCGCCAGTAGTCATAGACACATGTGTCAGGGTGTCTCGGATTATGCTGATCTGATCTGTGACTTTAGTTATAATGGTGTAAATTATCACTCGACACTCACTTCCTGTTTCTGTTCTGTACCGCCTGCTGCTGTTGTTGCTGTTGTTGCTGCTGCTGCTGTTGCTGGATGTGTTGTTGTGAGGGGGCGGGACGTTTACGGTTGGCCTCCATTGCTGGATTAGTGAGCCCAGGCCGAACAGTGGAGTTCCCTCCGTACGGTGGGCCTGGAGGACCCATTGGCGCCCCCTGATGGGGCATCCGTGGTCCTGATGGCATTCCTGGACGCTACAGAAAGGGAAAATATTCAGGATAAGAAACAGCCATAAAAAATAAAAGTGATAATTCTTTTTCTGAAAATGAGCTAACATTTAATACTGACATCTGTACTGTGTACTGACCTGAGACGGTAGGCTACTGCTTGCAAGATACATAAAATGTCAGTGGTGAGGTAGGCTTAAGGACAAGTTGTGTCAGTTAACATTAAGGCTGGGCGATATGATAACGTTATCTCGATCACCTTTTTTCCATATTGATTGACAAAGATATAATTTTCGATTTATAAATTGTTAATGCTGCCAGCTTTAAAAGAGAATCCCAACAATGACTGAAACCACATAAATTAGAGGGGTCATTAATTATGTTTTAAAATATAGTTTATTACCAACCACAGAATAACAAACATTTGGACTATCACACATTAAGACAATATATTGATCATTTGGATCCTTTACAGAGTAACCACATGATTTTTCTTGGAACTTTTCAGCTTTATAGGTTAGGTTTTATTTACAGTGTTATAAATATATGTCTGGCTCTTGGCGGTCTGACAAAAAAACCAGTCTGATTGTACCCAGTGTGTTTATTGTACCTTAAAATAGTTCACATCTTTCAATAACAAGAATCTCAGCTTTTCAAAGATAGACAGAATCTGTAGTTTTTTTTTTCTTTCCGAATGCTGTACGACACAAAGATTTCACCCAGGATGGTAAAATGTCCAGACTTTATCATCAATATAGACATAAAGTTTATCGCAATTCGATATTATATCGTTATAATATATGACAATTCCAAAATGTAGTATTTTGATTTTAGATATGACAATTCCAAGATTTAGTATTTTGCCCCGTTACCAATTTCAGGCTACATCCACTACAATTTGATGTTTTTGCTGCAGACTGTAAAAAAAAATATTTTAGGGTAAATGCGTCATATGACTAAACTAAATTAATGTTTTTGAATATCAGTGCTTCCCCAGCCCACCGTAGTAAATAAACAATGTTTCTGAAATTTGTTTATTTGAGAAAGTGTTTTTTAAAAAACGCCGCTCTATTTTCACTGAATAAAAAGTCTGTGTTTAACGAAAAGCAAAAAAAAATTTCATTTATCGAAATGATATCTTTACCAACTTTATTTGCAAATGTAATAATAATAAAAAGTTCCTGAGTGAGAAGCAGCTGCAAACACCACCTAATGACATTAATCCATGAATTTGCAGCAGAATCGATAAAAGGAAACTGTCTATCTGTAAAACAAAGCGAATGCTGTTCTCCTGCACAGCTGAATCCATAAAGAACAAAGCGTCATAACAAAGTAAGAAGGGTCTTAACACCATTCCACCTGTGTCAGCCACTCAACAAGAAACAGCTGGTGTGCGCGTGTGGTTGGGTGTGAATGTCTCAAAGATTCTCTTTGTGCAATTGAATTTAGTCTAAACTAATCCAGACGGGAAGATCGGGGCAGTACTTACTTCCATTAGGAGCTATTTGCTGTTTTAAATTCAATAATTGCTCGGGATAAGAAGACTACTTACTTGATGTGTATTGGATTTGAACCAGTCATTCAGAAAACTTAACAGCAGCTTGTAACCATAAACCCAGACAATACTACATCAAAATATCATCTAATAAAAGAAAAAGGAAAATCTTTATTCTCGGTTACACTTCGTAATACATCACAGAGCTACGAAATCAGTTAAATATTATCTGCACACAAAAAAAATACTGGAACAAATATGAATTTATGTAAATTTCAAAATTTTATGAAATGTATTAAAAAATATCATCATGGTGGTTGGTTAATATTTTTTTAACCAAGCCTAATTCAATGCCATTATTGTTGCATTAGCATGAGTTAGCCTGATGTCAGCCCTACGTGGGTGTTGATTCATATTGCACAAATAATAACTATAAGGTTTGTTGTGTCTAGGTTTAACTGGCAGAATTAAACAAGCTGGAAAACGCTGAGTGACAACAACCAACCATAACATCTGGGTGTAAACAATAAAAGTGCAGCCATAATATTTATAAGAACTTAATAATAGGACTGCTTTAAAATAGCATCCTAGGACCTCTTTGATTTTAGGGCACATCACCTCCCATAAACCATAGCCACAGTTACAGAATCACAAGTAGCTCACGAGTAACAAATGGAAGGCAGTGCCTCCTCCAATTAACTCCACCGGCCCTAACACCTATTTTACCATTCAAGGCGTTGCTTAAGTGCTACAAGGTGAAAGACTGTTACTTTCACCCTGTGTCCTTAATGTGGGAAAGAACTGTTCTCTTTAGCTATGCAGGAAGTGTTCCTATTGAACTCTGGGAGTGAAGGAATGTGCTCAGAATGTTCGAGTGTCACCGTTATTACCTGATCTCAAAGCCTGAGTTTGTGCCCTTTGTCATAGTGTTAGCACCTGATTGTCTGTGCATGGGGAGGCAATTTATTTTACACTGGAGTGACAGCAAGGTGACATCGGTGACACTTTTAATGAGAGCTGTTCCTTTGATGGCGCAATGGACCCTTTTTTCTTTTCCAATCTGTTTCAAAACGTGTTGCTTTGTGCACAGCACGGTGTGTGGGTGAGCGTTTTTTCCTGGAATCTAGCAAGCTTCTGGACGCTACACTGTTGCAAAATGAGAGTAAATAATGCAGAAAGGCTTGGAGATGGGTTGCAAAATACCAGAGATCCCAGAGACATACGCTGTCTTTCCGAAAATGAGGATGGCTACAGTAACGTGAAATACAAATGAATGCTCTGGTATCCTTTGCTCCACTCTCGGTTTCTGCTCTCTGATCGGCAGCTGGTTGTTACTGTCACTCACGGCTTTGAAACAGGTGACTGATCTCTCTGCTTACCGCCGGGCTGCTTTTATTAACGGTTTTAAATAAAGAGCAACAGCCAGACTGAGCAAGGAATAATTTACCCGCTAGCTAAATGGAGAAAATAAAGGCTTTCTGTAAAAAAATATCTTATTACTAAAGCAAAGCAAGCATTTGACCCTTCACACACATATACCAGGATATATATATATTTGCACTTTGCAGTGTATATTTAAATGTATTGCTGGGGTGTTTTCGACTAATTAATGAAAAGGTGGAAGGTGCGAAAACTAAACCAAAGCAAACAGCACACAAAACAGCTAGCAACTTTTTATTCTTAACAGTCAGTCTCAGTTTATTCAGCCTAACAACAGCCTCAAACGCAAAGCTCCTCAAAGCAAAGTCATACCTGAACACATATCACAACACGTCTAGGTAATAAAAGCTTAGTAGTCATAGGACTGTTTTTAAGTAGCGCCAACAAAAATAAAACATTTTTAAAAAACCAAAAACTTATGAAACATATATAAAGATTGCAGGTTTAATTCTTATCTCTCAGCACCATCAGCTACTACTTCCAGATCCCTGAGCTTCTCAATGGAATAAACTGCTTCCCTGGATAAGGGCATGTGCTAAATACCAGAAACTTCCTAAAAACGTGACGTTAAAAACTGTGCAGCAATGTCACGTTGGCCTCTCAGTGTAACTTTTGCTAGAAGCGCTATGAGACACATAAAATTAAAGATAATGTAGTGAAAGAATGCGGTAACGGAAAATGTTTCACATGGACACCCATGTTTGCATCAGCACCATAATGTTTCTCTACTCCAGGTTTCTCAGTCCACCGAGGAGGTTCTGCAGGTGACCTTCACAGCGTGTGTGTCGGACTAAATGTGTGTATCAGTTCTCATTATGCTGCATAGAACTGAAATGTAATCTGCCTTAATACTTGGTTCTTAATGAAAACCGTGCTGTAATGCAGTTCCTAATACAGAACAGCCCAGATTTTCAGTGGTTTAAGATAATGTATTCAAATTTTTTTGCTGATTATATGTCCAAGCACTGGGGGGCAATTTAAAGAGCTAAAATGCTTAATTTACTTCACCCATATAAACATTGGTGTAAAAAGAAACTACCCTTTTTTAATGAATATATTGCTCCAGCAGACTAGCTAATAAAAGATTTCAACCGCTTAAAGCTCTCCTTCTATATAAGCGCCAATATGCAGTGTGACGCAGTCTTGAGCAAAGTTGACTAAGCTTTGGATCCAAATGAATGGAAATGTTGCCTACCAGCAGAGTGAAATGACCCTCAGGTCATCTTTATTTATCCACAGAGTTAAACAGTACAGGCCAGTCTGTCATTAACCAACACACTGTGTGTGTGTGTGTGTGTGTGTGTGTCTACTTTGAGAAGAGAAAAGCAAGTGACAACTATCTATGTCTATGATAAAAGACTTCCAACAACATACAACATCTAAGCAATCAGAACAGTGCAGCTGTGAAAGCAGGACATTTTCGAGAATAAATATTATCAAATCAAATCTTTTTTTCAATTTTTTTGAGACATATATTACATATATATATTTTTTTTACCAAATATCACCAAACTTGTAATAGATTTGTAATAGAATTTAAACAGACCGTTCCTTCTATTCACGAACCTTGATACGCACATTCTGTTCCTCACCTTGGAAACAAGGCTAAGCCTCTACATTCTTCCAACTCCAAACATTTTCATCCAAAGTGGAGATAACAACATCGGCGTTTCAAACGAACTCGCTTTGACATGTAAGCTTCAACACGGTGGTGCGATTACAGATTATCGTATTCATAAAGTGCTGATGAGATCAAAAAACATATGGATGAAGATAAGGAGAGAGCTTAGATAACGGGCAGAGTGTTTCGAGACGTAAGAAGGTGGATAGTGTAGAGGAGAGGAGGTGACGAGACGAGACGAGCGGAAACATTTGGCCAGAAAGAACGAGAGCCTCGTCAAGGTTAATTAGTCTGTAGAGACGTTCGCGATTGTTTCCATCATTCATCACCCGAACGCAGCTTTTAGTTCTGCTCTCTACTTACTGCCCGCTGCCCACACACTCAATGGATTTATTAAACATTCAGGGCCATAGCTTTATTACTATATTAGTATACCAGGCTACGAAAAGTAATGAGTGATTAAATATTGCTGGAACTCAAATGGAGCAGCTTAGGAGAGTTATTTGTGTTTCTACAAAAGCCTGTAATAGCAAAACCCCAACATTGCTGGCAACAGTCAACACACAGAACTCACCACACACTAAAATGTAATCACTGAAATCTAACCAAAAAAGGACAAATAAGAACGGTTTCTGCCAGAGGAGAAACAAGGCTGATACGGTCTGAACCCAAACCAAACTCACTGAAAGCTTTTCGCTTTTTTCTCCAGTGCCAGAATTGAAATAGTGCCCTCACGAGCCTCGTTTAATAATACATAAAATAATTCAAAGTAACTTAACGTGTTTTATGACCATGTTCAGACGCATCAGGTCAAACTGAGGATGTCTGCAAACAACCAGTTGTGGAAAAGCTTTACGGCTCATCGTGCATTTTAATGTTCTTCCCTGGACAAAGCACTGGCTTTCATAAATAAACCAATACACAGATAAGATGTGTGTGTGTCTATGTATACAAAAGGCCCACAGAGTGACTCTCTCACTACCTCACAACTAATATTTTATTCCATCATGGAAATTGAAAAACTATTTAAGTTCCATGTGAATGCAAATGAGAAAAATCTAACGTTAAAAATGGATGAAATGCTAGAATCCATAGGCGTAAATGTTATTCATGCAGCTACTCATGTGGTCAGAGGAGTAAAATAAGGTCAAGCCCTAATACAGACTGAATTCAAGCGTTGTTCTGAATGAAAAAACTCATCATTTCAGACTCTGCATCCGTCCTTTATTGACTAAAGCCTGGCTCTTTTCTTCACGACTCTCGCTTACGTTTCTGTACACAAACGCATGCTTGCTTCGCTCATTTCCCTTAACTTCCCTTTCTCTGTGCTTTAAAAAGAACGAGCGGTGTGTAACTGGGCGCCTGAGGACTGGAAATAACCTTCACATGAACGGCTATCCCAGCATTACACACACATAAACGGCTGTCGCTGCATTCTCACACACACACACAAACACACACTTACACACACACACACAGCGTACTCACCACTCCATGGACGAGGAACTCGAACAGTTTGCTCTTGGTGGCTTTGCGTGCCCCTCCAGCCGTTTCCTCCGAAGCCATTTCCCTGCAGCTCCACTCTTTGCTCCCTGGCTCTGCCTCTCCTCCGTTTCTTCTCCTATTTCTTTTGTCTTTTCCTCTCTCCCTCAGCTCTCTTCCTTTTCACCCTCCTTTCACCTCCTCGCCCCCCACCCTCACTCCTCCTTCTCCTCGCTTCCTTTGCTTTTTTGCCCTCCTCTCCTCAACTCCTGCTCCTCTCAGACTCTCCTCCTCTGTTAAGTTGATACATGCAGTCTCTCATATACAGACACACACATACACGCGCACACACACACACACACACACTCCTGTTTGGTTGAGTTGTCTTTCACAAGCCCGGCTCACAGGGAACGTGGGGGGTTGAGAGTTGGGGGTCTTTTAGGGGGGTTTCTGCCGGCCTACCACGCTTGCCTCGAATACCCCCAGTCCACCCCCTTTCTACCCAACACACACACATACAGCCTCCACGTTATCATAGACTCCAGCAGCTGTTGCATTCCATCAGCTATGATAAGAGAGGACTGCTGTGGTGTTTTTTACTGCTAGTCAGCTTCTTCTTCTACCCTCACACACACACACACACACACAAACCCATGCAGTTCATTCAGTTCAATATTTGACTCATTCAAATGCTGCACATTAAAACGAATGATTCTAAAAGGGGAAAAGCTGAGCTGGAGGATCTTATTCTATACTCAGATTTGATTCCTACCTGTCTTTTGTTTTTTAGTTTGGACCCCTGCATCCTGTTATTCGTCATTTAATGATTACACTATTTGCCACCATAGGAATAAACCACAATGGAGACACGTGAGACCACTGTGCAGTGGATTGTTTTCTTACAGAAGAAATACATAAAGCATTTTATTCCTTTTTTTACACCATAGAAATTGGTCAGCACATTTTAATTTATTACAGAATATAACTGTTTACAGTCCAAAAAAAGGTTCGCTACTATTATCTTTTCCATTATAGCAGTCGAAGTGACTGAATCCTAACCAGAATTCCTTACAATTCTTGCTCGACGAAAAGTCAAGAAAGTCTCCCAAGTATCTTTTTTTTTTGACATCGTAATCAACATCAGCATCAACAGTTTAAACAAGTTACACTTAACAATTGACATCAAAGTTTGTTTGTTTGAAGAATTACAGTCATACATCATTCACCTTCAGATTTAGATGAACGTGAAGTAAGTTTGGTACATGTTTTTCCCCCATGTTGTTGCTTAACGATGTTAAGGGTGCAAAATACTAGCTAACATGAACAAACTGCTAGTATAGACAGAATAAAGTGTTATAACAACTGCTCTAATGTAATCAATCAAATTACAGCCAAAACTAGCCAGAGCGGCTGCTTTTTTGTCACTGGACAAAAAAATTCTAAAGCAAACGATTCTGCAGTTTAACACTTTCACTAAGGTGAATTTACACTACACAGACATAAGTACTGTGACAACCTGACATTTTTTGTGCATCCCATTTCAGATTTGTGGCCATATTTTTGTTACATTAATAGATTGAGTTGTTAACACTAAGACAACCTTGTTCTCTAGCTGTTTGCAGACTGCTGCCTTTTTAACTTTGTCCCCCATTTAAATTTTATTTATAGCGTGCCTAAATAAACTATTGAAATATTAGGATAATTATTTTTATTACATGGTACCAATACTACATGGCTTTTACTTTCCAGTTCCTTCAGGATTTCGTTATGATGTTTAATGAAAATTCGACCAATCTCCAACCTCATTCTTTGTGACCGTATAATTTTATCCAATCACCACATTTTTTTTGCAAATTTAATCATTAAATGTAAGGCATTGTCAGGTGCGTTGCCCTGCCATACCACCGGAGGACAACAGCGAGACTTAATAGTGCACAAGCTCAGGCAGAGCCAGGACCAGGACTGAGGGAGACAGCACGTCCTTTCCAGGCGACTCATTCTGGCGGGCCTGGATAATGAAGAAAGTTCTGGCCCACGACCTGGATTAGTCGCCAAGACAGGACGTGCTGTCTTCCTCATCAGTCCTGGTCCCGGCTCTGCCTGAGCTTGTGCACTATTACCAATAAAAACATGACACATGGACAGGAGAAACACATGACAGGACATAAACAAACACTAAGCATCTAGACTAGAATGTAAACAAAGAAAGTCTTGGTGTTTCTCTCTGGTTGTCTGGCCGGGGCAAAGCACCCGGCAAGCCTGACAGAGTCATTACAGATTTTCACTAAACTCTGCAATTTTATTGCAACACAACACCTAAAAAGATTGCAACATACATCAGAATATTTCCAAAAAGCTGCTGTATAAATGAGTTACGAGAACAGCCTGCAAATTCCTGCAGGACTGATTTACTAGTGAGAGTAAATTGTAAACTCGGAATATATATTCATTCTGTCATCTTCTACACTCGCTTATCGATGAATTCTGGATCACAGGGATCTGTTGGAGCCTATCCCAGCGATAGGCAGGAGCAGTATAACCTAAACAGGTCGCCAGGCTATCACAGGGCCACACACACATGCTCACACCTATGGGAAATTTAGAATCACCAATCAACCTAACATACATGTTTTTGGACTGTGGGAGGAAACCAGAGTACCTGGAGTAAACCCACGCAAGCACAGGGAGAACATGCAAACCCCACACAGAAACCCCGGGAATCGAACCTGGGCCTTCTTGCTGTGAGGCAACAGTGCTAACCACTAAGCCACCGTGCTGCTCGCAAAATATATTTTTTTTATTAGTATTGTCAGTAGATACTAGCGGTCATGTTTTGAAGGTCTGTGTGTTTTTCAGTAATTTGGATTTGAAACTTACCCACTTAAAAATGGCTTATGAATAAAAAAAATATCAATATAATACTCAAATGGATTGTTTTTTACAAATATTTTGAAGATTCCCTAGCTAGGATTTTTCAGAATCATTAGAAGGTTTCATATAGCTTCTTTTACATTTACGACAATTATTTACGACATTATTACGATGTCGCTCAGAGAGCCCATCACTATTTCTTTTTTTAAGTAGTTAGTTAAGTAATTACGTCTCCTGTTGAGCAGCCTTTAGTCGGATGAACTGGAGGTGAGATTTTCATGGGATGGCTGTGAAGTTAAGCTGGAATGTGGCTAGCAGGGTTGTTACAAATTGACACTTTTGTGGTAAAAGCTTTACTCGGCTGAAATGTAGTGTACTTATTTCCCCCGGTTCAGCACTAAAAGCCAAGTGGAACAGTAAAAATAAGAGAACAGGAGTATACAAACATAGAAGAGTAGCCAGTGGTTAGCCAGAGCTCAGTCGGCTTCGTCTCCAGACACATTTTTGTAGCCCAGCCGCTTATTAACTAGAATGTGACGACAGTTTATAATCTTATTGCCCCTTCACACGTCTTTGACAACACTGAATTATTCATGAGTGCATTTAACAGTGTGATTGCAGTTAGCTTTTTGACTGGTGATAAGAAACCTCACTAGTGGTAGCTAACATGCTTTGTAATAATAGCAGTCATAAGGATTCATATAAGACTTACATCGAATAATTACTGTGGTTATTATTTTATCACCTTCACCTTAAGTTCTTCCACTAAGCAGTTTTTTTTACTGTTTATAACTCGACTGATCATATAATATCAGTTGGGGCTCAGTTAAGGTGTTGGACTGATACCTGAAAGACCGGGGTTCAATTCCCACCACCGTTAACCCTCAATTGCTCAGATGTATAAAAAAAAAAAAACCAAAAAAAAAAACTAAAGTCACTCTGGATAAGGGTGTCTGCCAAATGCTGTAAATGTATAATACACATATACAGTTACTGACTAGCCCATCTATACATACTATACTCAATTAGTCAGCCATTCGCTACTCTATCAGTTAATCACAAAGGAAATCGAAACAGACGCTATTTAGATCTCAGTACATCAGTAACTCTTCAGTGTATCTAGCTCTGAATTTCAGACACAACGACACAGTTGACATTTCTGCTAGCTAGCAAAACCTGGTCGTAGCAGTACAGCTTACCAGCTAAACTAACCCACATCTCATAAGATTCCAATTAATAATTTTACCCCATTTTTATTTTTGTCAAAGCTGTTTTGAAAAAATCTTGACTTAAGCTGTGATCCTAGCAAATAGCTAACCTGGTATGACAAGTAGCGCACAGGTTTCCAACTGTGTCATGATGGAAATATGCATTATTTAAAATGGTTTGTACAGCTGTGTGGAGAAAAAAACATTTTTTTTGGGAGCAGGCAAACAGACAGGCACAAATACTTAAATGAATCAAGATGTTTATGTGTTTATTTGATATTATTTGTTTTAAATAATTCTGTCTGCTTTTCAGGAGGTTGGTGTGACATAATTTCCGATACTTTGCTGTTAGAAGTGTGCCCACCTGTGTGTGTGTGTGTGAGCACCTGTCTATATATGTGTGTGTGTGTGTGTGCTTTCAGGCTGAATACAGGAGAATTGTATACGCGCAACCATACAGAGACAGAAATGACATGCCAGTGTGTAATAAAAAAATAAAACGAAATAAAATTAATTTTAACGTTAAAAAGGGCAGGAGGTGGCGTTAGGGACAGGGGGTGGGTTGTGTTGCCCCCTATATAATGGCAGGGTAATTTTGGTATTTATTTATAAGAAATCAGTTAAATCCAGGGTCATGTTTGGGATGTGTTGCTTTTACTGCTTTGGGGAGATTTGACTCAACAGCGCCATCTGTTGAAAAGATATTTGAAAGACATAAAATACAGACCCTTTGCTATGGTGCAGAAATGCAATACAGGATTTTAAACTTGTTTTGTGCTGATGGAAAATGCAAAGAATTAATAAATATAAACTATTTTTACATACTTAATATGTAATTTCTTTATACACTGTACATATATTAAGACTATAAAATAATATACATATTAGTAATATGCACAGGTACTAAAAGTGATCAAAATATTTTATACTGATACTTTTTTTTTTTTTTTTCAATAAGACTATATTAAAGAAGCTATCGTATCTTTCATATAGTAAACAGACGCCCAATACATAGGGTGTACTACTCATATAGATAGGTAATTAGATAAAAACACATAAATGCTTATAATGACACATTAAAGTTTATTCTCTCATCATCTTTAGAGATTACCCAACCTCTATATTTATTATTTTTGCTTACCTACTATTTTAAAGCATTTTTTACAATGTATGTTTATTAAAGTGACTTCATGGCTTTGCTTACTATTTGTTCATAAAGAAGCTAAAACTCCGACATTTTTTGACCTGAACTTGCAAATAACTTATTTCGATTCTGAAAAAAAACAAACCCCATCTATCTTTTTAACATATAAAATATCTTAGCTAATACACAACCACCGAATCCAGAGAGCAGCTCCTACCACAGGGCTGTCTGTAAATGAATTGTGTCGTGTGTCTCGGTACCCTCTGCTGGTGCCCCTCTGTCTCTCTCTCACCCATTGACTGGAAGCATGAGGGGGTGGGGATTTACAACCCCGGGCTGCAATGCTTTAGTCATCCTGCAGAGGTCTGCACATGTGCTAATCTAATTCCAAGATTTTTTTTCAGATCTTTAATGCCCCGAGGGATTTAATTTAAGCAGCAGGCTACCACTGTCCTCTCATTCTGCTAGGATGAGAGATAGAGAGAGGCGGGATAATACATTACGGTTTTAGTTGAGCTGGAAGTAATGAGCTATAGAATACAAGTTCTCTATCTTGGTCTTACAGTCCTTCCTGTCCCGCATGTGTAAAGGGGATTTTTTTGCTTTAACACAAATACTTCAGACAGAATAAGATTTATAATTAACAGATAAATTAGAGCAGAAAAATTATTTACATTTACAGCATTTGGCAGACGCCCTTATCCAGAGCGATACAAAGAGATGCTACCACTTCCCCAAAAACGTCCACAAGTATGTATAGGATATATCTGTTCTGACACTGTAATCATTAATTTCAGATTAGAAGTTATAGAATTATTTCCGCAAAACAAAAGGACATAACTAGGACGGCTTAGTGTTTCTTAAGTTTGTATGATAAAAGCAGAACATTTGTATGATAGAGTTAGTTCTTACACCCAAGTGAAAGCAATCACTCAATGCCATTTGTATTAAAACTAAAATTTATTAAAATATTAAGGCTCTGGGTCTTGTTGATATTTTGGGACAATTAATGATGAATCCCTCAGCATTTTGTAGCTAAACTAACAGCTGGTCACACACCGAGCGCTCCTATTCTATCAGACACAGACGCTGGCAAACTAGCTGTGAGGAAGTGTTATGTACAGTGTAGGCAAAATGTACATAAAGATTAGAATTAAGTAAATTATTTGTTAAGTAAATTATAAATTGTTTGTATTTTATTGTAAAATTAGATGCAAAGAATATGGAGAATTTAAGCTGCTTGTAAGACTTAAATGTATGCTGCAACTCTTAAAGTGTGCTATCAGACTGTGTAAAGGTGAAGGCTCCAAAAATAACCGACTGGCATGGGAACATTTTTTTATTCTTAAGTCTTGAACGTCGCTCATAACAAGATACTTTGCTTTCGAGGTAAAAGTTAAATGTCTTTTTTAATTACGTTTGGCTATATCCTCTGCTCTAATAATAAAAACAAAAGATGATGACGCAGGCGCATTTAAGGATTTTCACGAGACTTGATGTAAAAATGTGCACCAAAGACGAGGAGACCAAGAAAAGACCAGTCGGACACCAGCCCTCATTCAATGGGTATTATTAAAAACCTTAAACCATATTTTGGACCAAATTAAATGCTGTCACTGATTACTCTGAAAAAACAAACAAACATAGAAGCAAGACTTTAGATTCCTGGTTACACAATTACGCATATTTTTATTATATTGTACACACTTAGACAAGAAAAACTATTCATAATTATACTTTCTATCGTCACCTAAATGAAAATGTCTTGGAGTGAAGATTTTCTTTTCACAGTGTCTTATAAGGATTTTCCTGTGGACCATATTACATCTGGCTTACCTATAAGAAAAGATTTATATATTTATATAATAATATCTCCAAATTTCTATAAAGCTACTGTGGGACACATTTTTTTTGTTGACATTTTGCACTTCTTCTTCCTCTACTAATCACATTTGACACAAGTCAAAATCTCTCTATTTAAAAAAAACCCCAAAACATTTATAATGTAGTATTTTTTCGTTTTAAAAGAAAAAAAGAAGAGCGTCTGTAACCAATCATTAAACATGTCTGTGTTTGCTCTGTGTGTTACAAGGTCAGCCTGGATCTTTATAGATTAACGATAAATCACTCTTCCTTTGATGAGGAGCCTCTATCAACCTTTTTTTCTATGCAGGATGGATGAATGGGATATTGAGCTTTTCTCATCGTAAAAATGGGTCAGCCAAAGTGAAAGCCAGACAGTCTGTCTCGGAAACGCTCAACAAGCATTGGTGCATGTGAAAGTTAGCTTCCCCTTACAAACCACACAGTAAGGCTAGCTCAGCAGCCAGCTTAATTCATGACACAGTTTCTAACAACATTATGTGAAAATAATCCCATTTTCTAAGCAGCCTGCTGTGAACAAGTTGTGGGCTGGTTATAAATAATAAAAGAATCTATTTAATTTATGATGCTAAAATGGCTTACTAAAACTACACCAAGGCGAGTTCTCTGTGTATATAACTGCAAGTAAATAAATCTGCTGTGGCCCTGGGTTGTCCAAGCAAGGTCTATAGTCACTTGAGAATTATTGGCACCTTTGGTAAGAATGGGTATAAAAACAATTTTTATGGTTAATTAATTAAATCTTATCTCTATTGCTAACATGACAGAAACTTTTACCTAAAGATGATTTTCTTGCTTATATTCAAACACGTTTCTAATTATTGGATTGAATGATGTAGAATAAGTTTGTGTAAACAATTCATGTAGTCTTTGCATTTAATCAGGGCTGTGCAAAAATATCGATATTGTTAACTATCGTGATTTTTTTCACAATAGTGTATCTTTATTCTAACATCTACTATCGATATACTGTATATTAAAATTATGTTTTTAACTAATTTATGTTTATGTTAATATTGTCTTACAATCCTTAGTGCGTGTCAAACGATTTCCTCCTCTGCTCCTGTAGTTGTCGCCCACACATTTGACACAATTTTCTCAGAAAAAGCATGGCAGAAAAATTCACGCCTTTGGCTTTGAATTCGTTGTATTTTTGTTGTATTGTATTGCAATATTTAAAAATATGTAATATATCGTATTGTGATATGTATCTGTAACGATTCCGCCCTCTGGTGATGGGCGTCGTCCAGAGGGCGCCGTCCCCCGAGTTCTAGCTCTAGGTTTACTTCCGGTGTTTACTTACCTTAGTTGTAGTGCATTGCGAAGTATGGTTTGCTATGTCGACATACCGAGCGCTCAGGTTAAGTTTCGTGTCCGCTTGGTTTCGACTTCGACTTCTTGGTGTCTGTTTCTGGATTACGAGTTTGCTAATACGTTTTGAACTTTTCTGCCTGTTTATTGGATTACTGTGTACCGACCTTTGCCTGTTATTCGACTATGAACTATGTCTTGAACTTTTGAATAAACTGAGTTTCTGCAAAATGGATTCCTGTCCATCATCCACAGTATCATATCTTATAAATATCCCTTGCCAATTTACAGCCCTAATTATAATATAAACCAGATGCATTGCAAAGTGGGGTTTTGATGGGAATTTTAACTAAATTATGTGTTAAATTATGGCTAGTAAGACATGCATGTTGGCATAATGCAGTATTATTGTGTCTATTGGCCTCCAGTGTTGTGGGCTTAATTCTTAGCTCAGGTGTTAGATATGTTAGTGTTTGATATGATTTGGATCTTCAAAAATACCTTAGAAAATAATTTTAAAAAACAATTTACATAACGGATGTACAAAAAAATTGTTATTGTTACTAGGTAATAATTTGAAACTGATGTATGCCTTTAAATAAAAGAAAATTCTTATTTTTTCAATTATAAGAAAATTATTCAAAAGTACTCCTAACACAAAAATAGTGCTGTTTATGGGCATGGGTCTCACGGTACGATACATTTCACGATACGTCGGTCACGGTACAAGATACCACGATATATCACCGTACAATACATTTTGCAATACTAAAGATCTAAAAATACAACAAATACAATGCTGAAAGTTGATTGACACACTGAAGGTTTTAATCAAATATTGTCACCATAAATCAGACTCTCTGATGAGAGGTTAAAATATCTATACACTATCATGAAACAAATTATTTTGCTAGTTAGCATATTGATAATTTACACAGCCAAGACCAAGAATATTTGACCTTCTTTTATTTTACTTTATGGTTTCCAAGGAGTTATATTAACCCTTATAAATAACCCTTTATATAACCCTCTATAAATATAACCCAGGGATTAAATTTATTAACACAGGGCAGATTACATAATACACAAATAAAATAATGTAATGTCCACTGGTGGGAAAAAAATTTAGAGGTTTAAAAAACAATCAAAGCTTAGGGGAAAAAACTAAGATGGGAATCTTAAGGACAAAAATAAATAAAAAGGCATTCAAAGCATCTAACCACAATTTCGAGCACATCTTGAGTGCACTAAACATCTGGACCTCTAATTAAATTATTTGGTAAGAATATGTGATATGGTGGTTCTGTTCTGACTCCTGGAACATGAAAACTACATGAGGACACACAGGATTCGAGTTCACTGTAAAGCTACAGAATATTTGGAATTTAAAAATTGGTTTCTCCAGCCCAAAAGTAATCTGAGCTTTTAGCTTGTCAGTGCTCCAAAAGAGTTTAATGACCACACAAGAAATCTTTTGACATGGGCATTCCAGTGTTCTGACCTGAACCTGAGGACAGAGCTGAAGATGAGTGAAGACTGTGAGAACTCTGAAGGATCTGAAAAGAGTCTGTATTAAAGATCGTCTCAGATTCCTTGCTCTGTATTTTCAAGTGATTTAAGCTTGTTAGGAAAAGTGCTGCTATTCAGCAATGGGTTTTCTGTGCCCAGTTAAACAGGAGTAACAGTAATCAATATTTTCAATATTCCCTAAAATCACTTTATCTTATTTCTATTGTGAAAATGGGAAAAAACAGCCTTATAAATAAATCATGTTAATAATGAAGTTGTTTTTCATTAAAGAGTAATTAAACTAGTTTTTACAACACTGTTAACGTTACTGACAGTAATATGCACATTACTATTTTGATATTTAATATTGTAATTGAGCAGTTTTCATCCGAGTAGAATCCCTCTTAGCCATAGGACTCGAAAACTTTTTTCTCTGGTGTGTGTGGGGTGGGACACAACTGATGATGATTGGCTTAGGCATATCTCTGTCCCAAATCACATACTTGTATATATATATATATGTAGTATGTGCTACATTCATGTAAAAATGTATTTCCCGACCATTAAAAAGTATGTTCTATATGGTATGGTTACAGGTAATACAAATGAAATTCATATGAACTATAGGAATCAAAGCCATGGCAAGTCCAATGAGTTCAATGAGTTCCTTTCTCACACTAGAAGTATAAACACTTCTACTACCCTTGTTGATGTGAAAGAAAAGAATATTTATGTAACATGCAGTTACTATTTGTGAGACGTAACTAGTAACTATAGCTAATAACTTTTTTTAAGTAACAGGCCCAACACTGGTGATAACACTGGTTAAGTATAATTTATAAACATTGTTACCTATTTTCAATTAAGGTGCCATCATTTATAGCTGACTACATGTATATAAACTGCATTACTTGGACCTGGAACTAAAAAGCCCAAACACTGCTTCAACATGACAATGCTCATGTCTTCTGAGCTCTATTAAGACATGATGTGATTGGTTGAGGAAAAGACTTTTTGGAATAAACTGAAATGTTAACTGCACCCCAGTCATCCACTAACTGAAACTTTGTGGTTAAATAGGAAATTTTAATGTAATCTACAAGTAGAAGATACCTCCAGATATGCAGAGCTTAATATAGAAGTAAAGTGAAACTGAAATAAAATGTCTAAATATCCCAAATGTTTGTAATTGTTAGATGTCCCAGTACTTTTGCCAATACAGTGTATGTATTTCTAAGTGGATCCTTTTTTGGGTTATATTAATAGCTTGTTCAATTCTTGCAAAAATAAATAAATAAATAATTCAAAATACTTTTAGGCTTAGAAAGACTGGCCTTTCTCTTAAGCTGCCAAAACATTCCAGGTAAATACAGACGTTTATTTATTTGATTAATAATTCAGTTTAATTACTCTTTACTGAAAATATAACACCATTACTAACATAGTTTATGTATAATGCTGTTAGTGTCTCTTTTAGTTTTCCCATTACTGGTTATTACAATAAAAATGAGATAAAGTCAATCTAAAAAAGGAAATAATGATAACGGTCACAAGTGCATTTAGAAATTCCCGAAAAAATATCAGTAAAATGTTTTTAACATTTACACTAATTCAGAATCTGGGTTCCAAAGACATGCAGTGTGACCTACGTTTTTATAAACATGAACAAAAATCTCATTTTCTAGAACCTATTTTAACAAATGAAAAAAAAAAACTGAACAGAAGGAGATTTCAACAAAAAAAAAAAAAAAAAAAAAAAATTGAAATAAAAGAAAAGCTGTATTCAATAAGCGGTGCTGGGCTGCGCCGACCCTCTCGCTAAGCCTACTTAAAGCACTTGAGGTGGGAAACGGAAAAAAAACCTGGGTCCTTGAATACTAATGGGACGTGTTCTTTTATTGCTTTTCCTCCAAACCCCTGCCTAACTGACAGATGGGGAGGCAGTGGGGCAAACCGCTGTGATCCTTTTCAGGTGTTGCTGGACCCCTTGGGGTCTCTGGAAAATATACAAAGCCCAGAGACGCTTTTAGGACTGGATATAGCAGACCTTAATTTACATCAACTGTGTGCTAATCTGTCTATAGTGTACACCGAGGGCTGAACAGCTAGACAAAGTCAGTATCACATGCAGGTTTACACCATATTGCGTACAAAAATACAAAAATCAATGCTTATTTCGTAAATCTGTCTCATGTAGTCAAGCTGCTGTAAGTGTAAAATAGTGTACAATGCTGATGTTTTAGCCAGTTTATTAGAAACACCCAATCAGTCACGCAGCATTAAAACAGCTTGATCCAATCTAACATCATACATCAGACTAAGGGGAAAAGTGTGATGTCTGTGACCTTTGGAGAATTTGGGAAACTATTTCATGTAGGATTTTTATGTACAGACTTTACATAGTGTTGAGTGAAAAATAATTCTATGAGAATGGTGCATGCTGATATGAAGGCTATAGCAGCAGCAACTCAAATAATCAGAAGAGCATTTCAGCATCTAAGGAGCATCTGAGAAGCAGACAAACATCGCGGAACCTTGGATTCAGATGTTCTACAACAGCAAGTGGTTTACAACCTGGTCAGGCTACAAACAGTGAGTGTTTATGCAAATGTGGAATTGATTCATGACCCTTTTTATCATGGGATTATGTAAATGATAAACTTTACTACAGAAACCCTAAAACAATGATTTTCCAAAATACGTTTATAAAATATGTTTGTTTGGTTTTTTATTAAAAGAAGAATGCGAACAAAGAAATGAACCTAAACTAAACTGAAACAATAGCTGAACAAGACGATCTAAGCTTGCTGGAATTCAGCATGTACTTATTCGCACATCTAATAAAACACTTATTACAGACATGTTCTGTATATATAAGCAGCAAAGCAATCCAAACTGCACATTATCTGTCTTCTAGAAGCTGCGCACAATATCAGTCTATAATTTTAATGGTAGACTGTGAAAGACAAAAAACTAAAACTTCTCGAAAGAAACCTTCTAAATTGATTTGCATTTTAATGAGTGAAATAAGTATTTGACCCCTTCACAAAACAAGACTTAGTACTTGGTGGCAAAACCCTTGTTGGCAATCACAGAGGTCAGACATTTCTTGTAGTTGGCCATCAGGTTTGCACACGTCACAGGAGGGATTTTGTTCCACTCCTCTTTGCAGATCCTGTCTAAGTCATTAAAGTTTCGGAGCCGAAGTTTGGCAACTCGAATCTTCAGCTTCCTCCACAGATTTTATATGAGATTAAAGAATGAAGTCTTGCAGGGCAGTCCTGGTATGTAGCTGTTAGTGGCCCAAGTAACCACTAATCGGTAATCACTGACAGAATCACAGATGAATAAGGATCACTGATGGATGCGGAAGGAAAGGCTAGTCTGTTTGCTGAACACACAATGCTTAAGATTGCTGTGTGTGAAGCTGAAATGGGATTAGGATGCACTATTCGAGGAAGGCAAGATGGTGGAGATTGAGTGATTCAGTGAATAATGTTCTACTGGGACTCCTAGCATTTACAGTATGTAGTACCACCTTATTAAACATGGTGGCAGATTGAGTATACACCTATACAATGGCGTTGTCCTCCTCTGAAAGAAACATGACAAAAGATTTAATGTGCTGACTGGGCCTTTAAATTGCCGTCAGTTCTGTCAAGCATTTGTGGTATTTGCTGCCAAAGTTTTCAGTCCAGATGCCACAGCACATCTTTAGAGGTCTTGTAGAGTCAGGCCTCAATGTTTTTTTATGGCTGTCCAACGTATATAATAGGTAGCGTGAAAACGATTAGTCCACATTATCGACAACGCCGGCAATAAAAAAGTGTCGGCAAATATTTGTGTTGTTGAATTGTCAATTCATTACATAATGCTCGCAGTAACTGCCTGCAGTAGCGCGCTTTAACCAGGGTGGTGCTGTAGTACAAGTTTACAATGCAGTGCTCATGCAGAAGAAGACATGACACATTAGAGTGTATATGTTGGAGTGTACACAAAGCTGAACCTGTAAAGTTTTACAAAACTACACACAAAATATGCTGTTATATGTAAATATTAAAAACGGTGTTAGTGTCTCTTTTAGTTAGAATTATAACTACATTTTCTTTTAGGAACCAGCTCTGTACTCAGTGTGAAGCAAGCTAATTAGTGCATGCAGTCAATAAGTCAATAAGTAAATAAATAAATAAATAAATAATATGAAGTTATATAATAATTACAGATCTATTTGGAATGTTAGCATTAGCTTCTAAGTTAGATCTTTTTAAATGAATGTGAACTGTTGTAATTTCCCACACGTGCTTTTCATAGTCCTGCTATACACAAATGTCATTTTCCTGTTTCAGGCACCACACATTCCAGCACTGCACTCTAGCAGAAGTGATGCGAGTTCGATCGACTCAGCTTTCTGGTGAGCTGTTACGCCAGAGACACTCTCCTTCTACACTACAACCTTAAAGTTATCACTTCAGTCGAATATTCTGTCATTTAATGTTTTTATTCATTGATAAATTTACCCTCTTAGCTTATGCATGCTTAAAAAGTTGCTAAAAGTCTCCGGATGGTGTCAGACAAACGAGTAAATTTGCATTTTTATCTCATTGGCAAACTCATTTGCATGTAAATGTGTTACACAGAAAACTGTTTTATGAAGGCAGAACAGAATGCGGTTTTATTAAACCGGAAAATAATATCTTTATCACAGCAACATAACATACCAAGCAGTGGGAGTGAGTTATGTATAGTCTAGAAACATACTTTTATACTGTATGCGTTTGTAAGTATAGAGTAGAGGAGAGTTTAAAATAGTGTCTGTACACAATGATTACATCATTATTACTACCACACTCCTCTTACACCAGTATCATTACTATTCCAATTATACTAATATTACCACCACACACTTCTTAAACCAGTATCATTACTATACCAATTACACTAATATTACTACCACACTCTTCTTACACCAGTATCATTACTATACCCATTACACTAATATTACTACCACACTCTTTACACCAGTATCATTACTATACCAATTATACTAATATAACTACCACACTCTTCTTAAACCAGTATCATTACTAAACCAATTATACTGATATTACTACCACACTCTTCTTACACTAGTATCATTATTTTACCAATTATACTAATATTACTACCACACATTTCTTACACCAGTATTATTATGATACCAATTATACTAATATTACTACCACATCCTTCCTAAACCAGTATCAATACTATACCAATTATACTAATATTACTACCACACTCTTCTTACACCAGTATTATTACTATACCAATTATACTAATATTAATACCACACTCTTCTTACACCAGTATCGTTACTATACCAATTATACTAATATTACTACCACATCCTTCTTACACCAGTATCAATACTATACCAATTATACTATTATTACCACATCCTTCTTACACCAGTATCATTACTATACCAATTATGCTAGTATTACTACCTCACTCTTCTTACACCAGTATCAGTATTATACCAATTATACTAATATTACTACCACACCCTTCTTACACCACTATCATTATTATACCAATTAAACTAATATTACTTCCACACCCTTTTTACACCAGTACCATTACTATACCAATTATACTAATATTACTACCACACTCTTCTTACACTAGTATCATCACTATACCAATTATGCTAATATTACTACCACATCCTCCTTACACCAGTATCATTAGTATATCAATTATACCAATATTAATACCACGCTCTTTCTACACCAGTATCATTACTATACCAATTATACTATTACTACTGCCACACCCAACCTCAGGGTTGTCCAATCTTGGGGGACAATCTTCTGGGGCCAGACCCTTCTACTTGATTATATGTATATATTAAAAATAGATGCTTTGGTCAGATGAGACCAAAAGTTTAACTTTCTGGCCTAAATGCAAAGCGCTATGTGTATTGAAAAAGTAACACTGCTCACCCTAAATACATCGTTTCCAATATGAAACATGGTGGTGGCAGCATTAAGATGTGGGGATGCTTTTCTTTAGCAGAGACAGGAAAGTGGGTCAAAGTTGATAGGAAGATGGATGGCGGTAAATACAGGCCAACCCCTAGAAGAAAGAAAACCTGTTGGAGGCTGCAAAAGACTTGAGACTGGGAAGGAGATTCAACTTCCAGCAAGACAATGACCATAAACATACAGCCAGAGCTACAATAGAAGGGTTTGGATTAAAGAATATTCACGTGTTAGAATGGCCCAGTCAAAGTCCAGACCTAAATCCTATTGAGCATCTGTGGCAAGCCTTCAGAATCGCTGTTCACAGACGTTCCCCATCTAATCTGGCTGAGCTTGAGCTATTTTGCAAAGAATTTTTAGTCTCTAGATGTGCAAAGAAGAATAGAGACATACCCCAAAAGACTTGCAGCTGTAATTGCAGCAAAATGGGGCTCTACAAAGTATTGACGCAGGGGGGGCTGAATACAAATGCACGCCAGACTTTTCAGATTTTTATTTGCTTAAGATTTTGAAAACCATGTATCATTTTTATTCCACATCACAATTATGTGCTACTTTGTGTCGGTTAATTACATAAAATCTCAATAGTACATTTAAGTTTGTGGTTGTAAAATGACAAAATGCAAAAAACTTTAAGGGGTATGAATACTTTCTCAAGGCACAGTAACTCCCAGACTTACATTAGATTAGTTGCATGCTGATGTCATGCATCTTACAAAAGAAACTAAGTTATATATTGTGTTATTAAAGCTTGTGGAATAAAAATCAGGAATACAAATCAGAGATGATAATATTTCACCTGTCTAAAGGCAAACATATACATTCGATATATATCTGCAGCTACAATTCTTCACTGCAGCACGAGTGTCTTTTATTTATTATCCGTTATTATGTTGGGTTATTTTGAACTTTCATTAGGTTGTTTGTATAACAATGCAAATTAAAATTTGAATGTTAACGCTCGACCGTCACACAAGATACACAGGTAAGTAGTCATATAATTTACGTATATATGTGCTATTTTCTTTCTTTTAAAAAAGACTCTAAGCCTTTTTTACATTAACATTGATGCATTTCCTCCACAAATGTCTGTTTTGGAGAAGTGGATGCTGGAAACATTGAAAAATGTAGGCTATTAAGAATAATTGCAAAAAACTAACACTTTAAAAATCTATCCTTTGACAAAAATACACATTTGAATGTATTTTAGCAAAAAAAACAAATAATAATAAAAAAAAAACAACCCAACAAATTAGTTATTTTACAACACTTATTTTATTGGGTTTATTTCTACCCAAAGAAATGGGTTAAAATAACCCAACAATAGGTAGGTGCTATACAGTGGTGGGCCGTGTATTTGGTGCCTGGACCTTCAGTGGGGATTTACCCGCCTGATATATCTCTTAATACCACCACTATCACGCCACGATTATACAAACCATCAATACTATACAAAAACTCAATATAACACGGCGTGGCATTACAGGAACAGAGAGACATTTTACTTATTGAGGATGAAGACCATTTTTATTAAGACAAGGAACATATAAGTATGTACGAGACAAATTTATTTTCTTCTCCTCCGTCAGCCATTGTGAGTGTAAAAATTCCAATTTAACTGTACAAACGAGTTTTGCTAGTCTGTGTTAGTCTGTAAGAATTTACTCTGATCAATCAATCAGAGGATGGAAAAGAGCTGATGTCATCATGTGCCAGCTAGTGGGCTTCAGGAGACGGGTTTAAAAATCTGTTTGGCTAAAGAATCAGTCTTTAAGAATATTAACCAATTAGCAATCTACCACTGCTAATATAGTTTAGGTTACATGGGCAGCACTACTGATTCTGATTAACATGGCAGCACATGTGATTGGACAAAAACTTGAACATCCACATTTAGATCCTGGAAGCAGAGTAGCCAATAGAAAGGCTACGAAATGAAGATAATAAACTGTTGAAAATAAATTAATACAATTTAATGGATAAATATTAGAATTTAGGTTGTACATGTAGGTCAGCTTCTGATTGTGTTTAGGCAGCAGAGAAGGACTTGCTGGCCCTGACTGCCCACCCCTGGTCAACCCACCATCAGGTTATCTGTTGGGTCACTGTTTTAGGTGAGTAATAAAACAACAACACTAGTAAACATCGTAAGGTTCCTCAGGAATTAAGAGAGAATTGTACAGGTGGCAAGGCCTGTTGCATACACAGCCATGAAATCTTTAAAAGTTAGGAATGGTGAACATTTAGGTCAAGGAGGCAGAGTCTTCGGATTAAACGCAACTAAAATGGCCAACTGTGTTATTCTTTCTCTCTCTCTCTCTCACAGTGAGGAGCAATGTATCCAAATGAGTCATGCGTGTGTGTAAGGCTGTAAGGTGTTAAACACTTGACATGCAGATGATGCAGAAGACTTGGGACAGGGATTATTAGGATGGAGAGACTCTCACACACTCGGAATTATCACTGTATGATGCTAACCTGCTATTTAAGCCTTCAGGGCTATAGACAAGCCGCAGAGCTGCTCTACATTCCACTTTACTCTAGCCTAATTCCACACACACACACACACACTTACATACACTCACAATAGACACTCATTCTCTATATGCGCGTTTCTCTCTATATGTTTAATCTCACAAACTAGATCCAGAGGAAAAAAACTCGGCAGCGCACTGATCTGGCAAAGCGCCGCGGAGATCAGCGTGGGCACACACACACACACACACACACACACACACACTGCATTGTGGACAGCATGCATGACTCATTTTTTTGTTTATCATCTAGAAAAGCATCAACAGTTTACTCGTGCGTTAAAGCGATGGTGCGTTTCTTACCTTTCTCTCCATGACTGTGGCGAAACTGCGGCGAATGCGAGCGGGCAGCGACTGAGTAAGTGAGTGAGTGAGACTGTGTGTGTGTGAGTGTGTGTGCGCTGTTTCCGGAGCGTTTCTTGCTCGTTTGCGCTGGACCGAGTGAACACAGCAGAACACTGAAACACAGAACAGCCGGAGAAGCTAAAGCGCAAGCGCGCCGCCGCCGCCTTAACAAATACACTTCAACTACACAACAACACAACCACTGGGATGCACACACAATAGTTTGAGTTAATATGTGCTTCTGTAAACTGTCTTTCATACAGAGGAGCGTATCCAGCTTGCTGGATGTGGATGTGATCCTGTGTTAATCCTGAATCAACATTTCAATCAACCAATCATATCCATCTGATGTCATTAGTATGTGCCAACCAAACCTGCATCCAATCCATTTTTTTTAAATTCTTTCCTCTATTCTAAAAAAACCTGAAAAACTTGAAAAACTGAGTAAATTCTGTTTAATAAAAATAGTTTATTGTCTGATAGAGTAAATTCATTGATTCTGACAATGACTATTCCTGGATTACCATTGGATTACAAACTATATTACAATCATTTATTATAGCCCAGAGACAACATTGGTAAATAGTGAATAGACTGATTAAATTTAGACAATCACTAATAAACAATTTATTAATAAATTAAAATGTTCTGAAACAGTGAACCTGTAGAACCGCAATAGAACATTCTTACTATAAAACAGGGTTTACATTTATTTAATTTAATCACAAATGTAACAATTAAAAGCCATATTATTTATAACCATAAACTTTTCATTCATGCATACACACCTAAATACTAAGTACACATATGCATATTTTTGGTCATGAAGATGAGGGAAATGTTCACACATTAACTAACTGTGCAATTGTTCAGTACAGCATGTAATGTTTTACACATTTCATTTAAGTGTTTCATTATTTATCATTTTAAAAATACATTTATAAATATTACATTTTGGTTTACAAAAAGGGAAAGATTCAGAATGGATTGGAGGCGGGTTTGGTCGGCACACACTGATGACATCAGATGGTTATGATTGGTTGATTGAATAGTTGACCCAGGATTAACAAAGGATGTTAAACCAGACTAGCCAAAACCAGACAGGCAAAATCACATCCACCTATACAGCGAATAAATGTATACATTCCTTATCTGTTAAACATAATTAAATAAATTGAATATATACATATATATATACTGTATATAAATATATATAAATATATATTTGTTTCATTTTTTACCAGTTCAGTTTGACTGCCATCCTTCTCTCTCTCAGCTCTGAAAACGAGAGAAGTTTTAATCATCATCACTGACCCTGCAGCTGGAACCAGCCTTTGCTTTTCCTCACCGTTATGCTAGCGCCGCCATAGTCTTTTGAACTATATCCTCCCTTCACTCCAAAGGCATAATCTGTTCATTTGAAGCTGTTGAGCATTCAACCTCAACTTTTTTGATGTAACCGTTCAGTTTCATTCATAAAATTATCATTGAATATTTGTTTCAGTATATCTGATTAAATGCACATTATTAGCTAGTGCCTGCTAATAATATGAACAGCAGCTACGCTAATTTCTTTCCACCTTTTTCTTTTTATACCCATCCCGAGGTATCAAAAGGTTACTGGTAGACCTTCAGGGAGAAGATGTCAACCTTGCAAGGATCCTAAGGGGGCCAGTGGCCAGATTCCTGCCCCTTTGCTGCCCCTGCTCCACTGACCCAAGGCTACAATTCACATTACATTTGATTATTACCATATGTTCTAATTAACAATAACATGCGGTGTCACCCAGATGAGAATGTGTTCCCTAGTGAGTCTGGTTCCTCTGAAGGTTTCTTCCTACTTCATCCTACACGGACAAACTTACACTTTTGACTGTTACTGCATTCTGTCTCAAGCTGCTTTGAGACAATGTCTATTGTTAAAAGTGCTATACAAATAAAATAGAATTGAATTATTTAGAGAATTTCACTGTATCGAGAAGGGATTAATATCGCCAGACCTGAAAGAGTGTGTTTCAAGACATGCAATGTTCCAGACCAAACTAATTAACAGGCAGGAAGGGCAATACATTTGCATGCACAGAAACTCCCACTGCTCCGGATGGTCAGTCCTCCACTCTGTCTTTTAATGACTTGGACTAATGCAAGTTTGCCAAGAATGGTAACCTTTAAAACTAACTAACAGGGTTTATTTATTCTAATGACGAATTTAATGTAATAATGAGCACTTTTGTACATCGCTTTGAATAAGGGCATCTGCTAAATGATGTAAATGTGATCTTAGTTTTTTTCTCTGTATAATATAATGTATTTAAAATGTACATCTAATTCATTAGATAACTTTAGTTTATCTATAAATAAATATATACTTTCTGTACCATGTACACAATGCACAATGTATAATTAAAGTGTACATTCTTGCACATACTGACATAGCCTTATTTGTTAATGTACATACTTACATATCTTTCTGCACTTGCTTATTTGCACAGTTTTACTATTTGCACTTCTGGTAGATGCTAAACAGCATTTTGATGACAATAAAGTCCCTTTGTTCCTTCCTTCATTCATTCCATCCATTCATCCATGGCATGAAACAAAAAAATCTAACATCCATATACACAGATTTTTGTGGATGGGAATTCTTTGGCTGTTAATGGTTCTCAAAATTAAGGAAATAATTGTAGCATTGTTTTGGGGTGTGTTTTGAATTTCTGGTGTAAGTAATTAAACTTTATGTGCACTAAACATCTAGGGAAGACCTGACATTTGAATCATGTTATTAACATGTTTATAACTTTTTTTTTTTTTAATATATCCTACACCGATACCTGTAGGTAAGTTCACATTAACCGCATTAAATTTGGCACCATACCTGAAATACTAACCAGGAGGTTGTGAGTGATGTCAGAAATCCTAGGACTACTAAAGCTGTCATTGCTAGACTCCCTAAACAAGGCTATTAACCCTCAATAGCTCAATTGTATAAATGAGAAGTCATTCTGAAGGTTGTTTGCCACATTTCTGGAAATAGATAATACTGTCTGGTTGATGAAGACTTGCACGCAGGAGCTGGTGCTCTAATCAAGAAGAGTGTTCTTTGTTCATCTCAGTGTTGTAAATCAAAACACCGATGATCAGTCCTGATCATCTTTACCTGTAAAGATTTATGATGGTAAAAATTTATAATCTCATTATCCGTGGAACCCTTTTGCATCTGATTTTTTCCTTCTTCTTTAGGGACGTTTACTCTCGCTATCAATCACCGTGTAAAAACTAATACAAGTCTTTAGATTTAGCCTTTACAAGCTAATTTCACAGAAAGACTAGACATTAAAGAAAAGTTGGAGCTCTGCTTTTAATACAACTTTTTTATTTCCCATAAAAAATTATATCAGTAAAGTACATTTTGGAAAAATATTGGAGGGCCAATTAAATGCATTTTAAAAGAACCACATATATTTATTAAGGGCACTGATGAACGAACGCATATATAAGATTAAACCACTTACACGCTCATATTAAACTAAACAAATGTCAACCTTAAGCATGGGAAAATATTTATTTCTACAATGAAAACCTTGTAGGGAAGTGGGAAGTGGTGGCTCATGGTTAAGGTGTTGGAATACCAACCTGAAGACTGTGGGTTCGATTCACAGCTCCACCAAGTCACTGCTGGGCCCCTGAGCAAGGCCCTTAACCCCCAATTGCTCAGTTGTAGAGATGAGATAAATGTAAGTCGCTCTGGATGATAATGATAGTCATAAATAACCTAAGGAAAAAGATGCTGGAAAGATACGGGGTCCTGCTCTGAGGACATGGAAATATTACTGCCGATAAAAAACATTAATAAATGTAAAAACAATTTCCTGAATCTGCTTAGCTTTGCCAAGATGCTAGTCATGTTCTCCAGTGTTTAATAGATATTTTTAAAGTGTATGTATGTGATCATGTGGTTGTGTATTTATACAAACGAGAAAAAATGGAAGGCGGCTTCTGGGATAATAGTAAATTAGAGCTTGGTAAACAAAATGTCTCGTCAGTGAGAAATTTTAACTTAGGGTGAGAATTATACCTGTCTGTGGTGTGGTTAAATAAAGATCTCTTTGGTTGACACTGTGCGTCATAGAGGTGGATGAACTTTTAATGGCTGGGTTTACAATTCTTAAGCAGAATTTAATTTCCTGGGCCACCCTGTAGTAGACATCGCTGGCCAGGACAAAAAAAAAAAAAACCCCAGCAAAATCACCAAGCTGCATCTTACTCGGAAAAAAAAATCCACTAATTAAAGCGATCTCATTAATATTTGCGTAGGTCTCTTTTGACTTCATTTACAAAGCGAGCGTTGGATTTTAGCTTGAGTTAGCAATAAAGTTTTCATATTATTTTTCTTAAACAAGAGCGCTGACAGTTTTTTTTTGGCTTATTACATTTTAAGATGTTTTATATAAAATAATATATATTTATAACTGCCATTATGTGATGACAGGCAAAGCATAATAATAAACTTTACAACTAACAGGTGAAAAGAAAAGCATTTCTATATTCCAAAAAAAATAACTGCTGCTAAATTGCATTCTATGCAACATCCAGTTTATTATTTCTGATAAAAATGTCTGCCTTATTATGGTTTATTTATTCTTTAAAAAGGTGTTGCAACAACAGTGTAATAAATGTGTAAAACAAGTCTAACACCCAAAATAAATGAGTAAAGAGTGATTGCTTAGCAAAGTTGTGTGCCGTCAGGACCAGCAAGGTCTCCTCTGTTGGTCCAAACATTATCAGAAGCGCTGAACGATATTTACAACCGAAATTCTAATATTTGTTCCATAAAATTCGATTAATTTATTCCCAACAGCTTATTCTCTCAATTTCGTGGCGTTTCTTTCGCTACACTGCTTCCAGTATGTGTATATGGATGTTAGATTTTTTTGTCCAATCAGATTTCAGCCTCTATGTGCCGTCATGTTAATCTAATCTGCCCAGAGCCTTCAGAATCAGTAGTGCTGACTGTATAATTTAAACTATATTAGCAGTAGGACTGTTTCCTTTAACCAATCAGATTTCAAATTCAGGGCCAGATAGCTGGCGCTACTATTTTTTTGTTAAATAAAAAGAAACAGCTGTTTGTGTCATTTACCTTTTGATAAACTATATATCTTCTGACAAGTACTGCTAATCTAACCTTAGGAGGCAAAATAAATACCATAAACGTCATCGTATAATCGCCACAATAATACTGGGAGTCACTCCAGCCCTTGTAATTATCGGTTTCAGACTGAGCCACTCCCATTAAAGAAAGGAAAAATGATGTGGCAGCTACAGAAAAAAAGATTTGGTGACCTGTGATCTAAAGCCTGTAGAAAAACCCCAGCAGCTGCTTTATTAAGAAGACACTTGAGTCCTATAAGTGCCCGCTTTTATTGGATGTAATTACATTGTCATAATCAGCGACAATTACAGTGGATTCAGCTCAGTTTTTATCAATCCTGGACATCAAAGTAATCGATAGCTTCTTCTTTAGCATGTTTCACCCAAGCATTGCTGCCGTCACCCCTGAGAAAAAAAACGAAAAAACATTATCTAAATAAAAATTAAAATAAGCCCACAGACTACATTATTGTATTTTTTTTTAAAAAGTGGATTTTTATGATGTAAAAAAATGAACCAAAACACTTTACCCACATTTTAATGTGATACACTAATCGTCAAAAGTAAATAGAAGAAAAAGAATAGAAAGAAAAAGGATTATTGTGGTTATTGTGACCAGAATTGTAATGTGATTAGTATTTTTTAGGATAACCGTATTATTACTATCATTATTATTATTTAAAAACAAACATTTGCAATTAATTCAAAGAAAAGAAAATGGTAAAAATATACAACTGAACAGTCTTGCTAAACTGTACATTTAAAAAATATTTTTGCTTTTCTATTTTGCAAATGTACTTTTAATCCTTTTTTAATATGAAAAAATACTTTTCATACTTGTATACGATAAATCTCACATACTTACAAACTCAATTATTATTCTAAATGCTGACTTTCTATCAAAGTCCTCTTTCTGTGAAATAACTATACTTGTACTGAAGTGTTGCTAATAAGCAGTCATAAATCCACTAATAAATGCATATTTTCCAAAAGATCCGCACTGCTAGGCTGAACACTCAGCTGTATGTTTATGTTTATGTGCAAACACATACTTGCTGCTGTATTGTTTGAAATGGGCAATGGGTGGTGGGGCGCGGGCAGTAGTCTCTCTCTCGATCAGTGCGGTCAGAGTGGAGCTCGGACAAGCGGATTTCCCCCTGAACATAAACATCATCAATCTTTGAGCAAAACTGCGCTCAAAAACCCCAAACATCACAGGCAACACACTTCTGTTATACACTTAAGAATGAAACAGAGTATCATGAAACCCGCAGGTTATTTCAGGTCATTTTAAATACATTAAACATTTGTTTACCACATTATACTTTAATATTAAAGCACTAAGAAAAAGACAGCTTCCTAATCCTAAAGGAACCTTGAAATTTGGACGCAACTAAAAACAGATTTATTTTTGAGCTGTTTTGTGATTAAAGTCAAACGCAAACATGTTTATTGTATAATCTGTATATATGCTTCAATAACATTTTTACCAACCTGATGGCTGTAACAACGACATTCCGTTTGGGTTCACAATCGTAGCTGACGCTTTCTAAGCCGTACACCTCTGCCAGCTCGTGAACAATTCTCCGATGATCACGTTTCATGGGTGGGAAACAGTGACTCCGCTTTGGCTGTTTACCCTGGAAAGACACATATACACACAACATGTGCCAAAACCCTCGTAGGAAACACATGGAATAATAAAAGCTTTATAAATATTTTCATTAAGTCTCAAAGGCAAGCATTGTTACCTTGTTTGCAAGTTCAACCAGACTCTTGATTTCCTCCTCCACCTCACTGACAAACTTAAAATCCTTTCTGTAAAGACAAGAAACCATGAAAACAACCACGTAAAGGTCAAAGCGATTTTTTAAACACGTAGTCCACTTTATTAGAAACAGCTGTACACCTGTTAGAAGGGCCTGCAAGCTAAAAGGCAAAGTCACTGAGAAAGATTACAGGAGAATGAATGGGCGAACAGGACGTCTGTAGTAATCTAATAAATCACTAATAAAACCGTGATAAGCAGAAGAGAATGTCAGAATGTGAGGTATGGCCTAATTTCTAAAACAATCAATCATATTTTCAGGCATCAATTGGTTACTAATATAAACCTCAACTAGATGAAAACAGACTGGAATCCAATCTCTGGTTATAAACAGTGATGTAACCAAACCTGGCATCCTCTTTGAGAGAGTCGCTGTATTTACAAGTAGAGGATTTAACGTTGAATGGATCGACTGTCGGATCCACCTGCAGGGCCTCTGCAAGCCGCCTGTTAGAAAACACCACAAACCATAATTCAAAGCTGTGTGGAAAATGTGGCTGGATAAAAACAGCTGAAATACATAAAGAGGCATTGCAATGGGGCAGGCAAGGTAAGCAATTTCCTGACCATTTAAACAATCGGAAATGTCACTGTTAATAGAACTTGAAGCAATACATCTACTTTCCCCTCTACGGACTCATGTTATGCTGGTGGTGCTTTTTTTCCCCTGATGTGTCAGCTGTCATTTTCAAAACAGACACTAATGCATTCGCCATTTTAAACATGAGAAGGAATGAATCAAATTTTTGTTAATTTTTTTGCAAGATGAATTACTGGTAATAGTACAATTACTAATTAGGTTAGTGCTGGTTGCACTTAGCAGCAGCATGTAGCATGTAGTGTTAAGCAGGTGAAACTGTTACACTGGCTACTGTAAATATGAAGATTGTACTGTATCTTCACGATTGTATATAACAGTATTGTATATTCTGACAAAAATGAAGATTGATATTTTGTTACAGTAAAGCACTTTGCTTAAAATGTATGCTCTGTTATACCTTTTGTATATTGTAGAAATATATATATATATATAAATTATTATTATTAATTAATTATCCATTAATTTTGCCTGGGGTTCCCCTCTGAATACAATGCAGTATAAAAGACATTTTGTGTAAATATCTAGGTGAAAAAAAGCTCACCGATTTCTCTCCAGTGTAGCACACTCTTGATCACATTCCAGCCTTTAAAAAAAAACCCCACAGGAACAAAGAAAATCCGTATTTTGAAGGGTGTAAAGTAACATAAATCGAGGTCAGAAAATATATAAATTACGGGCAAAGTAGAAAGAGTAAAACCATCTTTTATCTTGTGAAATCATACCTGGCCTGTTTCTGGTCCTTCTTGGTGAGCTGAGCAATGTTGACAGTCTCTCCTAACTGCATATCTGACAACTTACTTGCCATAGTAATAGCTGCATATCTGCTTTCCAAACAGACAAAGGAAGAACATTTTTAGTGACTTTTTGACTGTTAATTGTTTAATTCAATTGAAAAAAGAGGTATTGTTCACGGCTGTAAGGTAGATTATCTAAATGGGTTGCGGTTCAATATGTAGATAAAACGTAAATGTAGATAAGTTGATAAATCTAAGAAATTTAAATAATTTTAATACAACAAGTTGTTTTATTATTAATTTACAATAATGAGGGAAAACTAGTAGTGCAGTGGTTATGGTGTTAAACTGCTAATTGCAAGTTGCCACTGCTGGGCCCCTGAGCAAGGCTCTTATACCCTAATCGCCCAAATTTATAGGAGATAAACGTAAGTCACTCTGGATAAGGGCATCTCTCAAATACTGTAAATGTAATGAGTAAGCATGCAAACAGGAAACATTCCCCTTGTATGAAGCACCGGATGCAGCGAGTAAACTGTGCTTTACTATATTCTATAAATAGACTGTATGTTTCTCCCCGTACTTGCGTGGGTTTTACTCCGGTTTCCTCCCACAGTCTAAAAAACATGTAGGTGATTCCAAATTGCCCATAGAAGTGTGTGTGTGGCCCTGTGATGGACTGGACCTGTCCAGGGTGTACCCCTCCTGCCTTTTGCCCTTTCAGAGACAGCTGATAGACCCCAGCAGATCCCCATGACCCCGAATTAGAGTTTTAGACTGTAATCTTTATGTATAACCCCTTGCACATTTTTTTCATTGCAGTGTTGTGTCATTTAAAAAAACGTAAACACATGTGCGACAAATATTGGTGTACAATGTAATAAAAGAGAAATAAAGAACATATTTGCTGTGAGACAGTCCTGCTTAGTGGTTACACAGATAGCAAAAACTAAGATCTTATGTTTTATTTTTGCACTTTTTACTATTGAATAAATCTTGTTAGTTGGGCTACAGAGGATAGCTGACCTCTGGGAGGAGCTGGCTGCATCGGTACAGGATACAGTCTCCTTCCTGCGTCCACAATCGCACTGCATTGCCACCTAGAGGACAAAGTAGATATTCAGATATTTAACAATATTGAAATTAGTAAGATTTGCCTGATCAGTATGACAGTAAATTATTTAGCATGCAATATTTTTACTAAGTAACCAACTTTAAAAAGACAAAACTGCATGAAAAACAGATTAATTACAAAGTGTTTAAAGAGATAAAGAATACTATCATTTGACTGCAGGAGCATGTAAAGAGGGCTGTACCTTGGCAGTACAGGTGGTGTGTGGGCAGGGGGTACCAGGGTGACATGGGGCATTACAGGGGTGCCCACACTCAGGTTTTGGGTGAAGGCAAGGCTGCTTACAAACACCCTCAGCCTGGCACTCACCACGATGGCATATCCTTTTGCAGCGGTGAGAGTCACAAGGCAACGATTTATTACAGACTAAACCACAGGAGATATCCTGCAGGTGGCATGGGATATTACTTCTTTGCTGGGGGGAAAAAGGGCAGAAACAGAAAACACTGTTAATAAGTAATGTATTTCTTTTTGGAAAGGCATCTTTGCATTTTGACATGTTTATTCAGAATGCCATGTTACCTCATGGTTGCCCATGCACCACTTCTTGGTGAGGTAGGTACAGGGAGGACATTTCTCCTCGCTGTGGCAGGAGTGTAAAACTAAGGAGAAATATTGGCAATATTGGTAAGACTATATAAAATTAGGACATTAAAGCAACAGAACAGCAAAATAAAATGTTTTCCACCCTGTATCTAAATAAAAAAATTGGGTTTTTTTCCCCCAACCACTTGTTGCTGTTTGTTAAATTAACTTTGAAATTGCTTATGTTGGACTTCTTTTCTGAAGAATGATTTAGCAGTGCTTTGGTGTGTCAAACTATTTCACCTCATTTGTAAAACCGTTATATAGGTACAAGTACATTTACCTTAACAACATTTGGCGACTTACATTCATCTATTTTTTTTAAACTAAGCAATTGGTGGTTAAGGGCCTTGTTAAGAAACCCAGCAGTGGCACTCTGGTGGTGCTGGAAATTGAACTACTTCCAACTAGCAGTCCAACACCTTAACCTCTTTGCTACATCCCATCCAGAGATATTTTTCTATTCATGCCCTTAGTTTAATGGGTCTTTGCTAGAACTACAACAGTGCCATGTATGCCTTCTTAAGTAAAACTTGTGCAACCTTTATGTTTGATTTCATTAACATGACAAACTACGCTGAAAAGTGGTGATCCAGAACATTACACATTCACCAACTTAAAGTGATGGAATTTAGCTTTAAATAATGTAATTGGTAAAACAAAACTGATTAGGTGTGTGGTCTCGCTCATATAATACTTAGCAGGGATGCACCGATACCGTTTTCTAAAGACAGAGTACAGATCCTTTTCTTTGGTACTTGCTATTACAGATACCTGTACTTTTTGGGATGTGGAATTATTTGTATGGTTCTCAGGTTATCTATTATTTTCTCTCGTATTGCCGCAGGGTTGGTTGCTGAGTGCTAATGTTACTGTCTGCGGCAAATTTTTGGTGCTCACTTTTGTGTTTTAATTTCAGATGTTTTATACAAATTACTCGCATAATAAAGTACTAATTTTTGTAATATTTTTACAGAAAAATCACTGCCACTGTCTGACCACAATAGGGGATCCTCCCATCAGTTCCGAGTGCCCTCTTCCATGTCAATCCCTTCCAGCTTTATAAGCTAACCAATGTAGCATAAGTTAGAGAAGTATTTCCAGCCTGTCTGCATACCAAGCATTTTTTTCCTCTATTATTTGTATAATTACTGGTTATGAGCCCTGTTCACGTATGAGTACATAAGAATAGTATCGGTATCTTTGCATCGCTATTAATTAAAAATATGGCTTAAGTAGCATATTTTAGCGGTTATTGTGACAAAGGTACCTGGGTGATCACAGTCATGCTGGCGTGTACAGGGGTTTTTGCACTCGGGGGGTTTGGTGCCACAGGGGATAGGTGGGAACATGACAGTTTCACCACAATAGCAGGCAAGTTCATCAAAACCTAGATAAAACAAACATAACACAAATGGTTGCATTTTCTTGTATGTTAATAACTTACCTATACTGTAAATGTGCATTTAATCAAAAACAATTGCCAGAAAAGGTGCACAGAAATAGTAATTACTGGATTGCCAGCAGGGTTGGCAGTTTCCACGATGACACACCTCCTGACACCGGTGAAGACCACAGTTGAGTTTGTAGCCACAGATAATTGTGCATTTATGCTCAGTGTCCTGATTTGATAGGAAAAAAAGCTAAATAAATTTACTGTAATTGTTGCAACATGTGGTTTTCACAAAGAATTGTCACAAGTGGCTTACCACACAGCATATTTCTCCACACTTGTGCCGGCCACACGAGCGCTTCTTGTTACAACGTCTCTCACAGGTAAACAGAAATTGGTCTAGTAATCAAGAAAACAGTTATATTTAGGGATCAAAGAATGATAGGATATAAAAGCATCAAAGCAATCAGATGATCTACCATTTTCCCCCTCACCTTCACTCTGGATCGTAGCACAGGGAACCTCCTGAAATAGAGGAAAAATTAATAGCGTTATGCTATTTTTTAGTTTTATTCCTATTAGTAATATTAGTCATTAAATGACAAACTCACCTTGGTTTTACTGCCACATCTGCACTTAATAGTGGAGGTAAGAGAGCATGGGCCGCATCCGCCCTCATGGCAAACTTTATCACACAGATGAACAGTGTCTTAAAGAAAGAGATGAAAAAAAAAAAATTGCATTTACTCGCTTAAGTAAGATTTGACCTTTACAAATGAAAAACCTTTAATATATTTTGTCTGGACTTAAAAAAAAGGGATTTGTTCAGATATTTAAGAAACTTTTTCAGCCATTGGCTCTTGCATATCACCTTAATCGGTAGTGATGTGGACAAGCTAAGAGATTATATGGAATCACAAAATTTACTACTAGAATAGCTCCTGTACTGGGCTACTGTATATCGGAAGAAACTCACAAATATACCCAGGTGTATAGCTTATTTTACACAATGTGTCTTTATAGTTTAAGGTTTCAAAAAAAATTGGAAGAATAATCACTTCTGAATGCTATGTTTTAATTAATGCACGAAATTGGAAGAAAAGTAAGTAAAACTGCAAATTTAGGAAAAAAAAAAATCCCATAATTTGCAAAAAAAGTAAGTACACTTGCTTGAGGTGGTATTCGACTTGTGTGAAAAAGGGTAACGCAAATGAAGGCTGATGGAAACACATTTGCTACATAAGTTCTGATGTAGCAAATATTAAACCTACGTAACTGATCTGTGCTTTAGTTGATAGCGTCATTCTGGTTCTTTTATAATAACATGGCTGCTAACAGCAACAGGTGTGTCTGGACAGATGAGGAAAGCGGCACTGCTCGGACTGTTATTACTTGCCCAATGCATAACAAATGAAGTCCTGTCTACAAAAACAAACGCATATGACCATGTGATCGTCTGTTTCTGCTGCATTATGCTTGCCTTGATTTATTTACTGTTGGATACGACGTTGCTTGAACAACTTGATAAAATCCCACCTAAATCAGGTTTGTATTTTTTTACCCCGTTTTTTGCTTCAGTCTTATAAGTAGCATTATGGACTGTCATAATAAAACAGACTAAAGTCACCCTGAGTGCCAGGTGGAAACACACATATATTTACCAATGTCACCACAAGGCAGCGGCTTGCTGCAGATCTTTCCACAGGAAGGAATAGGGTCAGTGCAACACCGTCTTTCTGGATAGCCCAGCTCCAATAACTTGGCTAAAGCCGTCTGTCCACAAGGGCAGCTAGATACCAAAATGGGTAAATGAGGGCATGGCGGGCAACGGTCTGGGTGGCAAAAGTCTTGGCAGCGGTGGGATCGGCATTCTAGCATTCTGTAGAAAAAGGCAACATGGATTTAACAGGCATACTTCTGTAACTATGACTCTATGATAATAAATCATAAAAAAAAGATAAACTGACTTTCCACATGGCTTGTGGCAGGTGAAATATCCATAACCGTTAAAGCTGTCCCGGTCAGTCCCACATGCCACCTCTCTTTGCACCACCCCACAGTAACACACTGCATAACACAGAAAACAAAAACCGGGTAAACCACTAGAGGCACTAGAGCAACTCTGTTTTTACCCATCAATTAAAATAGGGACATACGGATCTGAAGGTCAGTTTTTTGACAGATGTTTGGCCATATAGTGTACTTCTTAGTTTCATTCTAATCTTATAGCATCTGCCTTTCTAATCAGTGTAAACTCACCTTGCTGGACACGCAGCTGACAGGGCTGACATTGGCCCTGGTGACAAATCTGTGTACAGCAGTGTTCACTGCAGTTTAATTGAGCTCCACACTCCTGGTCACAACGCAGAGCTCCGGTCTGACTGCAGCGTACTTGCTTACTGCACACACACACGCACACACAGTCAGTTAGACAAGATATGTCAAATAGACTGACATACAGACAGTCAGTCCATACAGACCATTACCGTGTTTTTCCACAAACGCAGGACTTGGTGGTAAATGCTGGACACTGGGGACAAGGACCTGGGTGGCATAAACTGCAGAGAAGAAAATTCTGATTATAGTAAATACTAATCAATACTTAACATCATGGTTAACTGTTATACCTCCGCCTTATTGTAAAAACTTCTATGTTCTATGTCTGACTTCTATTTCCAACAGTTGTACTTTAGTTAAATATAGGATGACCCTCTGCTTTGCAGCAGTGTCTAATTTTTTAGGTTTAAAGGGCAGGATTTTTAACATTACATGTTGCAGCGGTGATTGCAGTCACCTCCAGTCCTCTTCTTCCCACATACTTCACCACAGCTGTGTGGAATCTCCTGGTGCTGATACTCCGGATTGGTCACCTTCCCTGACAGTCGAACAACAACAAATTAATGCTTGTTTTCTTTTTTCGTTAAAGAGCTGCTTAAACAGGTAAATTCGTAAAAGGGTTAATAGCAACTTTTTTCCCTACCACAGAAACAGACATAAGAGGTTGGAAACTTTACTGCCACGTTTTGGCAAGCGGGACAACGCCAGCCTTCCCCAGTCTCTGTAAAACAAACACATTACACAGCCTGTAGATTCTATAAGAAGCAGATAACTGATTAGAGGTATAGCCACTAATGTGTGTGTGAAAGTTGTACCGTCAGCCTGTGAGGCCGGGGAGCGAGCCCACTTCTTGATGCAGTTCAGGTGGAAGACATGAAAGCAGCTCTGACAGCTCCAAACAGGTGCCATAACACGAATTACTTCACAACACACCATGCACTCATACTTCTCCTCAGTCAGCTGCTCAATGAGGCAACCTAAACACAAGGTTGTGTCAAATCCTTTCATTTAATAAATCAACATGACCGAAAAAATAGAACCGTTATCATATCAGATATTTGGTGCATTGATTCGTTCTATACATAAACCCAACAACCTTTATGTATTGTAAATAGTACTTTTTTATCTTCAAGGCTCACAAATGGTAGTAAAAGATTAATAGATTAAGCAAAACCAATAAAATGCATTAAACAAAAATAATACAAATGCAGTCTGCTTAAATAAAGAAAATGATTTTTTTTTTCTTGGTAAGAACTAGGGTTAGGCATAATTAATCGATGATCGACAACGTATTGTTAATCCTAATTAGTTGCATCAATCAATTAATCAAATTAAACTGAGGCTAAGTCTCTCATTTTTAAACAATTTCCACAAGAGACCATGCAAAGCATTTCGCCAAATGATCTTCCCAAAAGCGGAGGCAAACTGTTCTACACAGCACGCTTTGTGTGTCTCAATCTCGTCATTTTCTTTCAATAAAACGAGGACTGTCCCTATCTTAAAATTTAGAATAGATTGCAGGAAAGAAACCAGAGGAAACATCTTCGCGGTATAATTGCACCGATCCGACTCAGTGATGCGAAACTCGGCAGAACAGTGTCATTTAGACACATACAGTGAGGGAAAAATGATTTGATCCCTTGCTAATTTTGTACGTTTGATTGCACATTCAAGAATTATAATATTTAAAATAGCTTTGGTAATAAACTGAAGTTGGCAACAACAGGAGAACTGTAGAAAGTCCAACACATGTCTGACCTGTCTGGGTCTCCTTGCTCTTGGGCAGCTCAACCCGTTTCACTGGCCCAGTCCTCCTCTCAGGACGTCCTCCTCTCTTTTGTCCTTGTTCTTGAAGTTGGGGTTTTTTCCACTGGTCTTTCCCACTTGCACCTCTCCAGTTAGGCTCCTGGTTGCTCTCTTTGGCCTTGTCATCTTTTAGTTTGTCCTTCTCCTCACCCATGTGTGGTGGCTTTCTCTCTCTCCAGTTCGCTTCACTGCCTGTGTGTAAAGCAGATCCCTTCTTCCTAGGGTAACCCTGCCTTCCCCCACCTCCGCTCCATCCCCTGCTCTTCCTCTGCTCATGCTCTAGTTTAGTGGCTGCTTCACTATTTGCATAATCCACACCTACCGCATCGTGATTTTGATTTGCCTCTTTAGGTCTTGCTAATGGTTTTCTTGCATCCTTTCCTTTCCTGGATGTTCTTGGCAAGGTTTCTCTGGGTTCAGGTTGGAACTCCTCCGTAAAGGCTTCTCTGGGTCTCTTTTGTAGATTCTTTTCATCTGCGGATCTGTAGGTAGGTAAGGAATCACATGGTTGACTAGTGTTAGGTCCAATGTTCTGCACTGCAACGCCATGATTGTTTTCAATCCTTGACAGACTGAATCTTGAACCTTGAGACCAATGCTCATTACTACCCCTGCCTCCTCTTCCTCTTCTTCCTCGCCCTCTCCCTTCTTTTGTCTCACATCTAAAAGATGAGCTGTTGTGCGATGTGCGAGTTGTTACATTGTCATAGAATTCATTTCGTTCCTCTGGATGACTGGATAGATCGGAATGTCCTGATCTTGTTTGAGCTCGTTCGTAACCTCCAAGGTTTTGATTATGGGCTGGCCGTGGATGACTTCTCCTGGACGCTGACTGACTGGACCTCTCTGGTACATAATTATGGTTTTCTGTGCCTAAAAAAGACAAAGGTGAATATTATAGTTGCATAACACATTGCTTACTTTTTGCTACTCTATACACTCTTTTTGCAGATCAAGGCTCTAATTGTTTTTTTTAAAGAAATACATTTTTTTATTTAGGAAAATTGACTGAGTTTAAGTTTTAATCAAGTTTCATTTCTGGCATGCACTTTAGAATTTAGTTTTAATGTCGATTACAACTGTCATTTAAGAATGTCATGTCATGACTGAGCTGATGAACAGATATTTCAGAAAATCTTTCAGCCAATCATTGATCGGCGATGCGCCCAACAGCCAGTCACTGATCACCACTGATTCCAACAGCCAATCACTTATCACCACTGATTCCAACAGCCAATCACTTATCACCACTGAGCCAAACAGCCAATCACTTATCACCACTGAGCCAAACAGCCAATCACCATTAATTCCAACAACTAATCTCTTACCACTACTAATTACAACAACCAATTACTGATCACCATAGTACACAAACAGGAGTTATTCTATTTATGTCTATTTATTTAGGCTACTCACGGTCTTCGTCCTAAAATAACATTCCAATATACCGTAAGAATACTCTGTTGGTCAGAAAAAAAAAGCATTATACAAATCATATAAAAGATTATAATATCGTGTTATGATAAAACTTAATACAGACACTCCACACATAACGTTGCTGTTTAAGCACAGCACAGCTGGCCAGAGTGTCATTCAGCCATCTAACCAGCACATTTATTAAACTTTGCACAGTGAATTTCAGCTAACAGACTAACTAACCCATTGGCCTGTTTATATTAGTGAGCTAGTCTGGTGTCACGAGGATCCTACAGCTCCTATTAGTCTAGCTTGCAGGCTAGTCGGCTAGAAACACCATTAGCATATCAGCTACATCATTGTTAACCTACATGTCACAGCAAACTAGCCAGCTAAAATAGTGAAAAAAAAGTTAGAGTTGAAAACTTTACCTGTCCACGAGGCTTCAGCCATTCGAATAAATGTAAAGACTGTATTTCTCTCAATGTTTCGGTATGTGTTCTCCACCTGCTGTCAAACGCCACAGACTTTAATATCGCTAAGCTAACAGTAAACAGGGTAAAAGTCCCTAGCTAGTCGCGTTTATCCAATCAGAGAACACAACGTAGGTCGTGGCGCTGACGTCATCAGCACTGAGGCGATTTTTATTTTTGTATATTTTCATCAGTTTATTATGAATAAAATATTTTTAAAAAGTTACACTCTTTTCAAAGAATTATTAGTATTGGTATTATTAGTAAAAGTAATTATTGTTTAAATAAATGTATTGTTGTTGTTGTGGTTTGATCAATAAACCAATATATACAAAAGAAACTGTAAATAGCACATTCTTCTTGTCACCTCCAGAAATTGGGGGTATGAGTGGGCATTATCCATGTGTGTGTGTGTGTGTGTGTGTGGACTTCAAATGTTTTCCCTGTTCTTTGGGGGCTGTGCTCCAGTTACCCAGAATTCCTTTTTTCCAAATCCATATAGATGCAATCTAAACTAATTAGATGTAAATCTGTAAATTGTTGTGTGAAAGTAAGTGTGTGTGTGTGTGTGTGTGTGTGTGTGGGATTGTGCACTGGTTAATGTTTTGCATCCTGTTCTGCGTGTCTCCTGCTTTGTGTAAATAAATTCCAGGTATATATATATATTTTTTTTTTTTAAATTTTTTTTTTTATGGCAAGTGTGCAAACTTAACCGGAGTTTCAAAACAGTAAAACCGAGCGTCATTTAAACAACTTTATTGAGTTAAAATGACAGAGGTACAGCATCAACTTGTCCAGCAGCTCTCAGAACACCGTACTTATTAAAAAATCCCAACTTCGAAAGCACACAACCTGCTGTTACCATGTAAAATTCTCCTTATCTGTTAAACATGTATTTCATTAGGAATCAAACACACACCCACACACCCACCTTCAGGCTGGATAAAATTCATTAATCATTAGTCCAGTGATATATAAAAAAAATCAAAAAATCAAAAAAGAACACAAAATGAAAGAAGGCCTGGTCTTTCTCGCATTTTCTCTTGGTTTGTGTACTATTATCTGCACAACAACTGGCAGGATTTTTTTTGCATCTGTAATGTATTTTTCCTTCAGGCTTCCTGATTCACACATTTATATTTCTGAACTGAGTCCCAGAAGTCTTTTTTTTCTTAATCAGTGCTTCTGTGTGTCTGTAAAGAGGGGAGAAAAACAGTTATTATATTAAATACTGTAATATGAGTCTTTGGTCTTGAAAACAGTAAAAGATTTGCAACAAAAAGAATGTAAAAATGCTGTGCGAGTACTGTAGCTGCTGACATGACTGTCGAGTAAAAACCAAACCTCGAAAATGGTATTAAAGTAACAACGATATTAAAATGAATGCCAAAAATGATGTGGTGTAGCATTTATTTGTGTCTAGACTACATAAAAATCTATATTTTAAATTTTGAACGGAGAATGCACGAATTGCAGAATGAACCTGAATAAAAAATCTATTACAAAAAACTTCACTCATGTCTTGAAAACACAGCTGACACCAGTTAAATACTGCTATACTTCTAGATTTATAATTACGAATTGACAGATATCAAATATATATATATAACTGTATTCCCATATATGGTCACATCTATTGGCTTTTCTATTGCTTGGACCTAGTTTGAATAGGAATTAATTCTTAACAAGCAAAATGATCATTTGTATAGGATTGAAGGCAAAATGTTTAATTTTGTTTGGCACTGGAGACGTTATGAAACCTATTATTAAAAAAAAAAAAATTTTGACACATACAACAGACAAAAATCCACAAGCACCTGTCTTGTAACTTCGCATTAGTAACCCAAGAACAAATTTAAGCAAATAAAAAGAAATTGTGCAAAAAATGTAAATGAGTCGAAGGCATGGAAAAGTTGAGCAACACTGTTTGATCCAGCGAGCAAACGTTTTCCAATTGTAACAATTTGAAGTACATATTGATTTTTATGATATACTTGCTCATCAAGCAACATCGCTACTGTAAATTCTTTCAAAACATCAAGTTAGGACTAAGAAGAAGCAAAACATAATCAAAAAGAAAATCCCTACAACCCATCGCAAAGATATATAAAGACCTAAAGACATTCTCCTAAACCATAAACCGGAGATGGACACCTCTGATTTTTAAACATACTTTTTCAAAAGAGTTTGTGCAGAAAAGAAAAAAAAAACTGTGTTTATATTGAAATCCAGATCTGTTCCAGTGAGACTGTGGCTTTGGGGGGGCTGTTTCTAGATCAGATCCAGAGCTCAGTGTCCAGGTAGGAGATCCATAATCAGACTTCTGTCAGTTTTGAACCGGCTCCTTGCTGATTCTGTGCTACTAATCATCAGCCACCAGTTCCTTTACTCTAAATCCAGACTGATTTGTTCTTGTTTTAATACCGTCAATAAAAGTTGGGAATTTTGGTACATACACGAACAAGTGTGTATAAACAAGGGAAAGGGCGGAGGGGGAAGTGGCCAAAGTCAAAGTACACAATCTTAGCACTGCTCAGCCTCGATGAAACCCTCTTTCTCCTGGCCGACAGGCTCGACCTCAGCATATGCAGGGTACCCTGAACCTCGGCGGAACTTCATGGCGGGCCACCGGCTCGGTCGTCTCTGCACAAACAAAAAATGGTAGCGCAGTGATTAAGGTGTTGGACTGCTAATAAGAAGATCAAGGTTCAAATTCCCAGCACCACTAAGTTACCACCGCTGGGCCACTTGAGCAAGAACCTTAACACCCAATTGCTCAGTTCTATAAAAGAGATAAATTAGAGTTAAATTAGGTAAGTCGCTCGAAATAAGGGCTTTTGCCAAAATGCCATAAATCTAAATTTGAATGCAAATTTGCTTGGTCACATACACAACCATACATAGTGGAAAACATGCTTATAAAATGCTTATTTAAATGTCTATATTATAATAATATGATCTTTTATAAAAAAATATATGCAGCGATGGAAAGTTTATTTTGGAAATGCAATATATGTTACAGGCTAAACATTAGTGTAACTTTTTATTTAGTTTATAAAAGTAAAGTAACAGATATATTAGTATATATATATATATATATATATATAGATTAATTATATATATATATATATAGATATATATATTATTTTTAAACACTAATAGCAGGAAGGATTACGTTTACTCTAAAGCTTTTAGGCTAAAGCTTTAAGCTGCAGTGAGGATTAATGTAATTGGCAGACGCGGTGCGCAGCGAATTCGAATCAAAAAACCAATCTAAAGCATCAGAATGTCACTGCGATTGCAGAAAACATTGTGAAAATCAAAAACAGCTAAAGCAGCCAACAAATCAATATAATTTAACATATCCAAGGTTTTTAAAGGACATATTTCGATGTAACCCTATTTGTAATCTTAAACATGTTTATAAGTAACTGAAATTTAATTACACATTCTTTCTAAGTAACTGTAATAAATTATTGTACCATTTATTTTGTAATGTTACTTCCTGACACGAAATATATAATATATCCATGTTTTTTATGTAGTCTGAATGAGTGTATAGCATTCTTGATTTAAACTTAAAAACCTAGCTTATGAAACACACACACACACACACACACACACACACACACACACAAACGTACCTCGATGAAGAAGAGGCTGGCAGCTGAGCTGGGATGGTGATAGATGTAAACGGTCACCAGCACCACAGCCACTATGACCAGCATTAGCATGAGCATGGCCAGGATCAGACCCGTGTGAAAGTTGTGTTTGTTGCTGGTTGATTCCTGCTCTGCCATGCTGTGTGCTGCTGCTGCTGCTGCAGCTGAAAACGACAATACACACATGAGACACATGCAAAAAACATCCCAATTCAGTTGCATATATGCATTAGGGCTTTTAACAATTGACACTTTAACAGTGACGAAGCAGAAGAAGAAAAAGAAAAAGACGAAGCAGTATTTTTTGTCAGATACTGTATACATTCCAGCATTTCTTAGTTTGTTTGAGGTTAAGTTTTTAGGTATATATATATATATATATATATATATATATATATATATATATATATATCAGAAGAAAAATCAATCCCCAACATTTTTTCTTCTGTAACTGTGCACTACAGTAAAGAAAAAAAATACTTGATACCCCCGCTGATTTTTTTTGCCCACTATGATCCATAATTTTAATGATATGTTTATTCTAACAGTAAGAGACAGAATAACAACAAAAACATCCAGAAAAAACATATTTCAGAAAATTATAAATTGATTTGCATTTGAGTGAAATAACTATTTGATCTCCTATCAATTAGCAAGATTTCTGTCTCCCAGCTGTCATTTATACAGGTAACAGGTAACAGGTAACGAGCTGAGATTAATAATTAATAATTATTTTTATTTCATAATTAAAAACAATAATATTTTTTTTTCTCACTGTAAATATGTATGTTAATGTACATTTTTCTTTTTTATACACACGTCATTGTATCTCAGGGGTGGACAATCTCAATCTTGGAGGACTGGTGTCCCAGAGTTTAGCTCCAACACTATTCAAACACACCTAAACCAATTTATCAAGATCTTGTTGATATACTTAAAACTTACAGATAGGTGTGTTGGGGTAAGTTGGAGCTAAACTCCAACAGGATCCTGCAGGATACCGACCCTCCAGGACCGAGATTGCCCACCCCTGTTGTATTTACTAGCTTTCTGGTTATTGTATATGCCATGCACTTCTCCTCTCTGACAGAAGAGAGCAGTGTACCTTTAACTATGCTTTCTCTATATCTCTCAGCACAATCAGCAGAGACTGTGTGTTTTTTACAAAGACACTTCTGAGAATCCCTTCGCAGCATCTTTCAGGAAGTTGCTGGCCGGTTTTACAACACAGATCCAGATTCAGTAAACGCTGCCATTTTTGCAATCTGTTCTAATGAAATGCTCCACTGTTTCTTTTGTTTATATAACCCAGCGCCATTCAAAGCCAATTCAGTTCCCTAAAATTTCAATATTATAAAAAAATGCTGAGCACCGAAAGACTAATGAATACAAAATATTTCAGCAATTACTCAGGAGAAAGCTGGAACATTTGAGTGCTAAACATCTGCTTTATATCAGCACTAATAAGTATAACAGATGCTGATAGTGAAAGCCACAAGCTAAAGAGATCGAGCTCCCGAGCCAAGGATAGACACACACACAGACACACACACACACACACACAACACACCAAAAATGTATTTTGTAAAATAGATTTACTTATAATATATTACAAATGTGAAAGTATTGATATAATCATTATAAAAGGATTTAAAAATGGACATTCTAGCTAATGCTAATGTCACTAGCTAATGCTAACAATGGGTATTAATTTAAAACTAAACTGGCTGTAACCATTTCATTGTAAAACTTATGATTTCTTTTGTTTTTAAACCTGATATACCTCTCTAACCGCTTTACCCTGTTGGGTGTCACAGTCGATCACTTCAGCAAGGCGTTAAGTGTAAAATGGCTGTTGCGTCCCAATGAACTGTCATTCTAACACCATATTAATGCGGTGTGACAAGACACAATCAGTCAAGAGTTGGCGTCTCTGTGTCCCTAAGCGATGCGCATGACATTTAGGGTTATGGCTTATGGCTGTAGTTACGAGGAAGGTCACATGACAGATGGAAATCAGGCCCTTATTGTTTACGGTTGAAAGATTAACCATTCACCCATCCACCCGTTTTCCTCAAGACTCCCTGACAGGGTCATGAGGACCCTGCAGCGTTTTCAGCAGGTCTCAGAGAACAGGGTGCCAAGACTGTAGCCACATATGAACGGTGTAACCATATATACTCTGGAACCATTCAGATCCACCTGAAAAAATAAAGTTTTGAGGAATACAGCCTGCATGCTAGCCTTCATGCTTTCCTGATGTCAGCCCTCATGTGACAGGGCAGCTGTCTGGTGGGGAAGAACTGGCCAAGACCAAATCAGTAAGAAAAATATATCTGATTGGTTAATACTGAACTATAAGAACTAAATTATAATGAAATATTATGCTGTAAAACAGTGTGTTTATTACCCCCAAATAATTGTCCCATTTCCGCTTAGAATCTTGGCATGAGGTGTCAAGTGAAAAGAATACTTATTGTGTCGATAAACACATACAAACATGCACACACGCACACACACACCTGCTTAAGCATTTTAAAAGACATGGCTTTGACCTTCAGTGACAAACTAAAGTGGAAGATGAAATATCGATTAAAATTTGAAACACACAAAAACACACACACACACAGATAAGAAAGTTATTAGAGTACAGTATGTGAGTGTATACATGTGATTATGTTCTTCCACAATCTCATCTGATGTCAATCTACTTTTTAGCAAACACACGCCGCTGCAATGCACAGATTTACATTTCTTCTGTCGTTGGTACACAGGTCAGGATAACTTACTAAAACAAATCAACAAATTTTAAAAGATATTTTTCTATGTTTCGTTTCTGGAGAACTCCAAAGCAAAAATAATAAATAAATGAATAGAGATGAAAAGCAAGCGTCTCAATGGCAGGGGAATAGTCAGAATCATTAATAAATGAAGGCTGTATAATTTAGCCGTGTAAATAAGTGATGAGCGTCTGTGTGCTGCTTTTCCGAGTGTGAATGTTTCTCATCTCAGTTTCTTGTCTCTCCAGGTGAAAGAAAAGCATAACCAAAAACCAGATCAGATCAGATACAGAGAAAGAGCAAAGAAAGAATAAGTATAAAGAGGATATGATTTCTCAGTCGGTGTTTTCTGTTCAGGCATGAATTGGCAATCAAAAGACATAAATTTGTCTTATAGCTTTTAGACGAGTGTTATGCTGTGTTCACACTAAACGTCAATGTCTAGATTACTCACAGGATGTGAACACAACAAAAAGTTGTAGGTGCCCACAGACAGCTGGAATAATGCTCTCCTCCATTTTCTGATACAACAGGTGTATCAATAAGCTCTTTGGCTTTCATGATGTCTCATGCGTTGACTATGTATGTAATCTACTTAAACTTGTGTTTGGTGTGAACGCAGCATTGGAATCCTATTAACCTACAGGCTTATTTAATAAAAATCCCACGCACCTGTGCAGAAATGCAATTATTTAGACAACTAATCATGTGACAGTACCACAGCGCATAAGATCATGCAGCTACAAGTTAAGACACACACACACACACACACACACACACAGCATGTAGTATGCAGATGTTATTAGCAAGAGCCTTACAAAAGTCTACAGGACCATAGAGAAACCAAGTGACCTTTAAACAGAGTTAATGGAATCAGACAAGCTTTTATTCAGGGTGAAAAATAAAAGAGTGGACATGGGGGCAAAGGGAAACAGGGAGAAAATAAAGACAGTATAATGGTTTTGGTCGATATTTGTAAAAGGATTGGAGAACACTTGCCCGAGTACAGCAGGAGTTGGGTTTTTATGTGTGTACTGTATGAACGTATGGATTTGTGTGTATAAATGCGTATACACTATATCGCCAAATGGGGGTTTTCTTTTTCCACACTGTTGCTATACAGTTGTATAGAATGTTTTTCTATGCATTCATTTTTCACAAGATCTTGTATTGATGATGGGGGAATCGGACTGGATACGTCTATGAATCCATCATTGTTATTATGGAATATGCCCATGACTTTAGGGAATAAAAGATCTATTGGAATAACCTGGTCATTTAGTATATTCAGCTAGTCATTCTAGACTTCATTCTTTGGGCTCATAATGCTGCTGAAAAAAACAACTGCAGCAACCCCAGCACTGCTCCCACAGGCTTGTACGGTGGGTGCATCACTTCATAAACCTCTCTTCTTAACCTAATGCGCCCATCACTCTGGAACAGCGTAAATCTGGACTCATCAGACCACATGACCTTCTTTCATTGCTCCAGACTTCATTCTTTATCCTCCCTGTCTCAGAAGCAAAATGGCTTTCTATTTGTTGTATGTTTAGCTATATATATTTAACATTATTTAGAAGTATTGCAATATGTATTGTATTGCGATATAGTGATATATTCGTTTAAAAAAAGGTTTATTGCTTTACATCCATCATGGACGAAAGAAGCTGTTGCGTTACCATCGGTGACAACGAGAACTAGATAAATACTGGATCAACTTTATTTCATGTCCTGAAATGTTGTGAAACAAAACAGAACTGTAATTGGCTGCTTTACAGATTCACATGGATTTCACACACCAAGTCATGTGTGAAATCATTTTACAACAATGCTCCTTTTTGCGTTTTTTTTTTTTTTTTTTTTTTGCAATAGTCTGCTGCTGTTTTCCAGTTCACTGTTTTATGAAGACATGAGTCACAAAACATAATGACTACAGGCCAAATCAAAAGAACATGAAGGCTTGCAAAACCATTAGTATCCAGGCAATAAAATAAGACCAGGTAAAAAAATAAAAAATGTGTGAAGAAAGCTTGAGGAAATTAGACACTGAGGTGCAAAGATAAAAAAGGAAAGATGAAAAATAGGAGGAGAGCGAGCGGGAAAGAAGGGAGGGAGAGAGAGGTTGAGATAAAGCTCTGAAAAGAAATGTGTGCTGAATTCCACAATATCAGGAAATGAGCTGGCGCTACGCCTCGGTAGGAGACGGAAAAGAGATCGAGGCTAAAATTCAGGATCCATCACATCGGCACATGCACACACTCACACACACACATCATTTTTCCTCTGAACATTAAAATTGTAAAGCTATTGTTTTGTTTCTTGACACACTGTATATATCACACACGCTGACATCCTACCTCTATTGTCTTTGAGATGAAGGGCAATCTTGGTGTCATCTGTGCATGACAAAAATAATAAAAAAAAAAAAAAAAAAAAAAGAGAGAGAGAGACAAAAAGAGCGATAAACTGTGATCATTTGATTTATTTGCTTCCTGTCAAAAAAACAAGGCACCCCCCCCCCAACACACACATCACAAAAAACTATGGTGCAACCAATCCACTGCGACGTTATAATGTTTGTCTTTGTGTTAAGAATCTAGTGTGATAAAAGCGCAGGTTAGCCATGAAATTGCAACAAAAAACAGCGGCCCCTTATTTACTCATTTGAAATCAATTTTGTCGCTTGAAAACGATTTCGGTGTTTGTATTCTTTACCCCCCCCCTTAGTTTAACATGTGCAAACTAATATACAGGAGATGGGATGAGAATTGCCTTAATAAGTGCGTACATATGTGTGTGTGATCTGAATAGAGAGATAATGAATAAAAGATTAGACAAAAAACTAAATAAAATAATGGAAATGATTTATATCTGTAACAAAATAAACATAACCAAAGGATAGAGAGAGAGAGAGAGAGAGAGAGAGAGAAGAGAGGCGAGAAGGAGGAGAAGAGAGAGAGAGAGAGAGAGAGAGAGAGAGAGAAAGAGAGAGAGAGAGCCATTATTATTTAAACAGCTTTCCTGAACTAGATTTTAACACCACTTTTAGTGATTTGGGGCTGTGTGTGTGTGTGTTTGTGTGTGTGTCTTTGAGCGAGACAAGCATCTCACAGCAATCAAAAGCCTTTAATTCTCGTCAAAATGATCTGTTGAAATCATGAACGGGTGAGGGGGCAGGGTGACTCGGCCACCGTCACACATCAGGACCGCACTCGAGTAATCAGACTGAATCGTTTAAAGAATTTCAAGTGTTGTGCTTCTCTGATAGACTCAGATAAATGAGGAGCCAGGAGAAATTTCCGATTGGTGCTAAGCGCACGTTAAGATCCATTGGTGGCTCGCTGACCTAACGACTGGGATTTCTTCGATGAGGAAATCAATCCCGACTTTTCTTAAGTATAGTTAATTGGTCTACATAGCTTTTCCTGCTACTCTTAGGGTTACATTCAAAGTCAGGCTGCATCCAACTTCACAAAGCTGTCAGCGACTTTCACGCTGAGTTTAGTTCATCATTAGAAGAGCTGCAAGGCTTCACCAGGAGCTGCTCTCAGATGAAACACTGTATTGACCGAATGAATCGATTTGGCTAAAGCAACATCTTTCTTTTATAGTTATATGTACTGTTATTGGCAGCCTGTGCTGCTGTCTCGCTCTTGTTTCATTTTGTGTCGCTGATGCTGCTAGTCTCAAAGAAAGAAGGTGTACCATTACTGACTGTAAATAATGTGAATGTAATTGTAAATATTCCTAACAGCACAGTGAAATTTGTTTCTTCACATATCCCATCTTAGAAAGTTGGTATCAGAGCGCAGGGTCAGCTATGATACAGTGCCCCTGGAGCAGAAAGGGTTAAGGGTCTTGCTCAAGAACCCAGGAAAGACAGACTGGCAGCAGTGGGGCTCAAGCCCAGGTCTTCCTGGTCTACCAATCACCTTAACTATTTGACCCACCACTGCCTCGAAATGATATTCTGGCAGCAGTGGGATATAAACCCATGCCTCCAAAGAGACTGGAGCCTTAATCCAGCACCTCCAGACTGTTTGGCCACGCTACCCATGGACTGTCACTTCCAATACAGGGGGTGTGGCCTCTAATTTCGTAAAACATTTTTCAGACTATATAAAAGTATTCCTAAGCGTTGGTTTGTATTGTGATTGCATACATCATGGCCTACATTGTATGTATATATATATATATATATATATATATATATATATATATATATATATATATATATATATATACATATATGCAAAGTTGTTACTAATAATAAATTAATAAATGAGAAACACCTGAAACATGGCATCATCTTTAATCTCCAAAATGACTTTTTCTGTGAAAAGCTAACTGCCGCCTGTAAGACTGTCATTTAAAGGAAAAGCAGACCAAAGTTCAAATAAAATAAGACAGAATAAAACGAGAGGCACTTGTCTGAAAATGTTACACAGAAAATGTTAAAAGATTCATCATGTTAGAATGGAAAAAGGGAAAATGTTAAATGTGTCATAATTTGTACCTATTCTTATGAGTTTGCTTGATGGGGCATGAAATGTAGGAAGCATAATAAAATCCTTTTTTTTTCTATTTGCATTTATAAAATCAAATTTTGTTTTGGCAAACTCTAACCTTCTGTAGGCATGCTGGTGGGGGGATGGGATGTCAGTTGGGTGGAATCAGCCTCTGTGACTCTATTCTTCGTGGATGTCTTGAAGTGGTGTGTATAAGTGGTGGTAGAAGATTCAAACCGAGTGGTGCTGATGATGTCACACGTGTTGTCTTTAGTCTAAAGGAGTAAGTATGGAACACAAACTCATCAGAACTAGGCATCAACAGATAAAAGCAATGTATGAATGGATACAATTTTTAATTAAATTAGTAGAGGTATGCTAATAACAAGAGAGGGAGAGAGAGAGAGAGAGAGAGAGAGAGAGAGAGAGAAAGAGAAAGAGAGAGAGCAGATAAAAAACACACACTAACCTCATCTGGGCAGCTGTTGTCAACCCAGTCTTGCCGATGGCGATCAAAACCACTAGAGCATCTAAAAAGAAAAGAAACATTATTAAAATCAATTTAGAGATTCTGATCAGCCTCAATACATGTTTTCGGACTGAGAAAAGAAACTAGATAACCTGAAGGAGACCCAGAAAGCATATATACTCCACACAAGGCAGAGGAAGGAATGAAATCGCACACCCTGGAAGGATTAAGTTAAACAAACTGACCACTAATCCACTCTTCTGCCCAACTTTTAAATAAAATATATTTTGTAATAAAAAACAGTGCTGAATTGGCTACCCTAACTTTTGTGTGTTTGTGTAATAGAACAAACTATGTGCTAGGGCAAAAAATAATGGAATTTTGAAATAAGGTGATAAACAAAGCAACAATAATTTATATATCTTAATTGAGTTTTGAAAGCTAAACAAGACTTTTTATAATTTATAGTATAAGCCAGTGTGACAAGTCATACTATTTTTCAGTCATTAAAATTTAAATGTCACCTATAGTCTACAGCACATTAAAAATTAGTTTCTTCGCATATCCCATCTTAGAAAGTCGGGGTCAGAGCACAGGGTCAGCTTTGATACAGCGCCCTTTGAGCAGACAGGGTTAAGGTTCCCAACAGTGGTAGACTGGTGGTGGTGGAACCCAGCTTCAACCCTGGTCTTCCTGTTCTTTCGATCAACAACTCGGCACCTTAACCATTTGAGCCACCACTTCCCACCGCCCTTGCCTTTGCCAGACATAGTGCTGCACTTTCTAAGGGAAGCTGCTCAAAATTATTAGTAAAAATCATGTAAATGTTAAAGTAAATTCTAGTCCGAGCTTTAAAAACACCCTGCAGGAATAGCCTTGAAATAGGGGTCTAGTTTATCCACTATACACACACACTTCTACATCCTGTGGCAATTTTTAAAGTAGCTCATTCACAGTATTTCCATCCCTGGTCTTTTTTTGTTTGGCACATATTAATATTTTTCCTGCTCAAACATATCCACTTTAATCAAACCGATTTGGGATATTTATGCATGGTAAACGCTACAATGTGCAAAAAAGCAGAAACTCCATGAGTAGGGCATGTTTTTGTAAATAGAACAACAAGAAACCCTCAGGTATTTTGGCAAAATTAGCATCTTAACAGAATAAGCAATTTTCTTATGATGGAATCTGGAGCAGTGACACCTGCAACATTAGCCTCGTTTACATGCACTTTTTTTAAAACTTTTTTGTAGAATATTCCGATTAAAATATTTTGGTTGGCTGTTTACATGAGAGGGTGTCTATTTTGATCTATTTTAGAACATGCTGACACTTTCAGTTTGTCTGTCACCCAATGAATTGTATTATTTCCTGTATTTTCAGTCTAGTAAAGATGAGCTTTGTCACTTAATCTCACTAGATATGGGCATTGTGAGTGTGTGAGTGCTTCCTGTTGCTGAAATCTATTATGAGAAGATGGAGCGCAAAAAGTGAAGCTTTATAATAGCGGTGCTACGCTTCAAGGCATCAATTTCCTGTCCCTCCGTAATAAGGACTGGTAAGTGTTGTGCTACCCAAATTGATTCGGATTGGATTTTTGAACCACTTGTAATTGGAATACAATGTAAACACGGCTGATGACTTATTTAACTAAACAAGTTCCGTAAATGCGAATAGCAACCTGAATAGTTCCCAGACCCGGTTGCAGTTTTCTAAATTTGTGAAGAACCTTCAGTCATTTCTATTTCATTTTTTTATTTAGTAATAAGTAAATAATCCCTGTTTTGTGATTGTGGAGTCTAAAAATGCTTAAGTCTTTTTTTTTTTAAAAACTGAATGTGTGTTGTGATGTCAGATGACAGGTCTTGGCCCAAACCTGCAGAAAATCTGCAGTCATTATGTCAGTTTGCATTTGTATCTGTAATCTACAGATACTGATTAAAACACTGCAGCTGTGTAGTATAATCAGTTTTATCGGTCATCCGAGAGCATCATTAACTTAAGCCTTCGTGTGTTAGTGTAAGCAGTTTTTAACATTCAGATCTGTCCGATGCACACTGTAGAAAATAGCATGATGGACATACAGTAGTCATAAGAAGTCATGCGGTCAGTCAAGCTATTCAACACCGCAGAAAGATCACCCCTGTGGACAAGTCCGGCACTTTTTCTGAGATGGCCTTGTGTCCAGATTTCAACAGAATGACACCAAATATCAAACTGAACAACATGTAGTTGCTGACACATGGCAAGAGAAATAAACTGGTAAAGTGTGTGTCTGTCAATCCCATGCTGAGATTGCCACTCTGCTAGGCCAGGATGCTTGGCATTCCTAACATCCTCTCTCTGACACCCTCATTAATTTTATGGCCTCGTTGCTTCTGCCTCAGATCATTCCTCACACACCCCCTATGTCTTTTGTCCTGACTTTTCTCTTTATCCCCTTTACTAGACACTGAAGCTGCTTTTGCTATTTTATAACACAACTGATATTGTGTAAGGTAAAATGGCAACCAGGAATCATAACTAATTGACATTTACATCAGTTTTTTTTTTTTATCCAAAGCGACTTACATTTAACTCATTTTTTATTCAAACAAGCCGTCCTGAAAATTTAAAAACCCACGATTTTCCATTCAGCAGTCCAACACTTTAACCACTCAGCTACCACTTTTACAATGCTTGGCTTTGCCTCACTTTACATTCTTTCTCTTTAACGTATAAAACCTGTTTATGTTAAAAAAAGAGAAAAGGAACAGCCTGTAAAAAACAAAAACAAATTCTCAATCGAGCCAATGAGAAAAGGCGGTATGTGTGTCTGTCTGGCGTCTCTGTGTGTCTGTGTGTCACAACTTTTCCGTTCCCATAGGAATTTTCCACTTTCGAAAAGTTTTCATTCTGCATGGATCTGTGGATAAATACCTAATTGCGGTTCCACCACATTGGGTTGTTTATTTGTTAATGCATGCAGATACACACAGTTCGATGCTTTGTGTTAAAATTTAGTGTGGCTTGAAGAGGAAAAATCGATATACTAAAAAGCAGGAGACTTTTAAAGCCATAATCGTGTACAAATCTTTTACAATAATAATTCTTATCTAGTGCAGGCTAGTCTTCTAGCACATTTTTAAAAACAATTTAAGGCTCTATGAGCTAATAAATGTTTATAAAAAAAAAAAATCAGTATTAGAAGATACTAATGCCATTGGGACGTTGACTGATTGCATTAATGATATTAAGGTTAAAACAAAATTTTTCTTCACATTAATGTGATTATATTTTATTTGTATAGTATATTCAATTCATTGTGCAAGGTACGTGTACAGAGCCAATGAAATGCATTTTTTGCATATCCCATCTTAGTAAGTTGGGGGTCAGGGCGCAGGGTCAGCTATGGTGCAGCGCCCCTGGAGCAGGAGGGGTTGGGGGTCTTGCTCAGGGACCCAACAGTGGTTGACTTGCCGGAGGTGGGGCTTGAACCCAGGTGTTTCTGGTCTTCAGATTAACAACTCAGCACCTTAACCATTTGAGCCACCCTCCTCCTAATTTGGAGAATATAATATAATCATGTTAATGTGATTATATTTTATTTTATTTTATTTGGAGAATCTTTCGAAACTCTGGGTGTGACTTTTGATAGTAGCCTAAAGTTTGATAAGCAAATTGACTTAAAACTAGCTTTTTTCAGCTACATCTTTTGGCCAAGGTCAAACCATTTTCAGTCGCTCTGACCTTGAGGAAGCTATTCATGCTTTGATCAGTTCGAGACCAGATTATTGCAATGCACTTTATAGTGATGTCTCCCACACACTTTTAGCTGGCGCAGGATGCTGCAGCCTGTTTTATAACTATCTAACTAACGCACTAACAGTACTTTATTCGCTCCACTGGCTTCCAGTTTCATTTTTAAATTATTATTGTTTGTTTTTAAAGCTCTCAGTGGCCTTGCCCCACATTTATGTACTGTAGCTAAAATGCTGGCTTTTTGTCAGACAAACAGAGTTCTGAGGTCAACAAATTAACTTTTGCTGGAAGTCCCAAGGTTAAGGTATAAACAATAGGCTTGTTTTATGGCTGGGCCCCACCGATTTACGCACTATTACTAAACCTGGGCTTTTTTAAAACTAGGCTTAAACATATTTATTTAGTTTTCCACATCGAGCAATGGTGTGACGTTTTTGTATATTTGATGTGGAATTTTAATTGTTCTATCTTGTTTTTATTGGAAAGCACTTTGGTTCACCCTGTGTGTCGTAAAAGGCTGTATAAATAAACGATTGATTAAAATGTTATCTATTATAATTTGCTTATAATATTAGCGCTGAATGGGAAACTCCTCAACGCTGTGGGATGAAATCTAAAGGAAAGCATTTCCAGAAGTGTGGAAGTTATTAAAGGAGTAAGAGTAACACTCAATCTGGAATTAATGCTTTGTTAATCAGGTCTCTCAATATGTTTGTTTATACAGTGTACTTTAAATTAGTAAAGCAGCTGATTTCAAAGCTGTCACCCTTGTTGGGTCTGCAGAAAAGAAAGATCCAGACACTTGCTTACGCTGACAGTTTTAACTTTGTCCAGAAAAAAAATCCAGTTGTTTAATTACCAGCCGTGTTTGAAATTGTCCTTCAATTAATTGACCTCCAGCTAAACAAACGCAGCCGTTTATTTTGTCCCCTACCGTTTTATCTTATACGACATTAAGCCATGCTGTGTGATAAACTAACAGAACAAATACTTAAATCCTTCTCAAATCTAATTTAGATTTTTTTTTAAATATGAGTTTACACAGAGATACACAAATCTCTGCAAACACCATAATTTCCGACAGAGGTGTAGTATAGTATAGTATTCAACTTGTGCAAGGTACATGTACAGAGCCAATGAAATGAATTTTTTTTCGCATATCTCATCGTAAGTAAGTTGGGGTCAGAGCGCGGCGTCAGCTATGATACAGCGCCCCTGGAGCAGAAAGGATTAAGGGTCTTGCTCAAGGAACCAACAGTGGTTGGCTTGCTGGTGGTGGGCAAGAAACCCAGGTGTTTCTGGTCTTCAGATCAGCAACTTAGCACCTTAACCATTTGAGACAAACTCAAGTAAAAGTACAGGTACTTATGCAAATATTTACCCAAGTAAGAGCAAAAGTAACAATCTAAATAGTTACTCAAGTAAGAGTAAAACAGGATCTGATAAAAAAAAAATACAAGTAGTTAGTTACTAGTTACTTCTGATCTGATTGACACATCACCTGTCATTTACAATCAAATGTCAAACATACTCAGATGTTCTAACAGTAACTCTTTTCTTCAGTCTTTATTTTTTTACCTCTTAAGATTAGCTCCTTTAAAAATATACTTTATTTTAACACTTTATATAGCAAAATATATAGTAAATGCATTATTTAGGTAGGAATCAAATAAAATTCAGTCCTGTGTTGATTTTTTTTATGGATGTTCTACACTTTAGTGGGGTGTCAAAATAAACTTTAGTCAGGTATCCGGATTGTTGTATTAATGCAGGATGTCCCGGTTTTGCTGTTCAGTTTATTTAGTTTTGTGTTAAATAGATATGAAAATATGCAGACGTTTAGAATGAACGTTTCTTCATGAATGTGTGCATGTGTTTGTAGATTCACAAGATTTTTATCATTGCTTGCACGAGTGCACATATAAGGAAAAATATTCGGACAGTGTGTGAAATGTGGTTTTTACAATAAGGTTAAAGTGCTTATAGATACCAAATGATTATTAATAGGGTTCAAATAGGCACCAGTAAATGTACACATATTTAAATAATGCATTTACTTCTAAAAGTAATAGGTACCCAAAAAATTACTCATGTATAAACGTAATGAAGTAAATTCAAAGTAATTTGTTACTACCCACATCTGCTTCCATATTTTTTCATTTTGTTTAGCTTCAGATTATATTCAGTTACCCTGCTAGCATGCTGTGCCAATAGTCACCCTGCTAAATCTAAAGGAGTAAAGCTAAGCTGTAGAGCATGGTAGGAAACTCATACACACTGCAGTCTGCTATAAAGGTGCCGGTTAGGTGGGCATATATTTAAGAAATGATATACATGATAGAGAAATACAGCAGTCTGCAGTACGAACAGCAAAGAGAAAAAAAGGAAAACCTACAAAGCTTATTTGCTGCTTTATTATGTTACGTCACATTTTTACAAACAGTTTGTAATTCAAAAGCCAGCAAGTTTTAAAATGTGATATATCCTTTTTTTCTTTGTTTTTTTTGGCAAATTATATACAACCCACTTCAATGATGCCGTTTTCATGATGTATAAGTAGACGCGCACCTGATACAGTGAAAAGCTGAGAAAAAGTCCTCGTCTTGCTCTGCTATCGTCTCTCGACTTTTTGTAAAATAGTGATGAGAAAGGTAGTGGGTGTTTAAAGAGGTGTTCAGGGGGTGTTCTAAATTTGGTGGTGCCTAGGGGGGAGCGTCTAAAGGCTAATGATGGGCGCTAAAGAAAAAGGCCTATATAGAAGTTTGCCAAGTTTCCCCAAGACATTAATAGCACAGATGAAGAAAAATACAGCTAACATAAAGTAAATCATTTGCGGTATGGCATTATTCCCCTTACCTTTATTACCATCTATAAAAATAGCAATAAATCAACAATGCTTACCAACTGAAGACTTGTGTAAAACTTTATGCTATTCTGCTTTGAAAGTTGGTATTTTGCTTGCTTCTAAAGAATATTTCTTATTCTTTTTTAATTTTAATAATGTAAAAACTGTCATTCGTAACAAATGGGGGTCTGATTAAATGATGGCCTTAAACACAAAAGAACATCCAGTTTGTTTGCATAGGATGTGGGTTGGGGCTTGGGGGAGCAGTAAGGGGTGGAATGGGGTTTGCTTGGGTTCAACTTAACTTAGGGGGGCGTTCATCCAAAAACCACTAAGAACCACTTTGGTAAAACAATGATAATAATCAGAAAGTAGAAAGTGGTTTTTGGTGGGGTTCCTGGTTGCTCTTGGGGCAGACTTATTTGATTAATGGTTAAACATTTAGCAGCTGATATCTTGCACAAAATATTCAACACATAAAGATTTTCCCAGTCGTTTATAATGTCCTAATACTGGAGTTGCTAAAATAAACAGAAAAGCATAAGGAGATGTAGATGAGATACAGCTGGTGTGGAGTAACGCGACTTTTAACACATTCTTACGTGACGCACAAGGGTGTGAATTTAGTGCAGTAGAGAATAGAGTGTAAGAATATTTTTAAATAAAAAAAAAAAACGAACCACAGAATCCATATGTAGTAAAATGTTAAACAGACTGATAGAAAATAATAAGAGGAAAAGAGCACGGAACACTACTGAGGTGATGAGAGATATATACACACACACTGGAGGATGAAAGCTCAAAAGCCTCTCAGTCAGTCTGTTTGAAACTGAATGGTTTTATACTCTTAGGCCTGCTCTCATGTCAGGCCGGTGATAGAGTGAGTGTAAAAAGGTCTGGGGCAGAAAGGTGAAGGAACACACATTTGTCAACAGGAAAGGGACTTCTTTTTCTCTACTCCTTTACAGTCACAGCTAAAGAAGAAGCTTGAGATGAAACTAAATACAAACCAACTGCACTCCCTCTGAGTTTTGTCCTTTTTCTTTGTTCTCACCTGTTAAGTCGATGACACCAGCTACAATTAAAGTTGATCTCAGCGGCGATGCAGGTGGAACAGCTTCGAAACTGGAGACATGCTGTGGAGAAACACTAGTCAGGGTCTGATAAGAACTACGCAAAGGTCAGTAAGATCAGACCTAAAAGCTATCTTGATTGAAAAATGGAAGGCCGATGGATAATTTATGCTTAGTCTCTGACAACTAAAGCCGCTCGTATATCATAATTTCAAAAAGCTAAACAAACTAGGAGAAAAGCCTACAGCATTTATCAGACGCCCTTAAGCAGAGATATGTCAATGAATAAATAAATACTGGTTTGTTAGATTACGAAGTAAATGTAACATAACCCCAAAACCTGGCAAATAAAGGGAATCAATCCTTTTATTTAATAATAAGTTCTAGTTTAGTTATTGAAGAAAGATGTAGTAAACACAAAGTATTGCTTTTATAAACAGAGTGGAGAAAAATCAGGAAATGCTTTCTTGCACTCAGATGGAACCCAAATATTATTAAATCCTGTTAGACCAGCCGCCCATGTGGTCTTTAAATATTGCTCCTCATTTGACATTTGCACCATTTAAACTACAAACTCTAGACAATGGTAGTCTGGGTAGTGTTTAAATTTTGGCCATATACAGTGGCATTGGTCACCAGAGTCGGTTCTGGAGGGCCAGTGTCCTGCATAGTTCAGCTTCAACGTACCTCAACACACCTGCCTGTAAATTAAAAGAGTACCTAGCGACACCTTGATTAGCTAGTTTAGGAGTGTCTAATTAGGGTTAGAGATAAACAGCTATGATACAGCGCCCCTGGAGCAGGAAGGTTAAGGGTTGACTAGCCGGTGGTGGGGCTTGAACCGAGGTGTTTCTGGTCTTTAGATTAGCAACTCAGCACCTTAACCATTTGAGCCACCACTGCCCCCAATAAAACTTACTAACAGGGCTGGCTGTTTCTTAATTTCCATTTGTTCCGCTTGTTTTCCAGCTACTCCTGCCCGAACCACTGCTGATTACCTGCTTCAGGTGTGTTTAGTCTATTAGAGCGTAGTAGATACCAAATCGCCAGGTCTTCTCCTTCTTTACCCTGCTGAAATAGTATCTTTCAGCTTCTGATTGACTAAACACATCTAAAACAGGTCATCAGCAGTGGATAGGGCAGAGGTAGCTGGACAACAAGCGGAAGAAATAAACTTTAACATCAATTTCCTTTGAAAAACCCAGCGTGTTACAGCGCTTCTAAAAATACAGTCTTGAGGCCAAACTTGTCTAGCATAAAATATGGTTTATGCAAAAATAGCTCTCTGCAAGTACATGATAGCTTACAATTTACAAATAAAAATGCCCTGATGCCTTTGGCTAAACACAACATTATAATGTGTTTAAATTTAACAGCAGAAAGTGTAAGAAATCCCACACTGCTAAAATTTAATCATCCTTTATCCATAAACTTGATCACTCGTACCTCATGGAGTGTATAAAAACCCCAATGTTTCAATGTAAGTGAACAGGAAAAAGCGCATGGAAACACTAATACTAATACTAATACTGCTATGCTGACAAAACATGCAAGCTCATCAAGCTGTTCTTTGTTTACAATGTGCTTTTATTGTGTAGATGTTTTCTTACTAGGAAGTGGCATCATCTCCACAGCTGTGCTGTTTGTGATTTTTGTCTTGAGCAGTTCCACTCGATGATACTCGTAGATGGTTTTTCTCCGAACATCTACACACACACACACACACACACAAACACAACTCTAGTCACTATTTAGTCTCCTCTTAAAAAGCCTCATATATCATCATCTTTATCCAATAAAGATAAATTCGCTTTATAAGACATTTTAATGTTCTTTTTTCAAGATTTAATCATAATTCATAAACACCCGTTTCAACAATTCATCAGTTTTTAGTAAATGTAAAAAAATGGGTTTTAAAAATGGTTTAACCTATTACTCAGGTTATAGAGGGAAGAGGTTCACGCAGTCTATTGAGTTTATTTAACCTATTAGGCTTTTCTTCTATTACACACCCGAATTTGCGGAGGGAAATAGTAAGGGGGTCTAAATGTTAAGCCGGTCTCCAACCTTAATACATTTTTCATACCTGAGCTTCGAACGTGTTATGAAATGTTTATGCGGTGTGAAATAGACAAGCTGTCTATTTGCTTCACAATGTCTATATCCTTATATTTAAAAAGTTAGTGATATGATTTGTCATTTGTCTTCCTCTTTCACACACTAACACACACTAAGCTCAACCACCAATCAGGCTAATTACAGTACATTATAATGTAAAGTGAAACAAATAGAAAGAAATTAGTAAAAAGTTTGTATGTGTGTCTAAACACTGGTCAATGTAATAGTTACAGCAACATATAATTAAATTAAAGAATTAAAATCCTGTAATGGCTGATAAGAATCTATCAGATCATGTGGCATATTTTTAAATCGAAGAATTATTGATTACTACATTTCCCCTATAATGACCAGTGTAGGAAAAAACAACAAAAGCCAAGACACCTGATATATTTTATAATAGATACAAAAAAAGAATCAGGAGCATAATGATCACTTCCTGGCCTGACCTTTTTACGGATCAATGTTGGTTCCTTTTACTGTCCTTTTCTTCCCTGCCTGTAGAGAAAAACTCAGCATGGATTCAGAACAAAGCTCCCAGCACCAGACGAGATCAGTAGATTACTGCAGTGATCCTGAGTGACTGCTACAGGCTGTGATTTTCTTTAATCACTTATTATTATTTTATAGAATGTTACTTATATAATAAGCTTTACACTTCTGAAAAAATTTTCCACCAGATTTTGAAGTGTGGCTTTGGAGATCAGGAACAAACTCTGGGTGAGGATGTTTGGGGTGTAGTCGATATTTAATTTCATCCAAAAGGTGTTCAGTGGGGATGGGGTCAGAGCTCTGTGTAGGACATTTGAGTTTTTACACACCGACCATAACACACTGTGTCTTTATGAAGTTTTGGGACACTGTCATTCTAGAAGATTATTCTGCCTTTTATTTTCATTGAAAGTGTTAAATCTAATATTGTCTTCACATAAATAATTAAGGTATTTTGACTAAACATTTGCATTTTTGACCCATAACTCAAAAAAACCCCCAAGTTAGTGCGACTTATTAACCTTCGAAATACCCAAACTTAAGATTTAAAGTGTGATAAACTCAAAATCATGATTTATTACGTTACCTCAAACTTGTCTTTCTTTAAAGTGATTGGACATACAAGAGAACTAATGTGCTGATTGGTGGATTATTACAAAAGGCGGAGCTTTACGTCTTGTCTGTTACCATGTCTGTTTTCATTGCGCAGTTTTACTGCTTAAATAAACTTGAACATAATTCCAAGTTAAGTAAACTTAATAGTTGAAGTATATAATGTTTAAAACTAAGTTAGATCAACTTTAAAAATGTAAGTACAGTCTACATGAGCACCAATTATTATTTGAATTTCAGTATATAGGTTTTAACCTATTACTCAGGTTATAGAGGGAAGAGGTTCACGCAGTCTATTGAGTTTATTTAACCTATTAGGCTTTTCTTCTATTACACACCCGAATTTGCGGAGGGAAATAGTAAGGGGGTGTAAATGTTAAGCCGGTCTCCAACCTTAATACATTTTTCATACCTGAGCTTCGAACGTGTTATGAAATGTTTATGCGGTGTGAAATAGACAAGCTGTCTATTTGCTTTACAATGTCTATATCCTTATATTTAAAAAGTCCATGCCCGCCATGGGGTAACTGTCTGTTTTGATGGTGTGAATATGAGACGGCACTGGATCACTACCGTTTTCTCACCACACAATTATAAACACGCTGTGAGCAAAATGTCAAAAAAAATTAAAACAGATAAAAAAAAAGGAAAACTTGAAAAAGGCTTGTCAACTGGTGTTTCTTGTGTAGGCAGGTATTTCTCTGTGTGTGTGTGTGTGTGTGTGTCTACACGTGCCTCCTGCTGATAGTTTTAGTGCAGGAAATTGTGGCTTGTTCAGTGTTCAGATGTTCTTTAGGGTAAAAGCCTTTTCCGGTAGGTAATTACCTGGCCAGTCTGAGTGGCGTCACAGGCCTCCTGTGTATCGTGCTGACATTTTGTCTGCAGATGTATGTGTGTTTGCACCCGTCTATGTGTGTGTTTTGCAGTTTAATGAGTTTCCTTAATCTAATTAGTAGTACCAGGTCAGACCAAAACATCAATGTGATTATATTTGAAAATCTCCGAGCTGTCACTGTTTTACTGCTTTACACACTCCATCAATCTTTTTTTTCCCTCTCTCTCTCTCTTTCTATCTGTCCTCCACACTCAACTGGGTAATGGTGACAATCCAGCAGTTTGACAGGGTGAGACTAGCAGATGCAAATGCTGCCCTTTTACAGCTGGCAAAGCACACTGGGGTATAAATGAACAAAGGATTTATACTATCCAGTAAGCGAGTACATCAACGTGTCCTATCATGTCATCCTTCCCCAGATGGTTTTATTGTCAGCTGCTCTCTCAAAGTGCGACTCAGTCTCAGGTCCCTGCTGAGCTAAACTGCATCATCAAAGAATTTCTTTCCTTAAGCAGGTAACAGTTTAGGGACTAGAGGGACTTTAACATACTGCAATCCTTTATTCAGCAAATCCTTTTTGGAGGAAGGGAATGATGTGCACAATGTGTACAATTAGACAGTTACAGATCTACAATTAGACAGTTACAGGTCTAGAGTGTCTGTGGCATTGTTGCTGATTCCACACATCCATCCATCCGTCCATCCATCCACCTATCTGTCTATATATATTAAAACAGATTAAGATTCAGTCTAAGTCCCATTTCAGATTAAGTCCAACTTTCTGATTTCTAAGTGTGGATGTGAGATTTCCTGATTCAGCAACACTAGCATTATCAGGTGTGTCGTTGACATGGGGTCAGGGGGTCGTGATCCCCTGCGTGATCCTCGCAGTTTCGCAAATACAGCAATAGGCCCTTATACTTTTAATACAGGAAATTAGACAGTAAACTGTTTGACGTCTTCATCTAATAGTGCAAAAAAATAAATTTTAAACATGTCCTGCCTACTTTAAAATGAGTACTCTGGGTATTAATGAGTATTAATGTGTGCAGTTAGTGTTTCACTTCATTCCATAGGTGTTGAGTGAGGTTCAGATCAGGGCTTTTGGCAGGACAAGTTTTTGTACCCCAGTCATAAAACACCATGTCTTCATGGTGCTTAGGAGCTTTGCCCATGCTGAAAATTTTACACAATTATGCCTTTCAAAGTTTGTGCCAACAGTCTAAAATGACACACTTACAGGGGTGTGCTGGTATAGTGTCTAATATTGCTTGGCTATATCAAGTATGTCAGAAGTTTAACTGCTTAACTAACTGTTACTGTTCATAAACTCTTAACCCTTCAATCTATAGAGGTTATACAGAATGTTTTCCAAAGAAATACGCTAACAGCCAGTTCTGTGGGAGAAAAGGGATCGGGGGACAGCAGCCACACTAATTACAGCTAACAGGAAGATTATGCTAATTTTATTAGTCTTTTCAACCGTGGGAAGCAGAAAAAGCATTTTGGCATGCACAATAATCAGAAGTTTTAAGTGAATGAGCTGCAACAGCGAAACACATCATTTTCCACTTCTGTCAGACAAAAATCTGAGGCAATTGTGGGCACAGATTTACGTAAACAGTTAAGCTTCAACCAACAAGGTTGAAATGAATAAATACATTTTTAATTAATACATTTTTCTCTGAGAAAGTGTCCAATTTATTGTCCAAAAAAAGAAGGTACTTTCCAAGACTTTTGTTTATTAAATGTGGCTGATATGCTTTTCTTGGAAAACACTTGTGACCACTGACCCAACACAGATCTGATCAGTAAACGTAGGGCAGAGCTTGTATTTGAGCATGCTTTCCACAGGTCTTACAAAATTGTCCTAATTTCGGCTATGCTTCCTGCCTTCCTTTTCTAACACATTGCCTTACTTTCACAAACTTTTCAGCTACACTGTTATGACAGAGGGCAGATGATATTTTAATGAGAAACAATGAAATGTTAATGGCTGGCTATGCTACACCACCCTGTCTTCATTGTCGATGCTGCGGTTTCGCCAAACATAACATTCCGCCTCCCCATTCTGCCGATCTATGCTGTTGATAAAACACAAGCGAGAGTGTTTTATTACAATAATTCTACGTAATGATCTCGGTAAACTTTCATGAACTTTTTACAACTGTGTGAAACGCTCCGTACACATTTTTGTTAGCAACAACAAATGACACAATCTACTGTATGTTGTGCATAAGAGTCAGATATTCTTGCAAAAAGAAGCTTAGCTCAGCACTATTACACTTTTGTTGAGCAACTCCCCTGAGACAGCATACGGTACTGCCTGTATACACAGCAGATTTTTTTCCTTTTAATAGTTCTTTTCGATATTGTTTATAGTTTCAGATGTCTACTGGCCAAGCACTAAAGCAAGCCCCATTCGGGAATGTTTTCGCTGGGTGACAAGTAGCAAGTCTGTAACTTTAGAGCTGAGGCAGCGTAATATTGTCTGAGGTACAGTACTACATAAACATGGTTTAGGGAGCTATTTTCCATGCCAACCTAAATAAATTCTAATAACAGTAATAGAACAGCAGGGTGGAGTGTCTCTGCTTTTTAAAGTCATGTCTGAGAGCATAATCCACATGTTTTTTAAGAAACTACGAACAAATGAAAAGTTTGTGGAAACGTTTGCATAGCCAAAAGAGCCACAGAGGAGCTGTGGGGAAAATAAGCTTGGCCTTTTAACCCTATATTCAAGGTCGTCTGTCTGTCTGTCTGTCTGTCTGTCTATCTATCTATCTATCTATCTATCTATCTATCTATCTATCTATCTATCTATCTCTCTGGCTGCCTGTCTATCTATCTATAGCTGTATCTGTCTATCTGCCTTAGTCAGACAGTCTGTCTACCACCAAGCAGTAAGGAATAGACAGAAGTTTTAAGATAAGAGTAAGGGTGAGGTTGACCTTTTTGCTATGAATGATGTCAGCATGCTTCTTAACTATGCACACACAGTATTTGGCTAATAGGGGAGGAGTTTCTGTCAGAGATACAGTCATTTGAAAAAAATTAGGACACCCCATTAAATTTAGTTCTTTATTAAGAAATGTTAACATATTGATAGCTAATCTACCAGTGTCTGACATCAGTCTAAGAAAAGTTTGCACTCCTCAATGCAGAATTCTTTCAGCTGTAAGTTGTTTGAGGGGTTTCTTGCAATCACAGCCTGTTTTAGGTCGCCCCCACAGCATCTCTATGGGATTCAGATCTGGGCTTTGACTCTAGGGTGGAATGACTGATTTAAAAAAAAAAAAAAAAACAAAAAAAAAATTTTTTGAGATCTTTTTAAATCCCTTTCCAGACTCATAAGCTGCTACAATCTTCTTTCTGAAGGCCCCAGACTCTTTAGATCTCATCATAGTGTTTTACTGTCACTTCAACAGTCAAGAGCACACCAAACTAAATGTCTGAGAACGCTTAAATGTTTGCGTTTTATATTTCAAAGTTTTTCAAAAGTCATAATATACATACAATTAAGGTGATACATTTTTAAAAGCTCATTATCGCCAAAAGTTTTTAATATAGTTACGTTCTGAGGCAGATTGTCGACAACATGCATTTTAGGATAGTTTGTGACTTGATCCAATTCACTATTCCTAATGTTTTACAGATTTGGAAGCTAATTTTTGTGAAAGTCTTAGCAAAAGTTTAGTAGTTCTAAATTTAGGAATGACATGCCTATAATTTTTGAGATTTTCTCTTAAATCTGTAGATTATGAGCTACTTTTAGCCATACGATGTTTTGTGAATAAGGGCCTTAAGTGTTTATTTTAATCAATGGATATAAGTAAGATATTTAAATTCCAAGAGTAAGAAATACTATGAGCTCCACTGAGCACTGTACCTTTTAAAGGAATTATATAGGTATACGTATTTAAACACCTAAATTTTTATTTAAACTGATTTAGCTGTAACCTAATCAAATAAATAACTGTCAATTTAGGGTGAGGGGTGGAGTAAACATGTAAACTTGATAGTTCATCCTGGTACTCTTATGTGACCAATTCTTGTTTAAATGTTTTAATCACTAATATTATTTATTTTTGACTTACAGATCACTGATGAATCTCATTACATAGGCTGACAGTGACATGTGATAAATGTACTGCTCTCACTGGTGGATGACTTACTTGGAATTTGTTGAATCCTGTGAACCACCACAAAGGCATCAGATAGGCCCACCTTTACTGGATGATTAACAGAGCTAATCTGAGCGATCTGAATCGGAACCTGAGACCAAAACCAAAAAAAAACATATAAATAAAAGGACGTTAGTAAATACAAACTGTAATTAAATTAGTTACATACACAACCATCATTCAACATAATAAGCACATTTTGCACCTACACAGATGTAATATAAAATTTAATTTAATACATAAATGCAGATAGGTGGTAGAACAGTATGATTACTGTTAATAAAGTGCAACTTGTGTGCAATGTGCTGGTGTCCCACAAGACTCAGTACTTGGCCCTCTTCTTTTATGGGCAAGTTATTTACTCAAATGGGTTCTCCTACCACTATTATACTGATGACACCCAACTTATCTTTTCCTTACCTCCCTCAGACACCACAGCTTTTGCCCAGATGAAAAAAAAATATATATTGAGAGTTTTATAAGATTTATAAGAGTTTTGTGGGCTGTTACACTTTGATCTGTGATCTAATGTACCAGTATTAAGCTTTTTAATGATGTAACTTAAAGCAGTTTTGTATGTCACTCTGGATAAAAGCATCTGCTAAATGCTGTAAATGTCAATGCATCTAACTGTAAAAAACTAAAGAAGTTGAAATCTGTCACTATTTCTTAATCACACAGCGGTAACCACATCTTCACACTATCTATCTATCAATTATTATTACAGTAATATAAACAATATTTTGGTACGCTATCATATCTGGGCAAACAAAACATGGGACTGGGTGAGTAAGCAGCACATTTCAGTGGGAAATCAATGTATAATTTTTCAGCCCCTGACACATATCATTTGTCTCAATGTCATCTTAATTTTTAATTTCCAAAAAGGTGTGAAAAAACAGAAATCGCAGAAAAATAAATTCCTTTTGGATAGTACGAGACAACAAATCTTGGAATTATCACATACATTCATATATTCAATTCCTTGAATACCCTAACACATATTTCTCAAACATTCAGTAAAAAGAGAATATTATAAATTGCACACAGAAATTCTCTAAAACGAAATAAACAACTGTCATGACACAAGATGGCGGAGGTAATTTATATTTAATACTGTACATTTTAGATAAATCTATCTTTCTTACTTCGATTGAATTTTAGATTAATTCTGCTGCAGTTGCTCTGCCAAAACAGCTAAAACTCGTTTTGCAATACATTTCTCTCCTTTGGATGAAAAATGATTCAGTCAGTGCTTTCCCATCTAATAAAGGCATGGTGTCTGCTCTAGAGAGAGTGCTTACAAGCACATGGGAAACTGATTGGGGGACTGAGCAGATGAGGGTGATGCTGCCATAGTTATAGCAACCCTGTTAATCAAGGCAAGAAATTGAATTTTTACTCACAGAGTAATAATAATGACGTAGTAACAAAGAACACAACCAGTGGCTTTATTGCTTTTCCAGCTACTGCTGAGAGAAATTTGTAATTACACACCAAGAATGAGAAAATAAAAAGAGGGAGAGAGAGAGAGAGAGAGAGAGAAAGGGCTTATTCTGAGATGATTTTCCAAAAAGGTGGGAACAAGTAAAAAAAAAATAGGTTTTATATAAAACAAAAAAAGAGAGAAAGAGATTAAAAAGAGAAAATGATCTGACCTCCTTGTAGGCAAAGATAATTCTGCCGTCACTGTGTAGTGTGGCCTGAAATGTAAAGCTGCCCAGATTATATGAGTCCTGCAGGTGAACGTGATCCCACTGAACCACCAGGGCAGTGCCTACAACCAAACACACACACACACACACACACACACACACACACACACACACACACACACACAGAAATGCAGCAATAAGTTCAGTCGATTTGCCAGAAAGTGTATCATCGTAGCTCAATATCATTTCTATTTTCCCACATCAAACATCAGATTAGTCTCAGACTCAGACACAATACTTCAAAATAGTTAACTGTAATGCACACGGACACAAATTTGGACATAGTTCCAGTTTTTAAAGTCATCAATGTATTGGTTTATTTCTGGGAAAAGTGTGTCATCATTTTAAACGGTCCAACTGGAACCAATCTTGTTGTGGTACTTTGCTTTCCTTATGAGAAAAGGAAGCCGTTATTTCTCCAACTGTATCATAAGCGCTTAAGAGAATCAGCTAAACATTGGCTTTTCCAAATGTTGTTAATGTCGTTAAACTTCCCCATTACAGTTAATGTGTGTACAGTCAGCCCAGAGCTGTTCAGTGTGGCTCAGTCATCCCACTCCAACCATAGCCCTCTTCTGTTATCCACACTTGCACCCTTATGCCCCTCACTTGCATGGTCCTGCTGAGGGGTGCAAGCGCATAGGGTGTCCTAATTCGCTGGTGAGCTTCTCTTAAGCACTTTGCTTAAGGACTTTTGGGTAGATCGAGACAAAATAGACAAAAATATGAAAGTTAAGTGTAAGTAATTGTTTATTTATGAAATAACGTGTACAACAAGACTACTGGCACCTTCAATTTTTTGTCTGAGGGTTGCCGTTTAAAGCAAATGGCTGACATGCCTTAAACCATCCCAATTCCGAACATCAGCGCACTTGTGTCCTTGCGCACTTATCAACTAAAACACTTTGTGGAACTGTAGGGTTACAGTGTGGGTATTGAAACATATCTTTATGGAACTCAGGGGCTCCATAAATGTGCACAAATACTGTATATGTTTAGTACAATTCTTGCAACAAGTAAAAAAAGTTAGTACTAAATGCCAACATACACCGAACCCACCACAGATACAGGCTTAAATTAATGATATTTTTGTTGACTTTTGGTCCGCATAAACTGAATATATATCTTCTTTTAAACCTAATGATTTTTGGAATAGAGCTTGTTATATGTTTACTGATAATTATTTGATCAATATTTGTAAATATGTTTTGTAAGATATATTAATCTTAATTGTTATATTAATCTATTACTGTCCTGATGCATACAGATGTTGCCTAGATTTTGTAAATTGTATCTCTTTTGCAATTAAAACAGTTAATAGAGACATCCTGAAATAATGTTATGTTTTTACATTTGTGGTAATTGTTTGGAGAAAATTTACATATGGATCGGATGGGGTGGTCATTTTGGCCATATAGTGTAGATACCTCCAGCAGATATTTGCATACAATATTGACAATGAGAAATCCACAGTGCTTAAAGCAAACCAAACTGCTTAGAATTTAAACCATAATAAGTGTCATCGTGCAGGTATGTGTGCTACTGTACAGAGAAACCTTCCTAATGCCTAATGTAAAAATATAAAGTATTGGCACTGAAATGTTTTTCTGGCATTTCTAAGTTAAAAAAAATTGATAATCTATTTCCATTGCTCTCATGCACCAATTATTTTACTAAGAAACAGCCTTATTCAACCACTGCCCACTAAATGTCATAATATGTCCTGATGTTATGCCGAGTGAATTTCATTACATCCTGCAATTTAATCAGTCTGTCTGATTAAGCCCTGAAATGATTGCCCTAAGGTAATACTTTGGTTGATTTATATATTTAGGCGCAAGGAAAGGAATGATTTATTGATTACCTTTTTGGTGTGTGTGTATGTGTGTGTATGTGTGTGTGTAAATGATAGGCCATTAACATACCATTGTCAAAATAAATGACGGTTGAGTTACGAGACAGACTGGGGTCGAAGTTTGCCATTAGGGGAGCGATGTACTGTGTGGCGGTCAGCATTCTGTGCACCACATCCCCTGTGTAAATGAAGCCTGCAAAATAAAAGCACAAAAGGTTTAAATGTTAAAAGTGATCCTGCATCAAGCCACCTTAAAGTAGCACAGCAGTTCCAAGCCTAAACATCATTCTCTTTGCCATACAGGGGAACTCGGAATTGTTATTTTATTTTTATTTAACCTTTATTAAAATGTCCTGGCCAAAATGTACAGTGGTGCAATTAATTTCAACACAGATTTACAGAACAAAGACAAACTAAGAACACTTAAAAGAATTACATGCCATTGAGTCGTCTTCCATTTGTCGAAAAACTGTTTTAAAAAGATCCAAAGATGGACAAAGTCTTTTCATTTCAATTTCCATTAAGATTAGAGCCCAGTTCGATGGGGCTGCATACATAAAAGTCTTCCTACCCAGTTTAGTTCGAACAAAAGAAACAAAGAGAGTAGAACAATTTCGAGAATGAATAATGTTTTTCAATATTTTTTATTGTATAAGACAACATACTGTAGATGCCCAAGATGGCTTTAGAAATAATTTAATTAATTATTTTTTTCTATTCGACGAAGAAGGCCAATCTTCTCTCTGATACAAAGTACAATGATGAGTAAAGGTTTAAAGTTTCCTCTCGTGTCGGTCCGAGCCCTTATCCAAGAGTTGTGCTTTTGTGTACTTCAGTCCTGCTCTTTTGTAAACCTTAGATAAAGTCATGTGCAGCCTTGGCATTCAGACCCTTGCTTTAATGCAGCAAATGTGGATAGCACTCTGGAAATACTGACGACATTCATCAGAATGATGAGCATTTTCTTTCAATGCAAATTAAAATTAAATACTAGGATTGGTTTGATACCACTTTTTATGTCCGGTACTAATAGCATGAACGTTTTGTATTTTTCTATACTAATACCGATACCAATATTAATTTCTATCAAATTCTAAAAGCATCAAGCTTAAACAGTGCAACAAATGTTCTACCACCTGAAGAAAAAATATACAGCCCACAACATGAAACAGTACCTGTAGTATTCAGAGGTTTCCAATTTAAAGTGCAACCTTAAAGCCTAAACCTTCAATGTCTCTACCTTTATAAATAACCATGTAAGTAATTAAAAGATGTTTTTCTATGTCCATGCGCATCTAAAACATTAAACGTTGCACCTCATAATATGTGGGCGTTTTAATGTCTTTTTATTGCCTCTAATACGACAAACCAGCAGTATCATAAGGGACTGGTCTCATCCCGGCAACCATCTTTTCACTTTGATGCCCTCTGGAAGACGCTATCGGTCCTCTAAAACACGCACCTCCAGACTCCGGAACAAATTTTACCCGCAGGCAATCACTGAACTGAACACCAGTTGACAGCGGTACTAATTCACTACTATTCAGTAACCCTACACACCACAGAGGTTGTGCTATTTGCACTCATTAAACATACATGCTCTATTTGTACTTATTGCACATACCGGCTAATTTGTACTTATTGTACATACCTCTCAGTTTGCACTCAGGTGTTGCACAGTTGTATATAGCCTATTGAATATCAGTGCATCAGCAGTTAACACTTCCTATCTGTTATACATCTGTAAATCTGTGTGTATTCATTATACATTTCATATCGCTAATCTGTTGCTATTTGTTGGATATCTGTTGCATTGTTACTTGCACATTTATATCTGTTTACATTCTGGTAAATGTTTAAATCTGCACTACATATATTAATTTATCTGACTCATTGCTATTGGCACATTTTATATGCTCACTTTTACATTCAATCTGTGTTGTTGTATGATTGTGTGTTCTTTAAGAGAGAGCCTTATTCTCGTCGTACAACAGTACAATGACAATAAAAAGCATTCTATTCTATTCTATTCTATTCTATTCTATTCTATTCTATTCTAGTGATGCACGCAGCTGGTGGAGTCTGTGATGCACTTTATAATAACAAAGCTGCATGGGATCCTGGGAGTTGTAGGATAAATATATCCAATGACGCTGCAGACTCTTTTTTCCATAAGTGTTTTGGCTAGCGGCTGAAAGGGGCTATTTTTAATTTTTAATTTTTAAAAGGTATCGGGTAACGAGAGTAATGAGAAATGGTCACTTTAACGTCTACCTTTCCACTGTTACTTTACTATTATTGTTTCCTACTATAGCCACTATTAGTGTTTTAACAACAACTATCCATACTCTTACATCTTTTAGCATTTCTTCCTCTTAAGTCACTTAGGTAATTAGTTAGCTATTAGCATTGCCAATACAACAATTACTGCTACTGCTACTTATGTGACTTCTACTCGTATTTCAAGACAGTTAAATATAAATGCAATCATTCACTTCCTTGATTTTTCTAATAATTAGTCAAGACAAAAGGTTATTTTAGGTTTCAGCTACGAAAACATATCAACTTTTAAGTTTAATTTCCAATATTTGTCATGAAAAAAGCTCACATAACTGATTTTTTACACTAACACTTACTACTACTAATGCTATGCCACTATTACTTCCTAATATATAAAAAAGATAAATTAATAGATTAATGATAATTTAGTGACCTTCTTATAGTTTAATTTGCTGCATTGCATTAACAAAAGATGGACATTTCAAAGCTGATGTAACAGATACTGTGCAGTAAATTCCAACCGAATGCTAATCCCATGTTACTGTTAATGATTGATAACCGGTATAAATGTCAGCCCACTGTTGTCACCGCTAACAAAATATCAGTACCGAGGACAAAGCTTATATTTGTTCAGTTAATTCTTTTTTCCAATGTCTCCATCTTGGCAGACAGGCGGAACTAATTAGCTGTAACTAATTAGCTGTAAAATCTTTAGCCCTGATTTCCATTCAGTACATTTGCCTCATCATTTAGTAAAACACACATACTGACACACACACACACATACACACACTGGGACTTTCACAATTATGACATTTTTGTTAGATTAATTACGGTCCTTATAGTCGCAATTAACAACTTCATTGTGCGATCTAGGAGCTAATCAAATGCCAAACACTAGCTTAATTATCAGCACATACACACATTTATCAACACTGAAAAACAAGACCTACAAAAAAAACCAAAAAAACAATGTTTATTACTTAGTCTATAAAATACTTAAAACCTGATAGATGCAAAAACTGCCTCCAAGTTATTATTCTGTGCGAAACTGCTCAAATGCTAATTAAATGTTCTACAATCATTTGTGTCACTACTTATATGCAAGTCAACTCCCAACATTCAACCGAAAGAGTAGCCTTGAAAAATTAAGTCTGAATTACATCTCACTGTAAGTGTGTGTGTGTGTGTGTGTTGCAGCACAGCATAGAAATGAGCTTTAAAGGTTATGCTGTAACTAATGCTAACTTATACTACTCTTCAATAATGGATCCAGCAGACAGTCTAGCGGCATATACTTAAAAGACGTCATTTCATACAGCCAGCATGTTTCTATTAACGGGATAAACCAGGATAAACCAGACAAACTACATCTGAAAAAGCCCAGACAAACACACATACAAAGACACACACACACAAAAGCCCAGACAGACACATACACGTCAGTCTCACATGTAACACAAGTGCAAACATATACACTTAAAAAAAAAGACCTATGGTCACAGATAGCATTGCGCATTCCGAAAGTGGATTAAATGTGTGTGTCGTGTGTGTCAGGTGTGTGTGTCAGCAGAACGCATGTAGGCACATTATTTTTTACAACTTTGTTTTTCAATCTTCTTAAATACAATATTGGGACACTGTATGCCTATGTAATGCAGGACTTCTAGTTCCTCTCATTAGTCTCTCTCTCCCTCTCTCTCTCTCTCTCTTTCTCTCACTTCTCTCTCTCTCTCCCCCTTCTCTACTATTCACTCTGTTCTTTCTTTTGATTCTTCTCATCTAGCGATTCTCTTTTTTCTTAAATGCATGCTTGCGGTCAGAGTAAAAGAACACAAAATAATGCTAGGTTCACATTCAGCATCATACTTTAAAACATCACGCTGTTGCTGATGAAGAAAGAAAATGTTTTCGATGGAACAGGATTTGGAATTTATACAACTTTATTCAAACTCGTGCAAAATTAAAAAAAAAAAGGTAAGGTAAAATGGCGAACGCAGCCCTAGCAACAGCGAGTTCAGCAGCAGAGATGCGTGATATTAACTTTAATAAACTGCATTCACAGTCTACCAATTTAGAGCGTTAATATGCTTTGAAGAATCCATCGATTTAATATTAACTAATATTGTAACTAATATTCTTAAAGATCAATGAGCGATCATTGATAAATCATGCCCATACCTAATATATACTATATCTAAAGCCACCAAAATCAAATTCTTTGGTGCTGTTTTTTGTTTTAAATATTTATTTTTATTATTATCTATTATTATCAAACACTGTCGAACAATATTTAAAGAAAACTGTTCATGTACCTTTAAAATATCGGTTAACTGATGCTGACATTTTGTGTGATTATTTAAGACAGCATCATCAATCATTTAGTGTCTTAGAGTGTTAGAAAGACACAATCTCACACTTACATTAATCAGCTTAACCGGCTGCGCAGCTTCTTCTTCAGGATAGGATGTTTCCCTGACTAGTGATCACACTGTTAGCTTGTCTACCACAGAGCCCTAGGGGGGGCCAGTGAATGATCCGAAACATAATTTGTTGCTAAAAGAACCACAGGATTTCGTTTGTGTGCTTGTCTGGTAGGGTTGTGTATATGTGTGTTGTTTTAGTGAATATTAATGGACCTCTCGGACAAAATTCCTTTTTGAATTTTTCATAGCATTGTCTTAATTATTTATCAAAGGAAAAGCAAAAAGAGGAGAAAAAAAAAACATGTCATCCGTGAGTCATGAAGATAAGATTGACTTATCGATAATTACATGAAGGACATATTGACAGCATTTTAATGTTACTGTAAATATGAAGATTGTACTGTATCTTTAATATTGTATTGTACAGTATTGCATTGTATAAATATATATTTAGGTATCCAAGACATATTAACCGAAGAATCTTTTAGAAGAGCCTCATCTATTTATTTTGTCTGGGGCCCCCACTTCATTTTGTGTCACTTCCTCCTGCAGGTAAAGGTAAAAACTTCTGTTAAAGTTGACATTGGAAGAAAAGAGTTTTGTTTTTCCAACTTTAACTGTGGCATAGTTGTTGTTACCAGACAGGCAGATTTAGGTATTTTAATAAAACTACTAATTTTTTTTTTTACACCTAATAGTATTCAGGGTTAACACAGAATGCTGTGTAGAACAAAAACAACCCCGTGTGTGTGTGTGTAAAAGTCCTGCAAGTCCTGTGCAGTTTAGCTGTGTAAAAAATTATGAACGCATGAACATGCACCATTATGGCATCTATTACTAAGCAACTTTTAAAATGTTTAGGAAAACATTTTAGTTATATTTTATTTTTCTAAATTTTTGGCATATTTTGTTTTCATTGAGCGAATAGGACAGAGATATTACATTTTTATACATATTAATATACTTAAATAATTAAAAATATTCCATAATAGCAGATACTAAAATACCTCCGCCTTTTATGCAACACCTAGGAGCATGTATAAGAATTTTAATGCAGGAGATTATTATAGAATTTAACTGATAAGATTATGGAAATAACTGGGATTGAATAGATATGTATTTTATTAGATTTGCTAATTAAAATAGGAAGTGAAGAAGACCTGAAACTAGACAGCTTTAACAATGAGCTAATTAGGATTCACACAGGTGTGAAATTTAACAAAGGAGCTGCTGCCAAAACAAAACAAACGATGCTGCAGACTATTAAACCTTGTGCTTCATTTTAAATATATTGAACAAGCCTCTAAACAGCATCATTACTCCACTGATGGCAAAGTGTCACTGAGAAGGAGAAATCCGTATGGTAGATTATAAATTAACCAGGCTAATCATTTATCTTCATCCACTTATCGCAATGCTACTTAACTTACTAGAAGTTTTAAGAGCATCAACTTCTGCATGCTACTGTAATAGCCATTTTTAAGTTCAGGGTGGGGGCCCTCAAAGCTTTAACTTCTGATACACTGTTCTCTGTTATGACATCCATCCATCCATCCATCCATCCATCCATCCATCCATCCATCCATCCATTTATCCATCCGTCTATCCATTCACCCATGGATTCATCCAGGACTGTTTTGAAAATCAATTTATATGCCTTAATGAAATACCCGGTTATATATGCTTTAAGGTTTGCACTTATCAGCCACTGTCAGTATAACAAATAGAGCTTGCCTGATGTTCCAACCACAAAAATACTAAATAGAATGAATAGAACCACTTTGTGAAGTAGTACTGGAATTACCCCAAAGAGTTTTGCTCCAATGACAAAGTGTGCCTATCTATCTTATCTATCTTATCTATCTATCTATCTAGTATATATATAATATCTGGCACCACCCAGACTATTACTTTCAAGGTTTCATATCCTCCTAAGACTTTTTAAATGTTTTTAATTGGCCACTGCCTCTGTCTTGCTGATATATATATATATATATATATATATATATATATATATATATATATATATATATATATATATATATATATATATTTTTTTTTTTTTTAATTATACATCTTTTTGGTATGTTTATATATTTTTGTGAAGTTGATATATGTCTATTTTTTATAGAGACGCACCTATACCATTTTTTAAAGCCCGAATATAAGTACCAATATTTTTTTTCCTGGTACCCGCTGATACCTGTACTTCTTGAGGATGTGAGATTATTTGTATGGCTCTTGGGTTACTATTTTTCTCATCTTGCAAGCGTTTGCTGCGGGGTTGGCCGAGTGATACCATTACTGCTAGCAGAAAGTTGTCCGTTCTCAGGTTTTTTGTTTTAATTTTATTTCTTAAGATTTATTTATCAGATTACTTGCATTATAAGCGTCGACTGTTGCCTCCTTGTGCACTGAATGTTCCGTCATCAATGTCACAATATGTATCAGTCTTATGAATCTGAGTGTTTTTTACAAGTAACTGTGGGTTGAGTTTTAACAGTCTGTTCCAAAAATAGACTATATGAATAATTACAACACATTTCTGATGGCAAGTCCAAAAAATATAATATCACAAGCAGTCGGTACAGAAGTACAGCAAAATTTTTCCCTGAGTCTTATTAAAAAAATCTAAGCATAATTGCAGTAGCTGTCCAGCCCAAACCTGCTCAAACAAAAAAATGTTCTTTTGTCTTGGCAGGTTTCTTATGCTGGTAAATCTGTTGCAGTGAAATGTTTTCTATGAATATTGCCTTTTTTATCTTCATCTTCCTCTTCTAGGCTCATATTATTTCTTCAAAGTAAGAAACTTGTTTTTATCATGTATATGCTGGACTTTTTTTTTTTTCATCCGAGTTGAATTCTAATGTGCAATTTCATTTACCCTGTAGCCAAAATACCACAGCAGAATAATGTTTTTATCTTTATTACAAAAGGAAAGAAGTGATTCTCTATCAAGCACTACTGAATTTTCCTATGCAGAGAGACAAAAGCCTCAGCTGAACAAGAGAACAGAGACAGATAGCTGAAACAGCTGTCAGAGAAGCAGGGGCAAAAGAGGAATTATATAACGTTGCTCTACTCTGCAGGTGATATATTTGAGTTAAGAATGATTGTAAATGTAATGTTGTCATTTTAACAGCAGTATACAGTATGTTATACACTATGTATGAGTACAGTATGTATAAGTACACTCCTTTAATTTCAGCAAACATTTTAGTATAACTTCTCAAAGGACAAAACTGTAGAAATGAAACTTGGATATATTTTAGCGTAGTCAATGTGCAGTAAAGATTCACTGTCCTCTGAAAATAACTCAACATACAGTCATTATTGTCAAAATAGCTGGCAGTGAAAGTGAGTACACCCTAAGTGAACATGTCAAAACTGTGTCCAAAGTGTCAATATTTTGTGTAAGCACCATTTTTATCTAGCACAGCCTTAATCCTCCTCGGCATAGAATTCATCAGAGCTGCACATGTTTTTGCTGGGATCCTCTTTCACTCCTCCATAATGACATCATGGTGATGCTGGATGTTATACACATGGGGTTCGCTACCTTCCCATTGAGAAAGCCCCATAGGTGCTCAATAGGGTTCAAGTCTGGAGACATACTTGGCCACTTCATTACCTTCACCTTCAGCTTTCTCAGCAAGGCAGTGTGTTTGGGGTCGTTATCATGTTGGAAAACTGCTGTTTGGCTCAGTTTTTAAGGGAGGGCATCATATTTTGCTTCTGAATGTTACAATGCATGCTGGAATCCATGCTTCTTTTAATGAACCGCAGCCCTCAGTACCAGCAGTACTCATGCAGCTACCATCTGCATGAGTACTGCAGTCCATGATGCTACCATCACCATGTTTAACTGTAGGCAAGAAATTATTTTCTTGGTACTCCCCACCAGGGTGTCACCACACATGCTGGACACTGTCTGACCCAGACAAGTTTATCTCATCAGACCACAGGGCATGGCTTTGGTAAAACATACAGGTTGTGTTTAGCAAACTGTTTGTGGGCTTTCTTGTGGACCAGCTTCAGAAGAGACTTTTGTCTGGGATGACGGCCATGCAAACCGACTTGTTGCAGTGTGTGGCAATAGTCTGAGCACTGACAAGCTGACCTGCCACTTCTAAACCTCTAAATCGATGCTGGCAGCACTAGTGTGTCTGTTTTATAAGCCAGCTTCTGCACCTGACTCACCACACGAGGACTTTTTAGACCATGGCGAGGCCTGTTCTAAGTAAAACCTTTCTCGGAAAACCTCTGTATGACCCTGGCCACTGTACTGTAATTCAGTTTTTGGGGGTTACCTATTTTCATGTAGCCTAGCCTGTATTTGTGGACTGTAAAAACTCAAATCCTCTGAGAGACTTTGCCATGAGCAGGGGCATGTTGATCGTCCAGTGGTCAGTATGAGTGAATTGTACCTGAAGCACCACAAGTTTTATTTTTCTAGTATTGTCCTTTGAGAAGACCTACTAAGATGTTTACTAAAATTAGAGGGGTGTACTCACTTTTGTGACATACTGTATATACATTTATTTATTATAAATATTATTTTTATTATTTATTATATATGAACACCTTCCCAGCATATGTCTATGTGTTGTAGTATTACATTCTTTTCTTACTGAAATTAAAAGACCCAATCACTGACTTTACACAAATCCCCTGGGTCCCTGAAGATATGGGGTGTTTTAATTGGAGTGAGAGAACGTATGTATGCTGCACACTGATTCTGTCCTCTACATAAGCTCACAATGATACTTTTACAAAGTTTGAAAAACATTTATTTGTCCTAAAGTGGGGAAATTTCCCCAGATCTTAGAGCATCAGTTGAATTCTCTACTTGCCTCATATGTAAAATAAAACTTCCACTCTGGACCAGCTCTAGCCTTTAAAGCACAATCATTAAAGCATCGCATAAAATATTCTTTACCTCCTACACACATATGCTGCCTTCCCCAAATATGCTAACCTGCCATGGAGCAGAGACTCCAATTCACAGCTCTACAGGCACAGCATAAGGGGTCCAAAGGACCTGATTCATGATTCAGCCATTAACATGTACCGCAAATCACAACAATGTATGGCATGTCTGAAGGAAAATACACCAATAATAAGTGCATGCAGTTATCCAATCAGCACACAAGGTTTCAGAAATGGCCAAGAGCTTCAGTTAATGGTCACGTGAAACAACCAAAAATTGTTATCTGAAAATATGGCACTTAACCTCAGGCGTGTGTGTTTGTGCCAAAAGGGCTGGTTTGATTATTCCAAAAACTTCTATAAATCAAGGATTCATTCACATAACACTCTCCAGAGTTTACATAGTTTACATGCCTTGTGAAAATGGCTTGCTGATGTAAAAGCTGACATACGAATAGCCAGGTAACTCAAATAAACACTCTACACAACGGTGGCGGCAGAAAAGCATCTCAGACTACAAACAAAATGTCCAGTCTGTAAAAGAGTGTGTAAAAAGAAAGACTTTAAAAACAACGTTCCTCCTTGTCAAATTGCAAAAGCTTTGCAAATCTCATCATCTACAGATCGAAGATTCAGAGAAACTGGAGAAATCTCTGTGTGTAATAGACAAGGCTGAAGTTGGATGCCCGTGGTCTTTGGGCCCTCAGAAGACACTGCATCACTCATCAGCATGATCAGTGATTGACATTACTAAATGGGACCAGGAATACTTCCAGAAACCACTGTCGGTAAAAACAATTCACTGTGCCATCTGCAGATGCCAGCTAAAGCTCTACCCTGCAAAAAGGAAGTTATATGTGAACATGGTCCAGAAGCGACGTTGTGTCCTTTGGGACCAAATTCCAACAAAACCCCCCCCTCAGAAATCTTCAAACTGTTTTAAAAGAAGAGAAGATGATACAGCAAACTAGTTTGTGACCTGTAGAAGACAGCAAATTTAAAATGAGCTTATTTTTTTCAAACAAAAGAAGCTGGTTCACTTACCGCCAGTTGCCACTGTGATTTCCCTGAGAAAATGTCCGTAAAAGGGGAAATCAAAAGACAAGTTGACCCGCTGTGCGGAAAAAAACATGAAACATGCACATTATCATCAAGGTAGGAACATTGAGACATTTATATTAGAAAGAAGATTTTATGAAGCGCAATTATCTATAAATACACACCATTGGACTGAATTTATGGTCAGGCAAAGCAAATCTGATTATATTATAAGGAAATGTTCACATTTGAAATTAGTTTAAATTACTTACATTTTTTATTTAAGCTCAATGTGTGTGAATTGTGGTTTCTTGTGTTTGGAGAGAATGAAGTGCTGCGTTAAACAGAAACAGTTACCTATTTCTATAAATATCCAGCATCTTGACACAAGGTCTTTTCTCTACCCTCCATTTGTTCCCACATTTACACAACCAAAGAACAACATGGCAAGACATGTTATGCAAACGCTGAGGAACAGATATTATACTTGTGTGTGTGTGTGTGTGGTGTGTGTTTCCTTGTGAACTTGTGTGAAGGCTTACTGCTGCTTGTCTGTGTGTATTGGACAGTATTCCATGAATCTTCACTTTCTCCTTGTCCATCTGATCAATGTTTACCCATAATTCTTTGCTTATGGGATCGTTAGGGCTGTGGGTCCTGGATGTGTAATAGTTGTGATCTGTGTCCTCCTGCAGGGAGACAAATCCAGATCATCATTTGCAAATGTCATTATTGAAACTATCTGTCTATATGTAGCACAGGACTCGCAATATGTTATCGCACTTCCTGATAGTCCTTTAGGCAGCCACGCTTCAGCTTTTGGTAGCCCGAAATCCATTATAAATTATTAATTATTTTAAATGTTTAATATTTTACATGAGACAAAACATCAATCACAAACATTTTTAAAACAAAAAAAACCCAACACTAATCTGTTGTTATAGAATCAAAAGAAATCTAAATCCACATGTTCGGGTTATTGTATGTCTACTTAACTCACACAAAAAAAGACAAAAAAAAGACTTTTATTAGTTCTATTATGTGTAAGTAAAATTTAAATGCTTTTCCTGTGTGTTAATGGTGTCCTCTGGGTACTAAAGATTCTTCTCTTAGTCCAAACACTTGTATGGTAGGCTGACTGGCATCTCTAAATTGTCCAAAGTGTCTAAATGGGTGTGTGAGTATGTACAGTATGTAATTGTGCACTGTGCTCGATTGGCACTCTGTCCAGATGTTTGTTCCACCTTGTGCCCCGATCCTCCTGGGATAGACCACAGATCACTTTCAGATTGTATGGGAAACTTTTGTTGCCTTGTAACGACGTGCAATGACAATAAAGTTACATCTAATCTAATCTAAAATGGTACAGAAGACAAAGGGTGAAGATGATCAGTCCTTCATAGCAGTTCACAGGTGTTCTGGCTCAGCTCTAAATGTAAAATGTAGATGCTTAAGCAAATGTTCTTGGACCCACATAAGTGTGTTTACCCCAAACTGTTACCATAAAGTTTAACTCAGAATGTCTGGTGTAGCATTACATTATTTTTTTTTACTGGAACTAAGAGGCCAAAACACTGTTCCAGCATGACAAAGCTGCAAAGACAAAGTACAGGAGTGTCCTGCACAGAGCCCTGGCCTCACTGAACACCTTTGGGATTAACTGAAACTGGACTTCCTCACCCAACATCAGTGCCTAATCTCATAAATACTGAATTGCTAAATCCGAAATTCATTGGAAAGTGTGAAGGGTAGTATATGAGTATGATAAAGAATAAATCTGCAATATGATGTTCAAAAACACATCTGGATGTAATGGTCAGGTGTCCCAATACTTCCGATCATATAACGTACCTATGAACACCGGCGTTAGTCACTTAACGCTATTATTCCGTCCTACATAAATCATTCGCATTTACGGCATTCGACAGACGCCCAGCTTAGGGGCCCCGCTGTGGTAACTTGGTTTTGCTGGAAATCTAACCCCGACTTTCTAGACACGAGTCCAACACCTTACCCACCAAGCCACCACTTCCCCCACAGTAGATGTGAGGGTTTATTGACTGTCTGTTGTATTCAATTTTCTTTACTGACAAGTGTGTAAGCAGAACATCTTCTGTGTAATCAGTGCTGCTGCAAAACATTTAACTTGAATGATATGGAAACAATGCATTATTTCTTGCTTTGGAAGAGCAGTTGCCATGGTAACTCCCATTTAATGTTTTTATGCTAGACTCAAAAACACAGCTGCTGGTCAGTGCAAAAAGACAGCAGCATGTTGGCTGTCATTCCACACTTTATCGTTCAGATTTTGACCGTACTATTGTGTTTACTGTCACTTTTCTGAATGAAATTCAGCTTTTGGAAAAAGAGTTAAAAAAAAAAAAAAAAAAAGCAAAAGTATTTGATTTGTCAACATGGATTGAAATGTTGAAATGGAAATATACTGAAGAAGACAAACAAACAACAATAGAAAATATTCTTATGCATTAGAAGTTTAAGAATCAATGTTTCAATAGATAAAATTTAGTCTTTGTTAAATTCTTACCTTACTTAAAACTGTGAAGTTTTGATTGAAAACCTTTGATTTGCTGCCTTCAGATGATGTTTATCATCTGCTATGACTTAACATCATGCAATGTAATGTAACAATGTAGTGTAATATTAAACAATTACGTAACTTACATGTGACTTTATGCTATGGAACATAATGTAATGTAGCACCATGTTATGTAAAAAGATGCAATAACACCATTTATGTGACTTAAATGGAACTGAATAGAGTGTAACACAATGTAATATAAAAATAAAATGTAATGTAATATAAAGTAGTGTGTTGTAACACAACTTCATGCGATGATAAGATTAATGTAATTCAATATTAAAGTAACACACTATAGATAGAATGTTATCTTAAGCTTTCGGTTACATCAGTTAATGCTTTCTAGCTGCATAAAATCATACACACCTTCTCGCTTGCACTACCACAACACCGATCTCTTAAATCTATTAGTGTTTAGAACAATCCAGCAGGCATCTTTGAGTTTGCGAAGTTGCCAAGAATACAGAACCTTTAAGACCCAGATGCAACGGCCTAAAGTTTTACCATCTGAGAGAAACTGCAGCCTAACCTCTAAACCAGGGTGGGAAATCGCGGTCCTGGAGGGCCGGTATCCTGCGGAGTTTATCTCCAACTTGCCTGAACTCACTTACCTGTAAGTTTCGAGTATACCAAGCAAGATTTTGATTAGTTGGTTCAGGTGTGTTGATTAGGGTTCAGGACACCAGCCCTCCAGGACTGAGATTGCCCCCCTGATTCAGAGGTTAAGCTGCAGTTTCTCTCAGATGGTAAAACTTTATGCCGTTGCAGCTGGTTCTTAAGCGTTCTGTATTCTTGGCAACTTTGCAAACTCAAAGATGCCTGCTGGATTGTCTTAGCCATGTATCTTCTCTATAACACGCTCCAAGACAGTGAGGACACCGATCAGAGAATTATACACCAGAACAACAGAGGCAGGACAAAGCAGTGAGATGGGAAAATAGACAAAGAAAATAGAAATATATCCAGCATAGGAAACTTAAGTAAGGGGTGACAAAGAAAGAAAGTAAAAGTGTGTCTGTGTCATCGCAGTCCTAATAGTGAAAACTACCTGCATATCACAGTGTAATATCGTTGTAACAACTCGACTGAACAAATCCAGAGCCCCGTAGGAAAAAAAAAAAGGAAGTAATTGAGAGCCTGAGGAAATGGAGCTCGACTAAAAAAGAAGACATGTCTAGAGTAAAAACTGTTCTGACGCCTTAGGAGGAGAAACAAAACAACTCTAATGAAAGTGCTGTCTAGATTTATTTGTGTAAGACAGATCTACAATCCATGACAGTGCTATTAATATTATACAAAGTGGCGTACGTCCTACCTTTTAACTTTTTAATGTTCCTGTTGGAGTTCTACTTTTGTTGTGTCTTTCTAAAACACACTGCCAGCAGAAGCTCGCGGAACAATTAGTGTTCACGGCTCTAAGTTCCAATAAAGAAATAATTTATTGCTGCAACATACAACCAGCTTTGTGGCAACAGTTTGGGTAGGAATCACCTGTGTGTGGGTGTCTGCTAACTTTTGGCGCTTAAGTGTATATCTCAATACACCACATTACCATTTTCATTTACAGCAATTAGCAGTTGTCCTTATCCAGAGCGGCTTACTTTGTCTCTGTTATTGAGGGTTGAGGGCCTTGCTCAGGGGTCCAGCAGTGGCAACTTGGTGGTGCTGGAAATTAAACTCCAATTAGCAGTCCAACACTTTAACTACTGTGCTTCCACTTCCCCCATCACACCAGAAACGTGTGAAAATGTTTTTTTATATCAAACATCAGATGCTGATACATTTGCAGCTTGTTGTCAGTTTGTGCACTGGCTTAACACATGGCTTAAAACGATGAAACCATCAGTCTGTTTCACACAGATGTGGACGCTGTGGGAGATCCCACTGGGGTGGTCATGTATTGTGGTGACATGAAGGCTGCCAGTTGACAAGAAAACTGAGATTACAAGCCACCACTCACATGTTTTTCATTAAAAGCCAACAGCAGCATGTCCCAGAAGGACCTTGTCTGGGGTTATGGAGAGAAATTTGGCGTTTTTTTTTATTATGGGTAAATAGTTTGTCAGGTAAAACATGTTAAATATGTGTGCGTTAATATGAAGCAGATTTGTTGCCTTTGAAGCTGCTGTAGGATTGAACACACATTGAAACATGGGAGCCAAACAAGGCTAAAGCTTTTCCTACACATTGGCTCCTACGGCAAGAAAACACAACAACCTGTGTAAAAATAGAGAAAACTATTGAAAAAATAATGTGGTAATGGTTACACCATGGGGGCAGCATGGTGAATTAGTGGTTTGCACTGTTGTCCCACAGCAGAAGGTCTCAGGTTTGTATCCCTGGCAAGGGCCTTTCTGTGTGGAGTTTGCATGTTTTCCTTGCGCTTATGTGTTTCTACTCGGGTTTCCTCCTACATGTATGTTAGAGTGATCGGCGATTCCAAATTGCCTATAAGAATGATGTGACTGTGTGTGGCTGTTTGTCTGTATGTGGCCCTGCGATAGACTGGTGACCTGTCCAGGTTGTACCCCTGCCTTTCACTAAAAAACAGCTGGGATAGACTCCAGCAGATCCCCATGACCCTGATTAGGAATAAACGGGTATAGACAACAGATGGACGGGTTACACCATAAGAGTACATTCATTTTCTTAACAGTCAGATATTTTATATATATTAAATATACCACACCTCAGAATTAAAAGCTTAATTACAAGACTACACATCCTATCTAAACTATATTATATATATTACTGATTCCAAAATGTCCAGTAACAGAGGGGAAAGAGTCATTGATATGCAGTTATCAGGAGAGTAAAAGAAGGAATTGGTAGAGCGTGCAAGAAAGCATGATTGCAGTAATGAGACATTTATCAATATTTATCTATCTACCTATATTTGGCCTTTTTTAAACTATTTTATCATCTTGCTTCTCTAGCTGTTTATCGCTTATTGGCTGCCTTTAATGTCTACTTTCATTTGTATTATTTTTATATAAATGGTCTATTACAGCCCATTTTTTGTGCCTGAAATAAAGGTTGATTACAAATTGTCTGTTATTTTGTTTGTTACGGAAATCTGTGTGCTGTGGTGGGCAGCAGACTAAATTTTCTTCAGAACAGTAAAGCATCTGTCAGCATTGCGGTACAAAGTGTTTACTTTAGCACTAATGGTTGCTTTTTTGTCTGTTAGATTAGCTATAGGTTCTAGATTTGTATCTGTGTTTACATTCGAAGCAAAATTACTTTTGTGGCCTATTTCTATCAAATAAATTTCCATATTACGCACAATATATCATGGTACAAATTAAGCGTTATGTGATTTTAGACTAACAATAAAATGGCAACGTTTATCAACTGCAACAAATTATTAAATTGCATTTACACACAAAGGATTGAGAGGCTCAGAGAGACGGCAATAAAAGCTGAATAACACATTTTCCTGCCTTTGCAGAAATAGACAATAGACACGCTGCTGCAAATAATCCTGGCCCGGTGGACATGCAACATTTAGGGAACTTTAGGGACAGGAGACAACTGCTATTTAAATGTGAGACTGAAGCTCACAGCATTCAGGCATACAAATTCAACTAGAAGCAAAATAAAAGATACCCAAAATTGAATGCTATACTTTCTATTGTTATTGTATGTGAAAAGGGATTTTGCCGATGACATAATTCACCCAACCTTAAACTGTTTCTAAAGCAAAAGCAGTTCTGCGAAAACAGTTTTTGGAATTATTCCTAAAACTCTAGAATATTCTAAGGAGTTTGTAATATTTCAAAATTGCCAGATCTGGGACAAAACATTTTTTATGTATTACATGAAATAGAGTCCTGTGCTTTCAGTTTTCCAATTAAACCTTTTTTCAAGAAAAACAGCAAAATCACACATGTTTGGATGCGAGAATAACATCCTTAGGAGGCTAAAAGATGCAAAATCAAGGTGAAAAAATAAGTTCTTAAGTCTTTAAATTTTTCCCATCAATATTAAATGATCCACTTACAGCTAACATTCTGGCAGAGGCGACCAGGGTTTGGGCCTAAGTATTGCAATACTTCATACAAACTCCTAGACAACTAGCTGCTAAATCCCCATAATACCCAAACAAATCACAGCTGGATTTTATGACTTTTCCTACTCTTGGGGATGAGAAAGTGCTAATTATGAATTATGATGTGCTTATTTAATTTTTTTAAATTTATTTATCATAAATTGTATAACTGAATAGTTTAATCAGTATTGTTATTATTATAATGCTTTGCTTGTGATCATTAAAATATCTGTCACCTTCAAGCAATGTTGCTTAACAATCTAGACTTGTGTATAATCTCACTGACTCTCATAAAGTAGCGTACATTAAAGTCTGTTTGCTAAAGTTCCTCTTCCAGCCCTTGTCCGTATCTCTGAGGAAAGTGAGGAATGTGAGACAGGCAAGAAAACAGCAGACTGCAAGACGGCTATGGTGGATAGTAAAAGACAAAAGAATAAGACTGTGAGAGAAGGAATGACAAAACGACTACATGAAACAGCCCAAAATAACAGCGAATTGAGCAGATAGTGAGAAAATATGCCAGGATTCCAAGGTCACTGTCAAGAATGTCATAGCTAGCTGTAGTCCAGGTATACACTATTCTGTGCCACTCTGTAGTTTAATAGAATTAAATAGAATAATAAGGTGTTAAAATATACACTTTTAAGGTGTAAAAGATCAGGGTTTGTTTTCCAGCACAATCAAGTTACCACTGTTGGGCACCTGAGCAAGGCTTTTAACCCCCAATTGCTCAGTTGTATAAAAGAGATAAAAAGTAAGTGCTCTGGATGAGGGCGTCTGCTAAATGCTGTAAATGCCATTTCTTAAGCGCGACCAAAATGTTTAGAGGCGTCACCAAGTGCCCCAAGCAAAATTATATAATGTCTTTGAAACAATCTATACAGTGAAACTTGCATACTTTTCGCAGGGATCTAGCATTTAAGTGATCTTAATTAATGTATATTGCCACCGATAATCGAGCAAACAGCTTTGGATTGCTTTCAGGTCGAGCGTTACAGAACGCGACACACGTCTTCCGGAAATCCTGAAAACCAAACAGTGGGCAAACTTGAAACTCCTAAAGTTTCCAGCTATGTGTGCCAAATGCTTTAGACTTTCAGCCAGCAGTCTGTGGCTGTGTCAACTGAGGCTAAGACTAACCTGGTCCTGATGTCTTTTCAAAGCTTTTTGCTCCACGGAGGAGGGGCAGGAAATCAGTGGCTTGTAGCAAAGCATAAAGAAAAGCTTCACTTTTAGAGAGATTTCAGCAACATCACATATTCACATGCTTAAGAGCAACTTCCCTTCTCACCTGTTTTCAAGTTTGTTTGTCACATTTACAAAATATAAGCCATTTTAATCAGTCTTTGAAATGGGGAGGAGACCAAAGTTCTCAGAGGACACCCCTAAAGCACTCCACACACACATGGTTAAAGCTGGAAATAACCATCAACTATTTCCCAATATTAAAACTTAAAATCTAATTAAATCAAACAAAAAAACCCCCCAAAACATATATAAAAATAGCTTACGGTTATCTGGTAGCTGTTATCTGTTTCGCTGTCCGTCAGTGGTCCTTGTAAATCCTGTAATTGGGCCTGTGATGTCTCCTGACTGGCTTTGTTGCTGTTGTTACCCGGTTCAGACAGCCACCGTCTCTTCCTGAGTACCTCCACTGTGACCTCATTATCTTGTGCCAGTCCCTGAAGCATAGAATAGGAACCTCCTGAAGGGAACAAAAGAGCATTACATCAAAAAATAATCTGAGATTGCTCAAAACATGTTCACGAGTGCATAAAACTAATAGAACAAGGCTATGGAAAATATGTGAATACTGGAATCCCTGCAACATTCTGTAGCTATAGTACCTATACATCCAGGTACTGTTATCCAATGTCACTGTTAACTAGAGAGCAACTGATATTGAGACCGATACCAATTTTTGGAATGATTTTGTGACTGAAAAACTGATATGCAAATAATCAAATTTATTGTTTTACTTCTGTTGACACAAGTGATAACAGTATTAGATTAAGAATTTTTTTGACATATTTATCAAAATATTCTAAATCATTTAAACTACATTACTTTTTCCTTGTCTCTGGTCATGATGCAGTGCCATTATGGTGGTCCTGTACACAAATTTCAAAAGGCCCACAACATGGCACCATATATCGATGGTTTCGATATAACAAAACCAATATCTGATAATATACAAATGCTTAAAAATCAGTAAAAATTATTGGTAAAACCAATTTATTGGTCAAATATGGTTTTAAATATGGTAAATTGTTGTGGGCCGAATTTTATAAAATTTATTTTTCTTTTTAAAATCATAGAAAAAAAACTGAACCGTTTGACCAATTGAAAAGCATTTAATAACTATTTGTCAGGTCTTTTTCTAAACGCTACATACCAAACTATGTAGGAGGGATTTAAAAACTAAGTGGCATTTGCAAAAAACTGTGCATGCACCCCTTCAGGACATGCTTCTTATCACATACACCTGTTACACCAAATCATTGCAAAGTTACAACATCTAGTCCAGGTTTGAATGCTTTTCGTCAAACTTGTTGACATGCTGTACGAGTGTATATGGGTGTCTGGAAATGCTACATACCAAATGTTTTGGAAAATCGGACAAATAGTCTAGGGAGAGTTTAAAAAAAGCATGTTTGCCCGAATATTCAAAAAATTGATCTGTTGGTGCTAGAAAGTTTGAGATAGAGAGTCCAAATTTGCTATGGTAACAGTTTGTCCTCTAGCCGGGTGCCAAATTTCATAACTTTTTTATGTACGGTTCTATGGACCTATATTCTTTCAGGGCTTGACCCTAAAATAACCCTAATAATAATAACAATAATTTAAAGAAGAAGAGGAAAAAGAAGGAGAAGATATTAACACTTTTAATAGGGGACCTAACTCTTGACCCCTTATAATAATATTAAAAATAATAATAATAAAAATATGAATAATGACTACGGCCAATATTATACAACAAACATGTCCTATCACAAGTAACAAAAACAGCCGCAACAACCACAACAACATCATTAAAGATAATTAACACGAGTGACTGTTGTATAACAACAAATTACTGAACCTGCTTGTTTGCTGGTCGAGTGTCAATGAAAAATCAATCACCAAGATCAGTAACTGTATAATCCATTGACACGCTAAACCATCAGTTTGCTGCTGTTATTATTGCTTCGGAAATGATAGTGTAATGAATAATAGTGCTTTTGTGAACTGAATAGTTTACCAAACTATAACACACAAATCTTTTAGTTTTCCAGTTGCCTTTATAAATATTCTAATAACTGTAATTAGATGTGCCTTATTTCCCCAAAATGTAGCTTTACCCCAACACCATCAGGATCCTCGTTTGTTTCCCACCAGCAACTCTAAATGAACTGGTTCAATTCAAGATTTTTCTTCACATGAAACATTTGGCACATTTATTTAATTCCTGGAAAAAAAACCCCAGCAAAACCTTTGCTGAAACATTTACACAAAAATTCTCACAGTACTGACCAACGCTTTTACTTTTAAACTATCATTAAAGCTCTTAAATTACAAGTACAATAATGTGGTGGGAAACATTCTGTGTTGGCAGAAAAAGAACTAAATCAACAAGTTGATGTTGGTCACATTATTGGAGGTAGTAAACATTATGTGCATAAATTAAGCTTCCCTATAAAAAAAGCCCATCATTAAATTATAGAGGCTATTGGAAGCCATGTCTACCAGATCAAAACCTAAACTGTGTGATTTATCTGAAAAACAGTTCTTGGGTTACTCATCATTTCCCACTGAGACTGCCTTTGGCTCTTTCACTAAGTCCTTTCATTCTCTCCTGCTGTCCATCTTGCTCTTCAACAGTTTCCTGTCTTTCCCTCTCCAGGCCAGATGGGTATGTTAATGAAGTCAACGAATCATGCTCTTTCGTATTCCTCCTTTCTCTCTCTCTCTCTCTTTCTCTCTCTTTCTCTCTGTCTATTATCAATTTGCTGCTAGTTTATATTAATCAAAATTAAAGCATGTATGCTTGTTGGTGTGTGTGCATGTAGCAAATATTGAAGGTGAAAGAAATTAGTGAAGATGCAAAAAACCCCCTGAACTATAGCTTAGCATCACTTGTTAATTGCCCCTTGGCCTTGTGTGACATGGTAAAAAAGGCTGTGCATTTTTCTGTTTTCTTCTAGTGACTTGACTATAAGCATACCCATCTGTGGGAAATAGATTATATTTGTTAATCAATCAGCTTCTTACAAATCATGAAAGTAGTGTATGGTATCGCTACTGGATTTATTACAAATCATTAAGCTCTTAAAAGTAACTGGAATTAGTAACAAGTACCTATTTGTAGACAAATTTGGCTGAGAGTTTGTCCACAAACGTTTTGGAGCTCAGAGGCTTTAGAAGATATGCTATCTATTCCAGTAAGGAAACATAGCGAGCATGGATGCACCCAGTTTTTGGTCATGCATTATGAGATTTAATAGCAAGTGAATGTTCCAGTGCACTAGAATGATTTTTTCAAGATGACAGAAAAAAAATGGCTGACTACCAGCTCAGTAGTGTCCTTACTACTGTACCGGGACTGACTTTTCACATGATCATTTCTGGCATTTGGCAAACTACCTTTTTTAGAGCGATTTACATTTATTCTATTTTTTTATTCATATGAGTAGTTAAGGGCTGTGCTCAGGGGCCCAACATACAAGTACATTCTAAACAACTGTGTGCTTTCGAATTTTGGCAATATTTTGGAGAAGATGTGCTGAAGGTGTGCTGAAAAGGTGTCCGCAAACTTTTGTCCATATACTGCATTTAATAAATGTATTTAAGTGTTCAGTTTCAAAATGAGCAATTTATTTCTTTAATAAGCAGCGTGACACGTCTTTGCTTGTAATTAGCTTTTAAGCTCGCAGAACACGTACTGGATCTGCATGTTGCCAATTACCATGCTGGGGCCTTTCCTTGTTTATAGGTGTCTGAAGCCCTGCCTGACGCCAAGCTTGCACTCTTTTCCACTCACTCAATGTCTATACCTCAATGGAACTGAATTTGTTCTGGTTCTCTGCTCAACACACATTTAGGAGCAAAAAATCACCATGATGAATAAAAAAAAAGCCATTCTTGCTCATAGATCGTCCGTCCACGGCAATATCTCCTTTTATTTCAAGCACTACCTTTCACAGTGCACTAAGATAAACTGGCTCCATTCATCACTTCATGCCTTTTCTGGCCTCTTTACAGGGTAATGAGAGAGTGTGGGAATCGTGCACTTGACTGGGCCTCATTTATGCGTCTACTCTATCATTTCACAACCCAACACTTCATTCGAGCTCGACTCTTCAGCTGCTTTCACATTAGCAAGCTAAAAATTGGTAAGCAGTCAGAATAAAGAGGTGTGTCATTGTTGACAGTTTTAATAAAAAGATCTGTGCTACACTGTACTGATTTTAATTTACTCACTGCTTTCACATCGCTGTAAATTGTTTTGTTTGAGTAAAATAATTAATATTGATTGTAAAAAATAAAGAAACTGTGCTTTTGCAATATTAAAGCAGTGCTTTTTTCTTTCTATGGATGGTAAAAAAAACCTGAATCAATCAATCAATCAATCAATCTATCTATCTATCTATCTATCTATCTATCTATCTATCTATCTATCTATCTATCATTATCTATTCTATTCATCTATCCATCCATCCATCCATCCAGATAGATAGATAGACAGACAGTCAGACAGACCAACAGATAGATAGACAGATAGATAGATAGATAGATAGATAGATAGATAGATAGATAGATAGCTATTGGGTAGTGGTGGCTCAAATGGTTAACTGAGTTGTTTGTTGTTGTTTGAAAAAGACCTGGGCTTGAGCCCCACTGCTGCTAGTCTGTCACTGTTGCTAGACCCTTAACCCTTCCTGCTTCAGGGGCGCTGTATAATAGCTGACCCTGCACGCTGACCCCAACTTACTAAGATGGGATATGTAAAGCAACAAACTGTAAAGTAAATGTGACAAATAAAAAAAACAACTTTATTTATTTTATAACTTTATATCATATATATATCATATATTCAGATACATAAATTAAGACTATGTACTTTTCCAATTCCAAAACATTTAAGAGAGGATACAATAAATAAAACCATATTAACGATTTTAGATGTTCTTCTCAAAGGTTGGTCCACCACTTAATTTTTTCCACTTATTCGAATTATCTATTTGGAAATGGTTACATACTGTAGCTCAATAAAATTAGCAGCATTCAATAATATTTAATTCATAAAAGCTCCTGGTACGCAGGCATGCGCTATTAAACCACAAAGTGCTGAGATGTTTTGAATTCAGGGCCCAAACTTAAATTCTTTTTCCAAAGCGATATCTAATTATATCCGCTGCATTTGTTCCTGTATTCATTCTTTCAAAGCCTTTAAAAAAGATGCCCGTAACTCATTTCCCGGAGTAAGATCTTTTTTTCTAGGATACTCTTTTAAAGTCTAGGATGACTAAGAATGCAAGCAAGTCGTCTCGCTGCCAACAGCTTCCTCTAAAGCCTATTAATATAAAAGTGGAGCTGAAGGTGAAATAGGACTCACAGAGGTGACTGTCACTGGCTCCAATTGAAGTGCAGCAACAATTGCAGTTTTCACATGCCATGCTGTGAAAGGCCCCACAGAGGGAATAGATTTACTTTTTTACCCTCACATTTCCTTCCTCACAGTGTCTCACTCTTTTCTCCCTTTCAAATACAAAAGTAAGTTTCTTTCTCTTGTGTTTTGATTTGCTAATTATTCTTTAAAACATAAAGTCTGCTGCCATTTTATTTGTTTGTGAGCTTTTGTGGTTTTATTAACTAATTCACGACTCATGTTGGGAAAACCCTTAAATTCCTAAACAGGAAATGATTTGTGGGATAATCCAAACAGCTAAAACTAGCGGGTGTAATGTGTGTGCATATAATGAGAGTAATGCAACCCCCTGCATGTGCATCGTATCTGTTAACCGGTCTAACCATTGTTTTGCAATTCTGTGATTACACAATGTAAAGAAAGATCAAGCAAGCTCGGTGATATTTAGAGGTGCTTGTTATCTGAGAAATAATGAATCATTACGTATCATTAAGAAACGTCCCATGGTTGCAAATTCTGCAAGTTGCAATTTTAACAAAAAAGCTGCCTTAAAAATCATATTTTTTGGGTCCAGATCAATTGCAAAAAAAAAAAAAACCTAAATCCCGGAGGGACTGTTTTCTGTTGTAAATATAAGATAAGATAAGATAATCTTTATTCATCCCACAGTGGGGAAATTAAATTGTTACGGTGTCTCAGATACAGAAACAATTATGTGCAAAGTAGGAAAATAGAAAAAATGTGCAATAGAAAAGTGCAAATTGTGAGAAATAAAAACAATTTACGATAAACATTTTTAAAAATCTAAAAGTATTTACAGTTATGCGCATCTGTAGTCAGACTGTTGAGTTGTACATGTGGGTATGAAAGACCTGCGGAACCGCTCCTTCCTACACGGAGGGTGTAACAGTCTGCTACTGAAGGAGCTGCTCACAGCCTCCACGGTCTATATCTATGCTTATATGGTACATTTTAATAAAATAAATAGAAAATTAGAAAAAATTGTATAAATGACAGCTCTTTAACGTCAGTTATATAACTAGAGTTCAGAATTAGCCTTTTGCAAAGTTTTCTCTGCTTACAACAGTTTCAAGCATATTTAGGTTTTATTTATACTAAAATCCAAACAAAATAATACAGTACTTTAACCACCCTCTGTTTTTCAATGAACAACGAGCTTTATACAGTATTCAACTGTAAACTGATCTTAGCAAGGTAAATATAGCCAATAGAATACAGTGGTTATTATTATAAACTTAAATCTTAATGTAAGATTATAACAAACCAATTACTATATTATTAAGCCTATTTCTAGGCTTCAAGTTTAATTGTTTTACTTTACTTTGTTATACTTTTGTATACTACACTCAGAAGTGGGATAAATTTTCAAATGATATATTTTTATAAATTGATTATTTTATAATAATAAATTAATAAATTAATAAACTGATGAAATTATGTGTTTTTTTGGCTGTGGCTGCATAAAAACCAAGACATGTAATGTTATCAATTCTTCATTTAGAATAATGCATTTGTATTCAGACCCTTTTCTATTGTGGCAGAGGAACGAACAGGGCTTCAGGCTGCAATATGTCAAGATGTGAAACCTGAACATTTGCTTGTCTTTTCCTCTTTTGGTCCTGGTCTACCAATTCTCCATTCTGCTCTCTCACTACTAAACAAAAGTAAAGTGTGATTAATTTCCAGTGGATTATATCAATAGCCACCTGTTTAAACTCTGATAATATTTCTAAAAAAACTTTTTTTATGTCTAATAGTTTTGCCCTTTTATACCATAAAGTCGAGAAACCAGTAAGACTTTCAGCAGATTTAATTATTATTTGGTGGAAGAATGTAAAAATACTGTGCTATATAATAATATCGATTACTGTATAACAATTTTTCTTTTTAAGTTACGGTGGCCCAGTAGTGCAGAACACAATGGCATTTGAAATGCAAACATAATTTCACAACACAACAAAATCAAGCCGAAACCACAACGTAACAGAATTTAAAAAGCAAACATAAGTTTACAACACATCATAATCATGTCACAACACAACTGAAATGCTCCTGACCAATAGGGGACAGTGTTGGCACTAAAAAAAAAAAAAAGAAAAGAAGATATTTCCTCCAGGTGCACGACAAAATAATATTTATGTAAGCTGATCTTAATATGTGAAGTTTATTTGTAAATGAACATTTAAAAAATAATCATACATTTTTATATTTGTATGTGACAGTAAAGCATTCAGCACATCCGATTAAACACCTGTGCGCAATTGCCTGTTTAAACGTACCAGTAGCTTCTATTGGTCGGAAGCATTTCCATTGTGTTGTGACTTAATTTTCAAGGTGTTGTGAACTTAGGTTTCCTTTTAAAATGTTGTTTTGTTGTCCACTACTGGGACACGGTGTAAATAGTGTTATGTATTATGGGAGTGGGAATTGCAGTGGTTAAGGTGTTGGACTGCTAAATGGAGGATTTGAGTTCAATTCCCAACACCACCAAGTTGCCACCGCTGGGCCCCTGAGCAAGGTCCTTAACCCCCAATTGCTCAGTTGTAAAAAAACAGGTCGCCTTGGATAAGGGCGTCAGCCAGATGCTGTAAATGTCTATTTTTCAATGCAACTATATCTTTAAAAAATCCCCTTTGCATATATTTATTTCATTATTAATTTTTTAGATGTTTTTTTTTCTGACCAACATTGAAAGCTAAGTGGTGAAAGATTTTCCACTAAAAATTTAAGAGTGTCTGCTGGGATTTGTGGTCATTCAGCCACAAGGGCATTAAAAAACTCTTTAAGAATTTGTCATACCTCCCATGCCATTCAACAGAAGCTAAAGGTGACCAAAACCCGATTTCTCCTCTATAGCCTGGCTCCATGTCTGTAGTTGTATCTTATGTCGGTTGTCCTTATCAACTTTCCCGACCTTAGGCTTTACCTGGCATTGCACCAAAGATTTGTCCTCTGTCAGATTTTATTTCCAAGACTTGGTTTTTGTAAATCCTAAAACAATCCCTGACCCTAGCTGAATCACTTTCAAGAAGTTTTCTGAGTTACTCTCAAAAGGTGAATCCTTCCCTAAAGCCTATTTTTAAATCTCAAATGTCAGTTCTATGTCATTTCCCATAATTTTCCTGCTTTGCGTCCTTGTCCTGTCAGTAAAAGTGTATTTATGTTTTCTCATGTTCTTGGAGAGGCTCCGGATTTTACTTTATGTAAGACTAATTCACACCTTTGAACCCCCTCAAGCATCTTGTTTCTTCCCTGAGATTGCTTTATATTTAGGCATTTTAGTTTAGTACATTGAGGGGAAAAAATTGTTCCATCTCCTGCTGATTTTGTACGTTTGCCCACTCTGAGATAAGTTTGCCTATGGTGAGAGACAGAATAACAACAAAAACATCCATAGAAATAATTTCAAAAAAGATTTTGAATAAGATTTCTGGCTCTCAGGTGTCAGCTCATTATCTGTATAAAAGGACACCTGTCCACAGAAAATAATTATTTAATTAGATTCCAAATGATTCAAAATAGCCAAGACCAAAGAGCTGTCCAAAAAATTTAGGGAAAAAATTGTAGACCTACATGAGGTTGGAATCGGCTTCAAGACCGGCAAGCAGCTTGGTGAGAAATGACAACAAACGGTGCGATTATTTGCAAATGTAAAGAAACACAGAATAACTGTCTGGGGCTTCATGCAAGATCTTACCTTGAGGAGTTTCAATGAAGAACATGAGAACAGTGAGGAATCAGCCCAGAACTAAATGGAGGATCCTGTCAATGATCTCATGGCAGCTGGGACCATAGTCACCAAGAAAACAATTGGTATCACATTACACCGTGAAGAACTAAAACCCTGCAGGGCCCGCACGGTGCTCAAGAATGCACATGAACTTTGCCAATGAACATCTGAATGATTAAGAGAGAACTGGGTGAAAGTTTTGTGGTCAGACGAGACCAAAATCGAACATTATGCTTTGGAGGTGTTTTGCTGCTAAGGAAACTTTAATGCATCAAAGAGACGATTAACTGGCCAAGTACCATCAAATCTTGTGTAAGAACCTCCTTCCCTCAGCCAGGGAATTGAAAATGGGTTGTGGATGGCTATTTCTGCATGACAATGACCCAAAACACATGGCCAAGGCAACAAATGAGTGGCTTAAGAAAAAGCACATTAAGGTCCTGGAGTGGTTTAGCCAGTCTCCAAACGTTAATCCCATAAAAATCTGTGGAGGGAGCTGATGTTGGAGTTGCCAAACACCAGCCTCGATAATTTGGAGAAGATCTGCAAGGGAAGTGGAACAAAATGCGTGCAAACCTGGTGGCAACTATAGGAAACGTCTGACATGAAACGTCTGTAAGAGTTTAACCATCAAGTATTAAGTCTTGTTTTTGAAGGGGTCAAATAGTTCACTTAACAAAATGTTTATAACTTATAACTTTCAAATGCATTATTTTGGATGTTTTTGTTGTTCTTTTCCACACTGTTAGAATAAACCTACCATTAAAATTATAAACCGATTATTTCTTTATCAGTGGGCAAACAAACAAAATCAGCAGAGGATCAAATCATTTTTCTCAGACTGTAATGGCATGTTGATCTACCAGGTTTCCACAAGGTCACATTTAGCCCCTGGACTTGTTGCTGTTGCAGGCTTTCTTTAAGTATGTCCTGGACCTTGAGACTTCTTATGTCTACATATGGCTATCTATTCTCTAGTGTCTATGCTTCTGCGTTTAGTTTACATCCATGGCCTGCTCTCAGGTCTCACTCTGGACTCAGGATCTATGACTTGTTGGACTCTGCAAAGTTTGCAACACCAGGCATGTTTTCTAGGTTGTTTTTTTACATTTACATTTGCAGCATTTGGCAGACGCCCTTATCCAGAGGGACTTACATTTATCTCTTTACATATTTAGCAATTAAGGGCCTTGCTCAGGGGCCCAGCAGTGGCAGCTTGGTGGTGCTGGGAATAGAACCCGGGTCTTCCAAATAGCAGGCTAACACCTTAACCACTAAGCTACCACTTTTCTTTTTTAAACTTGTCACATTAAGGTTAGTAATCAAACTTACACTTACAAACGGCATAGTTACACCAAATTTAAGCAATTTTTGGGTGTGCCATTGTTTATTTATTCTACCCTCTACCTCTCACTAGCCTTTTTTTTTTTACAAACACCTCTAAATGCTTAGTTAAAGCACCAGTTAGAAAAATATTTTATTAAAATTACTTGTTTTGATTTGTTTTTTGTAGATGCAGTGTGTATCTTCTGTTGCACAGGGTTAAAAGAAACTTAATACATTTAATAAAGGCATCTAATCAAAGTTCCTGTTTAACTTCTACTCTTAAATTTGAAGCTAAAACAATGGGTAGTTTAAACGGCATCTGTAAAATCTTTCCTTTATAACTGATATTTTTGTCTTAAGATGACTTTGTGATGCGACTGGTATGAGATCAAAACAAGAATGCGAATAAGATAAGGTAAATAAAAATATGATAACAAGCAGAGCAAATATTGGATCTTTGCAGTTTTTCCTCTGATGGATTTCTGCCCATATCGCTGTAATGAGGACCATAAATAAAGTTCAGACAGACCATATTGTCAACAGAGCTCTAAACAGAAAAAACTAAACATGAACTTGGGCATCTCTTTTGGTCAGTAAAAAAAAAGCTCCTTTTTTTACATTCAACTTAGCGGTTATGAGTGTGTGTGTGTGCAGATTTACTGGGAGTATAACCTTGTTTTTACACTGTGCTCTGGTTTGTCACTGTAGCATGGGTCTGATTCCGATGAACCTTAGTGCATCATAGTTGTGAACACATACAGGCACATTATGCTACTTACTACTCACTTTTTTATTATTTTGGTGCAGAAGGGCATTTCAGGTCTTCTGTTAAACCAAATTGCGAGTTGAGTTGTTGAGGTTTTGTTCCACACTGCACTTCCTGGATTTCCCATTACCTTTTTTATGCAAAACGTTTACTGTTTTAGTCTAAATTACCCGTGTATAACATAGGGCTGTCACGATTATAAAATTTGGGTGACGATTAATTGTCAAATAAATAATTGCAATTATGACGATTTATTGCCTGTTTGGATAATTAATTGTTTATTGTAGCTTTGAGATTGTAACACATTTAAACATGTGATGTAACACATTTAAACAAATTAAATAACGTTGTTCATTCAGTATATAATAAATAATAATAACTGCATCTTTTAGAAATATAAAAAATTCAGCAAAACCGACACGATACAGTGACCATAAGAAAACTGTGGACCCAAAAAAAAAAAACATATACACATATTCAGAAATGAGAAAATTCTGTAAATAACAACACAATCACAATAAATGATGACGATAACAGAACAGGTCATAAATATCACATGTCCAAACAAGGCTGATCCTGCTGTTTAATGGCTTTGTAGATATTTGTTGTATAATTGAGCTGATATGACGCAGTGATGCAAAATTCAACAGAAAAGTGTCATTTAAACTAACATACTTATTTGTTTAGCTTATTGCGTGCAGAGCAAAGCAGAGTATGTGAGCGGAGAGGAATTTCCTCTCCATGCGCAAAGCTTTTTATAATTGCTCCACTCCATTTTCATTTCCTGTTCCTTCTGCACTTCCTCCTCATTTATTCCTTCTCAATTTATATTAGAATTACTGACTATGTTTCCTGAGAAAAACAATGTCTACTATCTGATAATAGATAATATATATTAATAACCGTTTACAGAATACATTACACAAAAGAAATTAATTTTAATGAACTATACAGTCGGGCTGGCCGATATGTAATTTTTTTACATATTGATTGATAATGGTGTATATTTCGATATAGATATTGTTAATTCTGCCAGCTTTAAAAGAGAATCCAAAAAATGACTGAAGCCACAAAAAATATATAGTTCAATAACAAAAACAGATTAACATTTGGACTTAACAAATTAAGACAACTTACTAAAACAAACCCAACATGATACTACACCACCTGTGTTAAAGCTGTCCTTTGGTGTAATGAATCGGTGTCTAAATGCCATGTTTTAAAGGGCATGTGACACACTGGTTAAGTGCAGCGGCCATTTTGTTTGTTTTGTGTAGCGTTTGCCTTATGTCTGCAAAACAGTATGACTCGCATTCTGAGCTCAGCTTCTGAACATTAATGGATGTTTACTGACATAAATGTCTGGACTTCATATTTCAAATGAATTTGATTGTTTGGATACTTTATTGAGTAACCATGTGATTTTTGTTGTGAATGTATATTTAGCTATTTGCAGTCTGACATAGACACTGTAACCTGTGTTTATCGTATCTTAAAATGGTTTGCATCATTTAATCACTCAGTTTTCCCAAGATATGTAACATGCCTATATTTTTTATTTTTAAGTGTTTACGTCCCACCGGGAGGATGCTGGTAATGGGTTTTAACTAAAAATTTTCAGAGCGTATCATCAATATAGACATTAAGCTTATTGTGATTCGGTATAATATTATTTGTTCACTATGCGCTTAGCATTGCTACCATAAATGCTTCTCACTTTTCTAAGCAGGACATTATTACAAAGCTTTATGAAGCTGCTCTCTTTTTCTTCCCAATGTTTCCTTACAAATCCTCCAAGAGAAAATTGATTATCTTGCCCAGTCACCCAATCATAAGCAAATCAATCTGCCCTGTACGTTTGTAGATCATAAATAAATGGGACTAGATGCAATAGGATGCTTATAAAGCTCTGCTGAGGAAGTGGTATAGCCATGAGGATTAGAGCTTATTAGATCCATAAGTGGAGTAATGATTACAGGGTTATTTACCCAAGTGGTTAATGAGTGGGCATTGGACTTGGTTCAATTCTGGGGTATAACTTTTGAGTGAGGCAGGACATATTTCCACTGATACAGCCTATAATTAAGTAGCCATTTTATTAGTAATACAAAGATGCAATGACTGCCAACAAATAAATCTTAGTTGGACAAGAGAGAGAAAAATCGAACCAAGAAAAACAGCAGTCAGTGGACGGTAGAGCTGCACAATATATCATTTCAGTATCAATGTCACAATGTGTGCCACTCAAAATAGTCACATGCAGGATGTCCAATATCAAGTCAGGTAGACAAGTAAACAATAACAAAATATTAACAACTGTAAACCACACTAGACAAGTCCTCTGTATTGTGTAGCACTTTCCTACAGATCCTATACAGTGTCATGTGGATCTTTATCCTATGCAGTGTCATGTGGAACCTGGCGTCTAATCAAAGGGACCTGGGTCACAAAGGAGGGGACACCCTGGATGAAGTGCCAACTTATTGCAAGGCACAGTTCCGAAATCCTATTAGTCTACAATGTATATGTTTAGATTGGAAGTTAACAGTATATCCAGAAGAATAATTTGGAAAACAAACTCCACATGCAAAGGGCAAAAACAGATGCCAAACCACAAATCCTGAAGGTGTAGAAGTTTTTTTCTGAATAACACTAAAATGGACTACCGGAGCATCTGGTTGGTGAAAGAGTTTGGCAAATAGTGTTCTACATTTACTGACCTTACTCAAACACTCATGATTGGCAGCTTGGTGGTGCTGGGAATCAAACCCACAATCTTTCGGTTAGCAGTTTAACACCTTAACCAGCACATCATAATACATGTGTAATGTTCTGTATCTTTAGTAAAATGAACTGAGCTTGTTTTTAAAATAATTCAGGGCTCTGAACTAAACCCAGATTTTGGCAGTGTTTTTTTTACATAGAATATCTTACTGACTCACTGACACACTATGTGCAGCTGTTCCCAATAAGAACACCCATCCCATCTCATCCCTTGCACACAAACACACAAGCTGTATAACTGCATAGAACAAACTAGTATAATTAAGGAAAGTATAATTCTGTTTTCGGCTACACAGTCATGTAATTTTCTTATAAACTCATTTATCCGTTTGTTAGTAGGGCTGAACGATATAAAATTCTAGAGCAAATGGGACAGTCATACCAGCCAATTGAGCGCGCACAGCTTTGAGCCAATGGGCGTGGTGGAGTTATGGCTTCTTCCGAGTCAAGGGATTCATTTGGCCAATTAATACCAAAAAAAACCCCCCAGCATGTCTGTAATATGGGATTATTTCGAGACATGTTTAATAAATAAGGCTCCCTGTTTGTGATTTACCAATTGAGGGCTTAGACCCAATCAGCCGTTAGCTTGCTTTTCCCTTTCCTTGCCTGCGAGGCCTGCCTGAACTGACGCAGTATGCATGACTTTAACATATACTGTGGTGATGCCCATTCAGGATTATTTAATGACTCAAAAGGTCATTTGTATTAAATATGATTGTATTTTGTAGTGTAAAGTCACAGCTAGTTTGACTAGAAACCTGTCTCCTTTTTACTCATAAATTTACGAACAGATTATAAAGCATGAGTGATAATGGCAGGTGTGAACAGGGTGCATAGGAACTCAATTTACCCCGATATACCAGGTGCTGTGTTTTGTACACTCATATCCTGCCTTTTTGTGTACATTAAAGAGGACTCTCAAGAATCCTAAGCACATAAATCTGTACAGCGCGGAAAAACTGCATTATTATTATTACCTGCTTCAGGTGTGTTTAGTGAATTAGAGGGTAGGAGATACCAAATCACCAGGTCTTCTCCTACTCCATCCTTATCTGTAATGGTATCCTTCAGATTCTGATTGACTGAACACACCTGAAGCAGGTAATTAGCAATGGGTAGGGCAGGGGTAAAACAAAATAAAAAAACAAATGAATATGGGTTCATCATATTCTTTAGGAGTTTATTACCTTTTTGATGCAGCAATGTTACAGGTTTTTTTTAACAGATAGATATAGAGGTGGAGTTTTTTTTGTAAGGTTATGTTTCATGTTTTATGTTCGATCATGTTTGATGTTTGTATTTTGTTTGTTTCTTGTTGCATGTGTTGTGTTCTGACCTTGTCTCTTGTTTTAGTTTTACATTAACAGCATTTTGCAGACGCCCTTATTCAGAGCGACTTATATTTGTCTCTTTAGACAACTGAGCAATTAGGGGTTGAGGGCCTTGCTCAGGGGCCCAGCAGTGGTGGCTTGTTGGGAATCGAACCCTGGTTTTACTGGTATCAATCGAACACCTTAATCACTAAGCCACTTCAGTTTTATCATGTCATGTTTTTGAGTTTATGTGCTCCATGTGCTCTTCTGTATTTAAAGCCATTGGGTTTCCTTTGTCTTTGTCGAGGATTTCGGTTTGTCTATGTACCACTTTTGTGAGTATGTTATGTCTTGTCAAGTCAAGTCTATATTAGTCAAAGACTTGTTTGGTGTTTGTGTCAAGCCAAGTCAAGTTGATGCTAGTCAAGTTCATGTTCATTGTTTTGTTCATGTTTGTGCTAGTGTTTAAGATAAGCTAATGCTAAGCTAAGTTAAACCAAGTCGAAATTAGTTTATGTGGATTCATTCCAGAAACGTTGCAGTTTTATCTTAATCCTGATTAACAAACAAATGACAAAATTAAATCATGAAAACAAAAACAGTAAATTTGGCATCTGGGACATTTCGCAATTTGGATTTAGGGTTTTTTTTTATTTGTGAGTTTCTAAATTCCAAGTAAGGTTATGTAAACACAAGTACACGTTCAAACTCAGCTGCAATGAGCTTCCTGTGTGTCTGTTACTTCCTTAATGAAGAGAAAAATAGGTCAACCTGTGTGTATGTGTGTGTGTGTGTGTGTGTGTGTACGTGTAAATAAACTCCGAAACAGATGCGGCAGTCTCAAAACCCCCAAACTCATGACCATTTGTTTCCACAGAAAAACATGGGTAGACATATTTCTCTTTGTTCAGTGCTTTTTTTCTTTGCATGCTCTGGACACCTCATTTCATTCCTGGTATGTGACAGCAACCTTTTTGTTTTAATACTTCACATTTGGGAAAAGAGCTTAAAAAGCTTTTAAATAAAAGCATGTTAATTCCTGCAAATGTTTAACACACACAGTGAGTTTCTCCATAATTTTGGAACGTGCGCAACATGCATCATAAATAAGCCATTAAGTACAAACTTCCAGACAAACAAACATGATGATCGTCACCCCAGTGGTCTGAGTGGTTGCTGTCAGTGTGCGTGACTGGCTGTATTAATGTTGTGCTGAAAGTAACAAACAGAACTGGGTCAGCATGCGGAACATCTTGAAACGTTAGCCTTGCTGTCGTGACAGCTGACTTTTTTATGGAGGCGTTTTCACCTTCCAAATAAATGGAGATTAAGAGAAAAAACTGCAGACGTTCCAGCATGAGCATCAAAACAGGAACAGGAAGAGATATCGAGGGAAGGGTGCAGCATTACAACAGATGACATGTGAGGATGAGAGAAAATGATGAAAAAAAAAAAAGAAAAGTTTTCAGGACACAATCTGTCGCATATTAGGGTATTAAACTATTCTAAACTGTCCTACATTAACATTTACGGCATTTTGGCAGACACCCTTATCCAGAGCCATTTACATTTATCTTTTTTATACAACTGAGCAATTAGGGGTTAAGGGCCTTGCTCAGGGACTCAACAGTGGCAACTTGCTAGTGGTGGGAATCAAACCCCAATCTTCCAATTAGCCATCTTAACCACTGCGCTACCACTTCTTGAAGAGTTCCGGGCTCACTCAGATCCACAAGCACCACATGACTCTGTTCTGGCACCAAGATGGTGGAAAGAACTTCCCATGTCCCATGTCAGCCAAAGCTGTCTTCAAGAGACGACTGAAGCCTCATTCTTAAAAGCACTTTAATATTTTAAAAATGCTCTTTTTTATGTTGTTTTTTAACAGTTTTTGTGGGGTCCGGTACACTTTGTTTTTGTGATCTAGTGTTCCAATATTAATTTTGTACATCGCTTTGGATAAGGGTGTCTACTAAATAATGTAAATGTAAGTGTGTGTGTGTCTGTGTGTGTTACATCAATTAAAAAACACCAGGGTTTAGGGCTTGTATTAACAAAGTAGCACTCAGGGGTGGGCAGTCAGAGCCAGCAAGATCTTCTCTGCAGACCTACATTTATATACTTAATTCTAATATTTGTCCCATTAAATTGTATTAACTTATTCCCAACAGTTTATTCTCTTTATTTCATAGTGTTTCGCTTGCTGCACTGCTTCCAGTATGTGTATGTTAGTTTTTTTGTCCAATCAGATTTCAGACTCTTTGTGCCGCTATGTTAATCTAAAACTAAATTAGTAGTGGGACAGTTTCTTTAACCAATCAGATTTTTAATTCACCTGACATAACGTCAGCCATTTTCAGTCCTCTGATCTACCAGAAGAAGCATGGCATTAAAAGCAAGGGTGCCACTGTCTTCGAATTTGTTGTATTTTTAGCGATTTGTTTTACATGTTTTATATATATATATATAATAATGTATTGCAATATGTACTGATATACCTGGATATCGCAATATATCTTATCATGATATTTTGTATAATGACCCACATATCACACATTTCGTATTGTAATATGATATCAGGATATGATATGTGATTGCGATATCCCCCCTGATAATACACAGCCCTATAAAATACAAAAATCTGCATGACAAGAATTATTATTTTACAAATGGGCTAAAAGATGATCATACTAGATCATGTGCACACACAGAACTGTTGAAAACTCCAAATACTCGCCACAGTTTGTACTACATGATGACAAAAAAAAATGCATAGACATCTAACAACACACACACACACACACACACACACACATTTTTCTGTGGTTGGTGTGAGCCTGTGAAATATGTGGTACATTTGCCACAGTCTGCCCACAGTCTTACACACACTTGGCACTGCTGCCACAAACATACCTCAAATGTGCAGCTAGGCACTTTTTAACATCTGCACTTTTTACAAGCATTCTGTTACAGCGGTAGTAGCACTAGCGGATGCAAACCACTATGTCAGTGAGCTTGAGGTGTTTATGTGCTATTTTCAATGAGTTTGTTCAGTCGTAGTTTTTACTAGTTTTACTGATTTTACTAGTTGTGTTATGCGGCACTGTTATCTAGATCTGAATCAGTTAATCATTTAAATACAACTGTTTGTATTTATTTAGATTTTAACCCAATGATGGGGGCTGGGCTGTCCAAGCCTAAACTGTCCATGTGACCTCTTTATAACAGCCTGCAGGATCCCAGTAACACTTCTGGTCTCACTTTTGAAAAAACAGAACAGTACTGCTTCTATTAAATTCACATATACAGTACATACAAAATCGAGATTTCTAGATTATTTCAAGAAGCTTGGATTTTTAATCAATAAATTTAACCCTACTGAAATGTAGTCAAGTGTATAAAATACTAAATCTAGGATACTGCATGCTCATGTGATACAGTTAACTTTAAATCTTGAGTCAGGATTAAAAAAAATGATTGTTTCCCCACATGTGCTGATAAATGATCTAAACCATGTGCACACACATATGTCAACTTACAGCACACACAGTACATTTCCACCTCAACATTTCCACATTCATTTTGCGTTATATTTATATATCTACCTTTATTTATTCAGATTTTCCATCCAAAAAATATTTGTAAGAAGAATAAGGTTTACTTGCTTGCTTATGTAATTCAGTCAATGTATTAATCTGTGACTAAGTGATATTTATGTGATAATTCTGGGAAATTTCTAACTTCTTGATCACTCATGGGTTTTTTCTTTTCTTTTTTATCCATTAACAAACAATGCCAGAGCACATTTCATACAATGTCTTTATTCATTATTTCCCTTGAGCCAGACCTCATTCCGTGTATACCGCAACATATAAATACATGTAAAAACAGATTTTTCATATTTATATTTTCATATTTAAGTAATATTGATTTTTCACCTGTAAAAAGATTTTAGTAGAAAAAAGTTTATAATGTTTGTCCACACAACTGTCAAATGGAATTTGTTGTTATAGTAAGTTTAACCCAAGTTTATATTTCATTTACTATATTGATCAAAGCTCAAATAATCGTTATGTAATTAATTTAATAAATAACAGTACAATTCGATCATTTTTATCTGACCAAAGTCTGTAGACCTGCTTTACCTTTTAGTAGATTAATTAAACATATAATACAGTACTACAAAAAGGACACGTCCCACAGATAGAATTCATATGTCATGTTCATAAATAAATAAATACTTAAAATTTATAAACAAATTCTGTTCGCAGATCATGTCTTCTCACTGATTTAGTAATATTTTTTTTTCTAAAAATAAAAAAAACCCCAAGAAGATGCCATGTTGCCAGAAAATGGAACTGGACTCATTTATTATCACAACAAAAAAAGGCCAGAGGTCAAAAAGGGTCACACTTTATAACAAAAAGCACACACCACATTACCCTCTTCAACAGCCCAGGCCACAGCAAGGGGGCAATGGAAAATTGTGATAAAATTAATATTCTAATCCAACTGTACCCGTCCATTAAATAGAAGCAGATGGCTTGAGGCACATTAGATAGGTGATAGAGCATCTAATTTCAGTCAGATACAGGTTTTAAAGATTTGCAGAGTCAGGATTGATAGAGCAAATCACAGTGTGCTAATACAGTCAATTCAACACCTAATCAATACACACTCTCTCCTGAGAGTGAACCAGCGTGCTGTAAGATGAACACTGCTGCCATTCTCTGTGCCTCCACATCATACTCCCAGCTATATCTTATTTCCATTATTTTTGGGGATTATAACACTAAAATGAGAAATGATGTTTAAATATTTAGATACCAAAGTCACATGAATTTGAATGAATTTGACAACAATAGATAACTAAAGCAGGAAATGAGCTTCTGTTTCGACTAATCGTTCACATTTTTGCAGTGTCAAAGGCTCAGCAGGATAAAAGCAAAACCATTACAAATCAGGAATGTGGTTTGGTAAATTATGCAACAAATAAAATATCCGTAAAATATACTTTAAAATTGTAATGTATGATAAAGAAAACAAAAAAAGACCTCTGAAATGAGATAAGGATTAGAAAAATAGAAGGTAATCAAGGGCCCAGGCCTGGGATGAGGTTATGCAAATCAGGCAATTCTTCTTTGGAAGAGTAGCATGCTGTTAGGAAAGTCACAATCTTGCTGATTATTTAATATTATGCAAAGAATTAAGATACACTACGATGCTGGATGCAGACACGCAATCATAATATAGCTGAGATAGCTGATGGTGAGTGCAAACAATGCTGGCTCTGTTTAGTTCCATTTGGATCACATGTTTTATTTGTGTCTAAGACCTTACTTTACTGTGGTATGAACTCTGACCTTTTTGTCACAGATACAAAGCAATAAAACCAAAGGGTTGATGAATTGCATAATTTATTAATAATTGGCCTGTCAAACTTAATTTCCTATGGATCTCATTAGTGTCATTGGGGAAACACTGCACAAATGCCTGTTTATTAGAGTCTATTACGTTTCAGTTAGTTATTTGTACTAGCAAAAGCTCGCTAATGCCCCAGAGTAATGTGGGTAAGCAACGAAATGCCTCCAATGTACATGAAGGTTTATGAATTATTGTTAAAATAATAAAAGTACTATGGTAACAATGGTAACAAAAATTAAATTTTCCAGCTATGTTCAGTCAGGTTTAAATCCAGGGTCATACTGGGCCAGTCAGGGATATACAGACGCTGTGCTATGTGTTGTTTCGATTGCATTTGCCATTTAAAATTTTGGATATTTAGTCTAAAGGGAGAAGTGCTAGTGCAGGTGCTAAGCGGAAGATTGTGGGTTTGATTCCTAGCACCACCAAGCCCCTGAGCAAGGCCCTCGATCCCTAATTGCTCAGCTGTATTAAAGAGATAAATGTAAGTTGCTTTGCATGAGGCCAAATGCCATAATTGTATATGAAATTGATATTTACACAAAATTCGATTTTATTAGTCGCACACAGTATTTAAAACTTGGCCTACCAATCATTAAACACTTTGAAATGATAAAAACTAAATTAAAAATAAAAACTGAATAAATAATTCGAATCAGAAATAGAACAAAAAAGTGAACTAATAAAAAAGCAAGTAATAACGCATTCACCGATAAGCAAGTAATAACGTAACACAATCCAAGTGTTGCAAAACCTTCTCCTTTTGATTGTTAGTGCTCTTACGTAAACTTGTTAAAACCACCCTGAGGGTCATTATCAGTATCCATGTAGATATTTTGCAGATAGTATCATATACATGCCACAAAATAGAGGTCATGTGAAAAAATACACTTTAAAGACCGTTCAGTGGTGAAGAAATTGAAGTCTGAACAGCTTCGTCTCAAGCACAGGCTTGTATTATTAACTGTTGTATAATTTACTGTCTGTCTGTGACATTCATCAAGGCTAAAATAATGATTTGGTGAGAAGTCAGCCATAATTTTGACCAAATGGTCATTATATAAACTGCAATTTTATATTGGCTAGGGTATTGAGCGCTGTCTAGTTGTTGATTATGTGCAAACCTGTAATTCAGACAAAAGCCTGTGGTTTTGTTTTGGTGTAGAATTCGTGCTGCCTGAGTAAAGTTTTATGATGTGTGATTTTTTTTTAGACAGCAATTTTTAATGCATAAATTGTGTAAATCACTCAGCAGCAATAGAACCCTATTGGATGGGTTAAGTAGTTAAAAAGCCATCATGTCTCTGTTACTTTCCTACAACATTCTGACAGACACACGGATCACTACTAACTGAATGCTGAATACAGAAGACTGCATGCAGATTTATATATATATACAAATCTAAGTTAGGTTAATAAGTTAAGTTATATATAAAATATTTAATATAACACTTTTGCATTAGGGAATAACAAGTGTGCATTTTCTGCCCTCTCCATTCAATATCTTTATTCAAACAAAATTATCTGAACAAAACAAGTTTAGAAAACATCACAAGCCACATAAACAGCGTTGTAAATTTTGGTGAATTTATAAAACTAAAAACTTTCCATGGGAATATATGGGCATTTAAATGAGAATAGAAAGAAACTGGGAATTAGCTAAATTGCAGTAATGTAGTTGAAAAACAAATCTTAAGAGCCGAATCTTATCCTAGAACAAGCAGACCTAGCCCTAACTCTAATTGATTTTCTAGCCTACATATCCTTCAATCACATTCACACAGCACTGCAGGGCTTCATAACATACACCCATCATTTCTCTTCAATCCTGCACACAGAATAACGTTAAAAATGTCTATCATGGACAGTTTTTATGTAAATGACATAGATATAACCTAAATTTACATTAAAAACTTTCTTGTACTGCGTGTAGACTATTGTGCAACAAAATTATACCATTATAACGTTTACAAACAGTCTTTTACCCACAGTATCTCCCTTAGTCACTTAAGTAAACCCCCCCCCCCCCCCCCCCCCCCCCCAGATTCTAGAAGTCAAAAAAAGTTTTTACAATTTTTGCTTGCATGTCATTTTATGGTCAAAAAATGTTTATATTTATTTGTATATGCAGTTTATATAAATTCCACTCATTTCCAAGATAATTTAAACACATTCCCGTTAGACTTGCTGCGATAGTCACTTGCGGTTATGACACTTGTCCACCACGTTACCACCCCACCATCATTTTAAGTGCCAAACAACAGTCACATCACATTATAGATCAACAGCAGGAGTCAAATTTACTTTAATGTATGAAATTGTTGTGTTTAATATAAGTGAATTTGTGTTTTTTCTCTGTTTTAATGTCGAATGAGTAAGTAAAATGCGTGCAGACATTTGAGCTGATTAAAAGCGAATAAAGGCAGAAAAGAGGGAAAGTCCAACAAACACAGAACCCCCTCCCCCTACCGTGATGCCAGATTTAGCGGCGTTATTACATATCAATTAACTGGTGGTAAAATTTCCTCACCAAAACAACCCTAATTCCCATAAATTCCCATGAATTCCTGTTAAGTTTCCAACTTGGAATATTTCCAAAATTCCTAAAATGAAGTTCCCATGGAAAGTTACCAGAAAATTTTAGCCTCTTTGCAAACCTACCTAATGAAACATGATTCGTTTATTCGTTGCAACTTCATTTGTATGACATTCATGGGAGAAATCATACAAAAATATCTACTGCTTTACATTGTATTGATGTTGCTTTTAAATGCCTTCAAACATGTTTTAAAAGATTTTAACTTTCTACTCTTGTATAAACAGATTTCTGGTCTTTATGTTGGCTTATATTAATTTTTATTAACAAATGCAGTTTATACAGGTGTAATCCAGATTTTAAACCATCAAGGCACATTGATTATTAATACCTACTAAATAACTAGAAGCTCTGTTTTAATAACCAACATAACAATTACGGTTTAATATTCTAGGGTTAAATAACTGGTGTCATATCTTATATTCATCTTTTAATCTTAAACCCAAAATCCACTGTTTTCAACGTTGTCTGGGTAATTTATGCATTTATAAGAGCAGCTAAAATTTTTTGCTGCTGTTTTTTATTTAGAGGTATATAGTTTTGGCAAACAGAGCAAATATGTGGCTTGCTTAAACAGACTTTCTGCCTTTTCCATTCACACATATACACATATGGAGAGAAAGAAAAGAAAAAAGAGAGACAGAGAAAGCGAGACAGTTCAAGTCCCAGAAAACAAAGCTCCATTATTAAGCTTGGGGTTGGTAGGAGCCTGCAGGCTTCTGTTAAGCTTCACAGACTGTTGACAATCACTAAAACTGTGTGCGAGTCTGTGCAGGTGAACCGTAGCTTAGTTATTTTACTGGAAGATTTCAACATGTCAACTATTTCCAAACATACAAAAGCTATGAAAATTGTTTTAGTTTAGGAGATTTTTCTATTTCTTTGTAGCCTTATTAAAATTGTCCTGAACTGAAAAACTGAAGAAGAACGAAGAAAAGTGTATTATCATTTGACTTCGCAAGAGTTCACCCTGGGCCTAATCCTTATATCGCTATGACCTGCAGAAGCCTGCTTATCCTCAGAGTCATCTCTAGAAATTAAAGAATATACATGGCTTTCTCACTTTCACTTCTTTAAGTCACTCATGCTGGTAAAAAACCTTAAGAAAACAACAGAACTGATAAACAGGGATGAGTATTAGATTTTGCACAGGTTGTAGAGGACAAAAGCAGCGTATACTTTATTGCACAGACTTTATTGCTGCTTGATGCTGAAGTATGAATGAAAGGACCATGAGAGGCGGTGATGTAACCAGAAGAACATGACATTTTAATTACGGATTGCCCCAGAGGATGTGGACAGTATAAATCTGCTTAAATGATAACTAGTTAAAGGCCACTTGCTTTTCCAACATTCTGACCGTCATGTTTTATAGCACAAAAGCAGAACAAAGCTGTGGGGATGAAAAAGATAGACAGAAAAGGGGAAAAAAAAGAGAGGGAAAGAGGGACACACACATTTTCTCACATACACATCTCTGCTATTCTTTTGTTCTCTAGTCAGATTGCTTGAGTGGCTTGAAAACCCTTCACTCAAATGCTAACCTCTGCTATTCCTCTGACTGACAAAAGTGCCCACGCCCTCACACAGACTAACACATACCATCGGTCCCAAGAACCCACTGATACACTATTCTCACACTGTCACACCCCCTCAGTCTCACTCTTAAGGTAAAGCAGTATCAATGAAATTCTTTCTTTCATAATCTCAAAAGTCTCTGAACATAGAGCAACTTTTACTCTATTATTATTTTACCACATACTAAGTATTTATCATATTTGATAGAATCATGTTATAGTCCTGACTTGCATGAGATCGAGTGCGATACAACAGGTAGATATCATGTTTTTAGTATTATGATTGCAAAATAGTGCAATATTAACCTGCAAGTCAACATTTCTGGAAATACGCTAACACGCTAACATGTACCAGCATGTGTTAAACTTGGCTACTCTGCAATAACCACATGTCCGTTGCCAATGATTTTTTTGGACTGTATGTGCCCGAACACATTAAAAACAACGCTCGAAATGTCTTTATGCGAGCAACAAGCACTTTTATACTCTTAAATTGCAGTGTAATTAACAGCTGCAAAAACATAATAAACTCGAGCAGTGGGTCAAAGACCTCATACCGGGCTGCATTATTCTAACCTCTGATGTGAAAGGGAGCTACTGACAATAAGAGTAAGAAAAAAGTTTGGACAAAAGCACTGTTGAAGACAGAAAGAGGATTTAAAGAACGGGAATTACAAAGGAGCTCTGGAAGATCATCTGCAGCGAGTCTCTCTCTCTCTCTCTCTCTCTCTCTCTCGTTCTTCTCCCTTCCTCTTTTACGGTGTCAAGCATTGTTCCTGTTGTTATGGAAACCACTCTTTGAGCTTTGACCCCATGTGTAGTCAGCTAAAGGCCCAGTCTTGCAAATGAATTCACTTTTCCTGTAAGTTACAGGTGCTGAAAACTACAGTGCACTTAATCAATCAGAAAGACTAAACACACACACACACACATACACGCACGCACAGACCCATTATTTTCTTTATTGCTCTCTTCATAATGCTCCCAGGAAGTCTTTTTAACCTGATAAAGACTGATGAGTTCTCTTCTTTCCCTCACAAAGAACAAGGTGAAATGAAAAACCCAAACAGTAAAAAAATCTATTTTGTTTCTAGCCAAAATATATTGCAACGATGTGTTAATATCAGAGGTGTGTGGAGTAGACAAAATCTGTACTCAAGTAAAAGTACAAGTAAATATTTACTCAAGTAAGAGCAAAAGTCTATAAACAGAATCCTTATATAAGTCCCTGGTTTATTAAGATGATGCAGGATGAAGTGCAGTCCCATGTTGACTGCGTCATCCATGGACCTGTTTGCCCCGTAAGCAAACTGCAGGGGGTCCAATAAGGGGCCTGTAATGTCCTCTAAATATGCCAGTTTTTCAAATGACTTTTTGATGATAGACGTTGTTTCTATTTCTTTTGAAATAGAGTCATCACATTTTGTGGTACACTAATGACGCTCATTTCAGACTGGAAATGTGATTTTATACAGAAGGGATTAAATCTGCTCCGTATCAGTCTGATACTGAAAATTTGAATATTGACTTTTTTTAAGGCAGTACATCTAAAGGTCCCACTGAAAGAATGAAAAATACCAGGCAAAGATATACACATATACACATTAGTGTCGGTAAAGTGAGCTACAAACGAGATTAGTTAACAATTTATATAAACTAATACTTTAAAACATCTCATCTTTATTACTATTTGACAGTAACGGAGAAACGCCGCCAAATGTAGCCAAACTTAAAAGTAAAATTTGTTCACTAAAAATGCACTTGAGTAACAGTAAAAGTACACATCATTAAATTTACTCTAAAAGTAAAAGTCACCCAAAAAATTTACCCAAGTAAAAGTAAGAAGTGAATGTAACTTGTGGTTAAAATCTGTTGTATCTGTGATATGCAATCCAATATATTTTTAATAAATCAAAAATATATTACATAATACATTAAACACTTTGTGTTATACCTGGAAGTTAATTAAAAATTTTCTGAAAATGTGATGGTTCGCGCGTGGCCTAGCGGGTAACGTGTCAACATGCGTGGCGCCATTGTGGTTGTGGACCTTTTTTGATATTTTTTAAAAAAATATACGAAAAAAGGTCAAAAAATGTATTTGTAGAAAATATAAATATACCTTGAAATATATTTTCACAGATATAATTTTCAGCTATTTTATGTATATTTCAATACATATTTAAACATATTTTTATATTTTTTCCCTAATACTGCTTTGCTTGTTTCTGCTCTCTCTTTTCTGTCATTCTCTCTCTCTCTTTCTCTCTCTCTCTCTCACACACATTTAATAAAGCTTTTGTTTGGATCATAAGCTCCAGGTGTACAGTCTTTTCGAGGCAAGTAGGTCAATGGAAGGTTCAGTCCTCGCCTCGCCTCTACTGCAGTGTTTCAGTGTGTTGTGTTCCTCTGCATGTGCATATGAGATGGCTGATATTATGATAAATAGGGAAACTCACTCTTAGAACCAGGCTGTGTGTCACAGCTATTGCTGTCAACCCAATGACCCGCTCAGTGTGCGTGCATCCCATACCAAAGAACTTACATCTTACTGTTTAAAATGACTCATAACTAAACCATGTGTTTGCTGTATAACACACACACGCAAACACACACACATGAACACAAGAACACAGAATCTAAAAACCGTTGTGTAAAAAGTCAGGGCATATTTCTTGTAGGTTAAACTTTTAAGCAAAGTACAAAGATTTATCTCTAGATGTGTGTGTGTTTGGGGGGGGGTGCATGTGTGAGAGTCTATACACAATATGTGTGAGTTTGTGTAAGCATGTCCATGTGTAAGAGTCTATATCTGTAAACAATATGTGTGCATGTTTTTGCGTTAAGCCTACATAGTGTCAGATCATGTGATTTTCACTAGACTACACGTTGTTTTTTGACCAATCGTCGCATGTGATGCTGCAGAAATAGCGGTTTCCTAGCAACGTCTAAAACAAAGCAGCGCTGCGCTCATAAATCGGTTCCCCCTTAAAGTTACATTCATATAAAAAAACACCCGCCATGCCACAAATAAATCAATATATGACAAACGCTCTGTCGATATTGTGAATGAGAACATGAGAATGAGTGATTTGCTAGTTTACATGCTAATACCAGTACTTACCAGCAAGGTAGTCAGATTATATTTAAAATCTTCAGCCCAGATTTAGCATAAAACCTGCCCATTAAAATTAAACTTCCAACCGTTGCAGCAAATAGCAGCAATCAAAAGAAGCCCTATTATGCTCGATCTGGCAACACTGCTTACCAGATTACTAAATTGCCTCCCCTATTGATTGCCAACATTTTTTTCTATTCTGTTCTGGTAGTCCCTCGATGACGTACTGTGACTTAAGCGTACTGTGGACTTACAATATGGAAGTAAGCTTTGTGAAGCTTTTTTCCATATTGTAAGTCCACCTAGCAGCACAGTCATCTCTTTTCGTGTTTAAAAGCTGTGTACGGAAGAGATTCTGTGCTCCTATTGGTCATCCATGTGACAGAATCCGTTGTGGACGATGAAAAAAACATGAAACATGCTATACTTTCTGTGTTGATGTTGTGAAGCGTCGCATACATGACATCGGTTGTTGTACACTATGAGAAACTACACGAGATAAAAAGTTTCTTGCATCCCGAATCTTTTTGTTTTCGAATCCCCATGACGCCCTATATTAAGCAAATAATAGCAAAATTGTGCTTAAATCATATATTCTGTCCAGGGTTTTAGTGTGTGTGTGTGTGTCTGTGTGTGTAGAAATGATGATCCACACGTGAAGGTTCTTGACCAAGCTTCATGTCCTGCAAACTTTATGATGACCCTATTAAAACTGGTGAGTGGATAAATGGCTACACAGCAGTCAGCTAGCAATCTATAAATACTGCTCTATCTGGGCCGTGCGCACGGAGACAGAAATCCTGAGGAACAAGAGAAGCCCCACGTCATAACTCAGATAAAGTGTGACTATAGGAAAAAACGCCTGACTCACTGGATGTCGATATGATTGATGATCCTGGCTGAAGACCAGGTTAAAAAAAGAAAGATAGCATGAATAAGAGGGGAGGTAAACTTCACTCAGACAGAACAACGAGCCATCAATCCAGCAGAAAGCAGAACTTAGTGATATGTTCGTGTAACAGTGCTATAATGGCTGTAGAGTACAGTATATACTGAAGATTTGGTGATGTATCTTTAAGGACAACTATTTTGTACACTTAATGTTATACCCAGGACATGTAAAGCTTTTCCAATGAATAATAGTTTACCTACAGTATTTATAACATAATAGCACCCGTTTATGTTACTGCTGATGGTGATGGGATTAGAAATCATGATCAGAACTACAAAGCTATCACTTACCCCCAGTCATCTGCACTTCTGGTCAGAGACATGGAGGATCTGGATACACTGGACATTAGGTAAAAACACATTCTGGAGAGGGTTGCAAAATAGCTGGAATATTTCCATAGGAATTAATAAGAAAAAACTTACAAATTAGCAAAATTGCAGGTTAGCCTATAAAGGACACTAATCTTACTGAATAATATTGTTCAAAACAAGCAGATTTAATGCAATTTCAGTCAAATTTCTACCTTGCATATTCCTCATTTACATACAGACAGCATGCAGAGCTATTGAGTCCACGCCTCCAAATGCACTGTGCATTACTCCATAACATATACCAAGAGCTGGGTGGTATGATGGTATATATCGCTACCGCGGAATAAGGTGTCAACAGTAATAGATTATTTAATTCTGTGTGTAATGTTTGTTCACACAACTGTGAAATATGCCCATAAAAATGGTGGAATTTGTTGTTATAATATGGTTAATACAAGTTTATATTTCATTTACTAAACATATCAAGGCCAAATGAAAGAAAAAAAGAATAAAATAAGGGTAAAGTTATTTTCATTTTTAAAGTATTTAAGATTTATTATATAAGGCCCATTTTGTTGAGTTAGTGAAATATATTGTTACCGTAAAATAAGTTTATTCATAAAATGAAACAGAATTTTGGTCATATTGCCCACCCCTACATTCACCTATAATTTTTTGACTTCTGCACATTCACCTATAATTTTTTGACTTCTGCACACTAAATTATGTCAAAAAATATCCATTTTGGTAAGTATTTAAAATACATAAATATTACATACATTTTTATTTAAAACTTCCTTGTGCTATGTGTGAGCATTGAGCAACAAATGTATACCATTGTAAAAAAAAACACGAATAATCATTCTTTATAAGGGAGACAAATTTCCCTCATTTTCCAGGCTTTAAACAGTCAAAAATCCATTGTATTAGTCTGCTTGCATACCATCTTATGTTCATATTTGTTTGTATATACAGATCATATAAATTTACCCAAATTCCTAAACAATTCAAAATAAATTCCCTTAAATTCCTGTTAAGTTTCTAACTCAAAATATTTCCAAATAACCAGGATGAAGTTTCTATAGAAGGTTTCCTAAAATTTACCAGAAATTCCCACGTCTTTGCAAGCCTAATACTGGATGAAATGCTAATCTATAATCTATATATCATCACCCCAAAACTCCTCACCGGATGTTATTGTCTGGTCTCACTTGTCTGGGATTTTCACAAAACTGCTAGTGAAAAGTCTTTTCAGAAGTGTGGAGGTAATTATATCAATCAGGATTAGGATGCACATAGAATCAAACGTCACAATACTTTTGTCCATATATCAATTCAATCCATTCCTTTGGATAACAAATGAAACCTAACTCGATTTCACGCTATAAATGAAGGCAGGCAAATTCTTGTAATGAACTGCACTCGCCCTTCAAAACAAGTGTCTCAAAAGGGATACTTCCAATTAATTAAATGATAACAAACAGAAAGACAAACCTAATCAGGGCAGCTATGTTCACAGCAAGTACTATGATACACAGCACACAAAATTCATACAACTCAATGATTTTCTAACCACGAAACCACAGGTACATATTTCTGCCATATTCCATTATGTAACAGAGCGGAAAAGAGCTCTTATTATGCAAAGGCCTATCTCGTAAATAGGCTTCTGTCGCTGCCATGGCCAACAAAATCAGCTATAGGAACAACCTTCCTCTGATGACCTCTTGTCAGCATCCATGGGCCAAAATTAAACTATTTCTGGGTTGCCTTCGATTAGCATAGCATATTCATAATGAGTGGGTTTAATAAAAACTAAAAGAAAAAGTCTGATAGCAGATCTTGCACATAACCAGAGAAATCAATGACTTTTATATACAGCGAGGGAATAAAATTATTTGATCCCCTGCTGATTTTAACGTTTGCCCACTGACAAAGAAATGATCAGTCTATAATGTTAGTGGTAGGTTCTAACAGCGAGAGACAGAATAACAACAAAAACATCCAGGAAAAGGTCCGAAACCATCTAGCACCACTCATGAATCAGACAGAGGTCAAAATTACAGCAAAGAAACTACACTATCAACACAAAAAGAAATCAAGCTAGTAATAAATACTTACTGCAGCATACAAACAAAAGTTTGGCAATAACTTTATTTCATTGCTTGCACCAATACGATACATGATATCATGATATATTGCAATACAATTCATAATGCAATATATTGCAATACTTCAATTAAATGTAAAATCAAATAGTTGAAAATACAACAAATACAAAGCCAGAGGTGCCCTTATTTTTTTCTGCCATGTTTGCTTCTAAGATCGTATGTGTCAACGACAACTACAGGAGCGGAGGATGAAGTTGTTTGACACACTAACAAAAGACTCCTGAACTAAAAACAGGGCAATACAAAGAATGGCTATGAACAGATGTCTTATATTTTAAACACTGTGTTATAATACAGAATTAATATATCCTAATTTGATTGACCAAACGATGTGCTTGACCTGAGAAAAATGATCCATGGTAGTGTTATTTTTAACAAGATAATAATGCTCCAGAGCTGAATAGAACTGCAGCCAGGTAATCAGGAACCATAGATCTCAGTGATGTGGGACTGGTGTCACTTAAAAGCTACCAAGAAGCTTTTTTAAATAAAAAATAGTGCTTTGTCATAAAATGGTGCAGACTCTCCATGTAAAGAATGCATCCATGTGACCACTTTGCTCAGCGTGTCGGGTACTGTAACTTTATAAAGGCTGCAGAGATTATGAGCTCTGTGCACTTGGATTAGCTGCGTAACTGATAAAAGGCTGCTTTCTATAACGTGAAGTGCACATTTCAAGTGCATTTTTATTTTTGGGCCCTAAGGCATTGTTACACAACTAGCTAGTAATTTGGCTAGTTATGGGTTTTACTAATAGACACTGAACCCAGCTAGTCAACTATAAAGGTGAAAACATTCATTAGCTAAAACAGAAGGAAACACCCAAAGTGTCTAGACACGAAGAGAGCTCAAATTATTTCTGTAGATTATAAAGGGTATGTAGTTGAATTATTTCTGTAGTATATAAAGGGTATGTAGTTGAATTATTTCTGTAGATTATAAAGGGTATGTAGTTGAATTATTTCTGTAGTATATAAAGGGTATGTAGAGTTGAATTATGTAGTTGAATTATTTCTGTAGATTATAAAGGGTATGTAGTTGAATTATTTCTGTAGATTATAAAGGGTATGTAGTTGAATTATTTCTGTAGATTATAAAGGGTATGTTGTAGTTATAAGGTGAATGTCGTTGAATTATTTCTGTAGATTATAATGTAGGTTGTATGTATATAGTTTGAATTATTTCTGTAGATTATAAAGGGTATGTAGTTGAATTATTTCTGTAGATTATAAAGTTCTGGTAAATTTCTGTAGTTGTAGAGGTATTGAATTATTTCTGTAGTTTATAAAGGGTATGTAGTTGAATTATTTCTGTAGATTATAAAGGGTATGTAGTTGAATTATTTCTGTAGATTATAAAGGGTATGTAGTTGAATTATTTCTGTAGATTATAAAGGTTATGTAGTTAAATGATTATCTTCATGACTATAAGGTTATTATAAGATTGATATAAGATGCAATTAGACCTTATATTTTATAGTCAGGCTGGATTTTTATTACAGAAATGTAAATAAATATATAAATAAATAGAGCTAGCTATTTTTTTTTTTTAATTTGTAAATTATTCTTCCGAATGTGGCCGAGATACATTGTGTGACATCATCGTCACAACAAAGTCTTCTTTGTTTCATTTGTGTTGAGCATGAGCACAGCTATTATAGAAGGTAAATACACGTTTCTTCACTAAAAAGCACAAACATCTATGTCAATTTTATATCATATATAAGTCTGAATGTGCTAAAGAATTAATTAAAGATAAACGTTATTTAGCCTAAACATTCACATGGGTTGCTGTGAGTGACATTTATATCTTTTAGATATTTTGCATTAATCTAATCCAAGGTTTCGTCCTACAGAAGATTCTTTGCTATTCCAGAGATAGTTTACTTTCTCTCTCACTCTCACTCTCTCTCTCTCTCTCTCTCTCTCTCTCTCTCCTTCTCTCTATCTCTCTCACATATCAAGTATCCTAGATGCTGACACTAAATCCGAGCATACAGTCCTCCGGAGCCTTTTATGCAAAGAAACAGTATTCCCTTCACCAGGTTCCATCCCCACTTCCCCGTACAGATGCACACAATTCAAAGAGTTATGAGCCCTGTGAAAGAACTATTCAAATGCAAACATAAGATAACTGTCAGATAATTTCTGAAGAGTTTAAACCGCATCAGCATCCTGTCAGCACTTGCATAATATTCAGAGACTGCTTTATCTATTATAGCTCTACTTTAATGACATGCTCATAAAAAAACAAGCACATTTTTAGACGGTATGTACAGACAGTCAGGTGCAAAACTAACTAGGTCACAGGTGAGATGTGTTCAAAAAGTATGTTTACAACAAACACTTAAATAACATGACAATTTTTGTTCTACATTTTACGATTTTCCCCGGAAGAGTTGCTGGAAGTATCAAACTGGAGAAACCCTTAATAAATCTTCTTCAGATTACTTTCTATCCAGAATCTATGATCCCATGATTAATCATTTAAAATATAGAAGTGCAACAGTTATTGTAAACAATGACTACAGATCTGTCCTTGGCCATTTATCTCAGAGCAGAATGCACTGGGTTCTAGGGTTATATAAATCCTTGACAGAATGCACAACCAGCATATACAACATCAGATCAGCCATCAGTAACCTATCAGCCATGTTGCCCTCAGATAAAACTAACTGTGCTTTCAATCCAGTCAACGTTGATTTAGAAAGTGCCACATTGAACAATCCAAACTGCTGTAAATAATATCATATGCAATACAGAAAACTGATCAAAATAAATGTTGTAAAGAAAAAGCTTTAAAAATACTTGAAAACTAGCATGAAAACAGTCAACTGATTAAGGAAGTTAGACAAGTTGCAGCGAAGTGCTAATTGGTGGGTTGTGAGCTCAAATCCCAGGACCACCAAGATGCTATTGCTGGGCCCTGGAGCAAGGTCGTTAGCTCTTAATTACTCGGTTGTACAAACAAGAAACTGTAAGTCACTCTGTACAGGAGAGTCTGCCAAATGCTGTAAATGTAAGATCTCAGTGTTCTGCTTTGACAGTGAGGGCAAAGAAGGTCAATAATCGACCATGAAGCAATCAATATAAACCATGTAATTCTGAACCTGACCAAAAGCCAGAAAAATGTTTTTACAAAACATAACGTCCCTATTTATGGTCCATGGTTAAAGTTGGCTGCATTTTGAACAAGCTGCAAAAAAGATAAGGCAAACTGAAAAAAATCCAGCAAACAAAGCATTACAGCAGACCGACAGAATGAATCGCAATTAATAAACAAGTAAACAATGTCAGATAGAAAAAACATCCAGATCGGAAAAGTACATAATATACTGGAATGTTAGCAAATACTCCAGATCCCTGAGGAAAGATTTAAGAGCAGGTCAAAAAGTGGGCAACTGATTGATGGAATAATACTGATTGCAAAAAAAACACACCAGACCGCTGCCCTAAACCCCAGCTTGAATAGTAATTAAGTGCAAACACAGAGGTTTTACCTAAATAAAGGCACAATTCGCTTTCAGGTGGTTCCAGGTGGACAAGAACACACCTGTCTATTTGTACTTTAGAGAAAATCTAGAGAGTACATCAGAGCTCATGAAAATCGCTAGCCTGTTGCCCTGGGGCTATCGTGTTTTCCAGTCGGGCTACCAAAATGTATCCCTGCCCTGCCTGTCTGACTGTCTCATAGGAGGAAAAAATATATTTAAGTGCTTTTGCATTCTCTCATTGTAACGATAGCAAATACATTAAACCCAGATGGGTGTGATTATTGAAAACCTCAACAGGAAGTAAATATAGCCGATAAACACAGACATTTAGGAACCAGCGGATAACGCAGGAACGAAAAAGATGACAAACCAGACCAGGCGTGGGAAGCAGGTAGGAAGAAGATGAAGGAGCTTGATAAACCTCCAGAGTGTTTCTAGTATAACAGCAACGAGACCAGACCCAGACTGAAAGTGAATGTTGCTTTTATATAGAGGAGAGTGAGAGTGACTGGGGAATACATAGCAGGTGAGACTAATTAGTACTTATGATAAATCTCACGCAGAAAGTTTAAACGTGACAGAGAATTGTAAAAAATGCAACATCTGGAATAGGATGTTTAGTTAGAACCAAGTAATTGTAATTTGATTATTTTATATTCATTTTGAAAATATCTTTTTATTTTGCGGCTACTTTAATTCATTTCAGGCTACCAAAAACTGAAGAGTCTCTGCCCATTGGGCTACCGGAACATTTAAAAAAAAGAGCTTGTCTGAAGTGATTCTCTAGGTGATAAAACATCAACTCTGTTAGGAAAGGATCAGTAATGTACTGATGGTGCTGAAGGACTGCAAACGAGTGAAATCAGCCACCTGGTGTGTTAGCCTGGAGTGTAACAGAGGAACACACACTTGGAAGCCCTTACAGATTGTAGAGGTTGATAAATAAGATGAGGATGCGTTATGATTTATGATATCACGCTCACACCAGCTTAAAGTGGGGCAAAAACTTTTAAACATTTTCACAGGGGATAAACTAAAGATCAGTTAAAGGTGATGGTTTGGACCATTTAAAGGGGTAGTGGTAAAGTGGTGCAGTGGATACCGTGTTAAACTGCTAATTAGAAGATTGAGGTTTGATTCCTGGCGCAATCAAGTTGCCACTGTTGGGCCCCTGAGCAAGGCCCTTAACCCATAATTGCTTAGTTGTATAAAAGAAATAAGGGCGTCTGCTAAATGCTATAAAATGTAAAACTGTGTGTGTGTGTGTTCATGTGGGGTATGAAATAGGTGAAACAAATACACTCATACCTACACACTACACACACAGTGCTGCTGTCACAACCAGTAAATCCCAACACAGCTACATTTACATTTCTAACATTTGGTAGATGTCCTTCCCCAACGTGATTTTTTTTATCCACCTAAGCAATTATGGGTTAAGGGCCTCACTCAGGGGCCCAACAGTGGTACAGGGAATCGATCAACAGTCCAACACTTCAACCACTACCACTTTTCCACCATTATCTTAATGCAGACAAAGACTTTACGCAGTAATGAGCAAAGTCTAACCACAATAGCATGCGTCCTCCTGCTCCGCTTCCTCACCGATTATTCGAATATTCGAGTCACTGATTTTGAATTCAGTGTGTTAACTGAAAAACTCCAGCGTAACCCCAGCGCTGTGTGCTGAGGTTTAAACCCGAGCTGCGGGCTCCATCATGAGTTTTCTTGTGGTTTAAGAAGAAGTAAGTGTCCCGTGTTTACATACCCTCAGTGGTCGATTCCCCGCGGGTGATCTGGAACAGACTTCCAAGCGCGTGCAGAAGTAAGACAACTCCAAGCATGAGGTCGAGCGCCTTCGCCCGCGCCATGACCGACAAGCTTTGCGGCTGATCGGATCGGATGTGATCGATACTCTGCTCGAACAGACAAGACTGGAACAAAGCGTTTTAAAGCCGAGCCGCGTTAATGTGAGCTCGTCCTCGCTCTCTCTTCTCTTCTCTTCTCTTCTCTTCTCTTCTCTTCTCTTCTCTTCTCTTCTCTTCTCTTCTCTTCTCTTCTCTTCTCTTCTCTTCTCCAAAACACACAGCACTGCGCCTTCAACTCCACACCACACGAGCGGGCACACTGGACCTACGAGCGCCTCTCTCTCTCTCACACTAAGTGTGTGTGTGTGTGTGCACGCGCGCGCAAGTGTGCGCAAGTGGTGTATTGTTCCAGCGTGTGTGAGACAGTTGGATTCACTGCTCCATCAGTTAAACGACACACACATTTTAAAAAAACAGGACCGTCATCAACATAGCTCGCGCGCGCACACGATTGACTGCTGCTCGGATGCAGAAGGCGTGCTACTAAAGCTCTCTCTCTCTCTCTCTCTCTCTCTCTCTCTCTCTCTCTCTCTCTCTCTCTCTCTCTCTCTCTCTCTCTCTCTCTCTCTCTCTCGCTCTTTCTCTCTCTTTCTGCCTCTCTCTCTCTCTCTCTCTCTCTCTCTCTCTTCTATCGCTCTTTGTCTCTCTCTCTCTCTCTCTCTCTCTCTCTCTCTCTCTCATCCACCTGAGCAATTGCGGGTTAAGGGCCTTACCCAGGGCCCCAACAGTGGTACTGAGAATCGATCCGCAGTCCAACACTTCAACCACTACCACTTTCCCACATTATCTCAATGCAGACAAAGACTTTACGCAGTAATAATAATAGGTGACTGAGAATATGTGTATATTTGTATCATTGGGATTTTACAGCACACTTATGTTTACACTGTGTTTACACCCCCACACAACCATCTCAGAATGACAGGATATAATCTAACGAGCACAGAGAAAGAACATCCCTGTGCTTGAGCATATGATCTAGTAATCTAAAAACCTGCATGATCTTGGACACAGCCTTATCAATTCCATATGGTCCATCCCATAACCAGCAGATCGGGGTCAGGTTGAAAAAAAACCCATCTAATGCTTTTCAAATCTTCTTTAAATCAATTTATAGATTTATCAACACCAAATTCTAGCAACTAGTCTTGTCAAAAATAGCGCCCTCTTTTGGTTATTAAAGATAAGCTTTTCTCTGAAACAAAACGTTTTTTCCCCTCCTGCTTTGCACTTTGTACAGAAAGTCTTTGTTTTTTTTTTAAATACAGCCCATTCGTGACTAGGATTTATGGAACAGACACATCAACCGGAGATCCTTAATTTCCAATGGAATCTGTGTGCAGTAAAGTATCAAGGCTTGGAATTTTTTTAACTTTTAAAAATATAAAAAATAGTGCAGCAGTCCTGAACGCTTACCACTCCGTTGGCCCCCTTCATTGGTCAGGACAAGCCGGCCCATCATTTAGAAATAAGATTCAAACAGCTTCATGATTCCAGACCACATTAAAATGGCATGTGAACGAATCCATCTTGTGTAGATTCAATTTGGATTCTTCTGTAACAGATTTTACAAGACAAGGCCTTTGATAGTGTCTTGTGAGCCTAGAAGGCGGTACATGTGGCTGCATGTTTTTTTGTGTCCTCAAGCCAACTTCTCATTGGCCCTTCAGCATTCTTTATAAAATAGAAACCACAGCTCAACATGCGCCAAACATGACCAGTCAATCATGGCTTTTATGAATGCCAGCAGGTTTTGCGAACACTTAATCAACTATTTGAAAGCAATGAAAATAGATTTTTATGTTATGTAAATCAAACATGACATTGTTTACCAATATGCAGGAAAAATATTTGTTTTGTGGCCACTTATTTAAAAGATAATCCGACTTTGGTTGGATTTTTCCGGATTTAAGTGTTTTGTTGGAGAAGTGGTTAAAGTGTTAGACTGCAAACCCAAAGATTATGGGTTTGATTCCCAGCACCGCTAAGTTACCACCGTTGGGCCCCTAAGAAAGGCTCTTAACCCCCTATTGCTCAGTTACTGTATATCAATGAGATGAATGTTAAAGGGGTTTGCCAAATGCCAGATATGTAACTGTAGATGTTGTAAGACAATCATACAGTCTGTTTGCCAATAAAAGCTGCAATGTGGCCCAGGCCCTCCGCAGTTTGGCCTGAATACATGACTATTCCATAAAAGGCTTGGAATCCATTGTGGCCAGGACAAGGAGCTTTTGTGGACAAGGAGCTTTTGACCAAGATAAAGCGTTTTTAGGAATTGAATAAATCATTTAGCACATATCCCACCTTCCACGACATAAATCCAGTAATGGAAATAACGGGATTATAAATAAAAACTTTGTTAACGGCGTCTCTTTTTTCAGTAATGAGTAATAAAACGAATTAGTGTTTTCCCTGTTACAAAGCCGTTACCGTTACTGACAAGAAAATACGCCGTTACTATAATTATGTTGTGTCTTCCTTTGGGAATCCGTAGTAAACTGCACCATATAAACAACTGGACAGAAAAAACGATTGTTGTGCTTCAGTGCTGCTTAATACTGGATTAAAGAGTAACCCTTATAGTATAAAAGTTCAGACATTCAGCTTTTATTTATGTCCATAACTGATGAGGAAGGTTTAGGCATGACTTCTCAGAAATCTATACACAATCCAGACCTTTTGGTAAAACAAAGTAATCATCTTATTACTTATTATTGTGTAACTTCTGCTTAGTGTTGTTTATAAAAATGTTTTCGATCAATGAGTCAGTAAAGTATGAGCATTCTGGGGTTTTTTTTAGCTAGGTTCATGGAAAATATGCTTTTCTTTATAAAAATCTTACACACAGTTACATTTATTTTATAGCATTTAACAGATGCCCTTATACAGAAGGACATTCAAATCTCTGTGATTACATCAATACTAAAAACTACCATCAGTCTAAAATCTGTTGGGGGAGAAATATAGTTACAAGAGCAAAGAGACATGTAATGTATGTTATAAAATAATTTTATTAAGGAATCACTAGTTTAAGTATTTCAGGCAATGGAAGTCAAATTTTTGTTTTTAGTTAGTCATTAAAAAACTTGTGATTTGTGGTGATTTTAGTTATATTGCTTAGAAACTAGTTTCAGAATTGTGGATGCTTTGAAGAAAATCTGATGCTGCTTATTGATTTTTATCTCTATAAATGCATGTAGGATCAATACAAGAGTCAAGGGTTTATTGAGGTCGAATGTGTGGCAGTGCCGTTAGAGACATTATGTGGGGATGCGAGAGTGTTCATACTGGGTGAATGATCGTGTAATAGATCAATGATGTCTACAGTGAAATAAATAATGTTCATGGGTTTTGGATGTTAACGTTTATACCACACATACATTAACACCATTTGGCAGATGCCCTATACAATTAGGGGTTAGGGCCTTGCTCACTGGTGAATTGGTAGTACTAGGAATCAAACCTACAGTCTTAATGTAAATGTCTTTATTTGTCACATATACTTTGTAAATACAGTGAAATTTGTTTCTTTGCATATCCCATCATAGAAGTTTGGGGTGAGAGTCAGCTATGATACAGCGCCCCTGGAGCAGGAAGGATTATAGACCCAATGGTGGCCGACTGGTCATGGAGGGGGTTAAACCCTGGTCTTCACCGTCTTCCAATCAACAATTCAGACCCTATTTGAGCCACCACGCTATACGCTATCTTTTAGTAGGCAATCCAAAACCTTAACCACTGAGCTACTAATACACATAATAGGCATGGGATAATGATGTAATTAAATGTAGGAACGTAGAAAAAAATGAGCCAAAGACTGCACCAGAATGCTAAAAATAATAAAAACAGTATTGAGAATGAAATAAAGACTTATTAGATGGACGTTATTTTTAAAGGCTTTGTACAGTCTGTGTACAGTCAAGACACTAGTAAGTGTCTTGGTAGAAAAAAAAAACCCCAAGGTGTTAAGAAGAGATGATGAAGAACAAAGTGGGTGTGAAAGAGAACCAGTAAGAACACGGACTGACTGTGAGTCAGATTTAGACACTGTCTCGCGACTGAGTGAGCACACTCTTTTCCCTGAGAGCTCGATCCTGAAAACTGTGTGTGAACAAATGAGACATGGCTTGCCATACTGAGCCAAATTTAGCTGTAATCATGCAATACCTTTTTGGGAGTGGTGTCCTATTTGAGGTCTATGCCTGCCCTGTACCTGGTTATATCTTCATTAGTCTCAGCCTTAGGTGTCATGCTCATTAACTTTTGAGTAAATGTCTGATGCAGATGGCACACAAAACTAAAAAAAAAAAGTTCAGGGTTTTGAAAGGTCAACTGTGATTGGTTGCTTTATACGTACATAAATCATACGCCTCTTTGCCAGTAAAAGCTGCAATGTAAAACCTCTGCAGATTGTCTGAACTCTTTGCTATGCGTGTCTTTTCCTTGATAGGTTTATAATCCATTGCTGCCCTGACCAGGATAAAGTGTTTTCAGAAAATGAATGAATGAATCATATAGCATCTATCTCACATTCCATGACATAAATCCTGTGATGGAGAGTAGGATCTCTCAGGTGAAATCTCTGGTCTGTGTGTGTTGGGGTGGGAGGTAGCCACATAACTGATGATGATTGTCTTAGGTAGAGTAAATTTCTATCTAAATAGAGTAATTGTAATTTAGGATTTTCGATGTCATGTGTGAAAAATCTGATTATGAATAGACAGGATTAATTGTAAAGTATGAACAGCGTAAAATATGAAATATAGGATTTTTTTTTCTACCTGGGACGTACCTTTACCTGCCTTTAACTCAATTTATACTGTAGAAACAGGATTTTTATTCATCTACAATGGAAGACTAGGGTTAAAAAAAGCTGAAATGAGGAGAACTCAATGCCAACAGCATCACACACTGTACATACAGTGGATAAAACAAAGTAATTAATAAAGCTGTCTTTCTACATAACTTTAATGACTCGTTCAATGGCTCAATCTCACTTTTAGTTCAGTTATAACCGCCACTATTCTGAAAAATAGTTCTGCTAGATTGTGGAGTGTGACTGTGTGGATTTGCTTATTAAGTCACAACTGTGTTAGTGAGATCAGACACTAATGTCGGGTGAGGAGGTCTGGGATGCAGTTAATGGTTCCAAAGGTGTTCAGTGTGGGTAAGGTCAGGGAAAGAATAAGAGAGAAAAAAAAAAAGATAGAGAGTGAAAGGGAGTGAATGAGAAACAGGAAGAAAGAGAGAGAAAGACACAGAAAGAGAGAGCGAGAGAGAGTGAGAGAGAGAGAGATTTGTAAACTCAATTGAAATGTCATGCTGTCAAGCTCAATATTGGTTTTGGTAAACTGTCCATTGGCCTGTGCTGTGGTTTCACTATAAACACCATCATTTAAGTCTTAAACAAATGTTCTATTCTATGATTTATGAATAATAAAGAAAACCACAGCTGTATTGTCACTTATGTTTAAAAAAAAATGCAAAAAATAAATAAAAAAAGGCAATTTGTCTTAGTTACTTCATTCCACTTAATTTTTTACTCCACAATCATAACATAGGCTAGAACATCACCAGGCCAAAGTAATAAGCTTGTAATTTACAGTTGCTCTCAGTGTTTTTCCCAGAAGGGTCAAATAAATGAAATTATCATAGATATATATTTTTAAGGCTTTGGATGTTGTACAAGTACAGTCATGTTAGTCACAAAGGTTCAAATTACATAAGTAGATCCATAGGGGTTTATACTGCCATTGTGCGTGTGTGTGTGCGCGTGTGTGTGTGTGTGTGTGTGTGTGTGTGTAGCCTCAAGCCTCTGAGCTTTTAGATTCCTTGTAGAGTGGGTTGGAAAATGACAGTTTGGCAGGAATCTAAAAACAACACACAAGAACAGACAGATTTTAAAGGTACAGTAGCTGTCAAAAAGATCTAATTAAACTTTATATCAACTTTCTATATCTATCTTTTGATGGACAGGAAATAAACAGCTACCAATTTGTAAAGTCATTTCTTAATTTGTCTATTTGGCTTTAAACTGAAACAGAGACTACGTGAAGAGTAAAAATAATTAACTCTATATTACTCTGTATTAATACTGACTAAACATTACTCATAAACTATTTCTAAAAGTTTGTGGGCACCTTCATATGGTAAAAAAGCACCTACTTAATAAAAAACTCCATAAGGACTTAATCTTACCAAAGAACTACATGCAAATACATTAACTGTGGCAAAATAAGCCCCCCCCCCCCCCCCCCCCCCCCCCCCCCCCCCACACCCCCCCCCCCCCCCCCCCCCCCCACCCCACCCCCCCCCCCCCCCCCCCCCCCCCCCCCCCCCCCCCCCCCCCCCCTCCCCCCCACCCACCCCCCCCCCCCCCCCCCCCCCCCCCCCCCCCCCCCCCCCCCCCCCCCCCAAAAAAAAATAAACTGAGTTGCAGGGAGACTGAAAGGGTTCAAGATGTAATGGCTAATTAACTACTTACCTAATACTTATGTACCTAACTAACTCACAAATTGAAATTGATGATATAATGATCTAAAATGCATTTTTTTAAACTTGTTAATATTCCTGTAAAGCTGCTTTGCAACTACAAAATCCAATGTTAAAAGTGAAAGTAATATACAATTGAATTCATATTATAGTCAATATTTAAATATTACTCTAGGTGGTAACATTAAAGCAAGCAGTAAACGACTCTCATTTGAATAGTAGATTAACTGTTATTTATGTTATGTAAAACCTATGCTTCCTCAAATACTATGGAACAACTATGTAATAAATATAAATAAAAAAGTTATATGGTTCAATCTTGGACTGCTTCCTAGCCAGTGTACTTAAGAATTTAATTGTGGCGTGTTACCCTTTAAGTCTGATTTATATGCACATTTGTGCACATGCCAGTGCACATTGGAAAATTGATTTCCCGATATTTAGCCTAATAATAATTAATAATGATAATTGCCAAATAATTCATTATTGCTATCATGGAAACCCACAATGTGTCGCATCTTTTGAACATCTGTACCTTTTCTGTTTTCTCTCAAAGATGATGCGTCACAGTCGTTTACATTAATTGTGTGTATATATAAATATCAAAATATGCTACAGTTGCATGCATACACTTCAGTATGTTCTGTAGGTTTCATACCGCAAATGGGTTAATTGATATTAGATCAAGACATAATTACAATATATGTATATTAAATTGTTATTAGATATGAAATCATATCTAATTAATTACTTATTGCATTGTTGAGGTGTCAATAGAAAATGCATGACGAACAAACACTTCACTTAACAGTTAACTGATGTAAATATAAGTAAATTTGCATAGGTATACTGTGAAACTGTATATGCTGTTTACTTGCATGTGAAAGTGTGTATTCATGTTATTGTGTGTACCTCTGGTTCATCTTTCCATGGGTAAACACTGATAGCCAGTTTAGGGAATTTGCTCCATCTTGCCTTTAAAGCAGCAGATACTCTGGGCCTGATACCTGGAAACTGAATAATTAATTGCACTCTATTAGACACCAACACCATATCTGAACTGCACTAAGGCTAAATAATACTAGTAATATTTTAAGCAAATGCTTTTTCTATGTAATACTGAAAGTGGGTACATTAATTCTGGAAATTTTTACGAAACAGTGATTTCATCAGTGAAGTTCTGGTGTACGGATGGTGTACTACAATATCATAGTGCTGCACCTTGCTGAAGATCTTTTACACCGCAGTTCTATTTTGAAGACTGAATGTATATCAGCTTATCAGACATTATAATCAGTTTAAACAAATAAATTATTCGCCACAACTTTGATATAAAATTATTCAACACACTGTTGACTTTCATTAGAAAACATTTTTACCCTTTGTTCTGTCACATAACTGTAACGGTTAAATATAACATCTTTATATTTCAGGCCATATAAAAAAATAAAATTGTGTAAAGATTGTTTTTTTATTGAAATAAATCATTATCTTTTCTATTGACTATAAATAATTGACTATAGTTAGTTTTATTGAGGTTAGAACTGAAATATCCCACATTAAAACGGCCTGGACCAGCACTATATTACCACAGCATTAGCCTTTTATTGAAAGAAATCACAAATGATTTTTAACAAAAATTAGTGACAGAATTACCAGCCAATCAGATTTTGATGTTTAGTGACAGTCCGCCCAGTGCTACCCCCAACAGGAATTTCCAAATTCCACTTACAGCAATCCTATGTATTTCCATACATAGCCATGTGGGACATACTAAGCAGCATTAAGCGACCATCATTTGAATAGCTGATTAGTAGATCACATCTGAATCTCAATTTATTGTAGCGACAGAATTACCAGCCAATCAAAATTTGACATTTAGTGACAGCCCTCCCTCAAGGTATAAGTTTTTGTGCACTATTTCAAAGCTTGCATCTATGAGTGCTTTGAGTGGCTAACACCAAGCACAACAAGCTATTTTGTTGCTCATGTTGTTTTTAATATGAGTAAAGGGACACAGAATGACTCTGGCTTTAACAAACTGAACAGCTACACGAAATCACCTCTTGAACATTAAGAAATATGGCTCCAGGCGCCATATAATGTCAGTCGTGCGGGTGGACATTATAAAATGTTTTAGGATGTCTGGGGTAAATTTGCACAATAATAAGAGCTTTATAAAATGAACCTCTGTTTCTTGATTAATGTGTATTTGCCCCGAATACTTGTCTACTGACCTGTCCTCTATACTCTATAGTAGCATAACTGTCCATCTCATCGTTGGCAAGTAACTTGGATTCTCTATGCAGAGTAACAAACAATAAATAAGCATAACAAATAATAAATCCAATAATACTACATATTATTAATAATATATAAATAATACTAAAAAAATATTTTAAAAAAGGTCAACAAGCCTTTTAACACAAATTACATTTAAAAAAAAGAAAAAGATACCTGGTGTTATTTCCAGACACTTACTTAGCTGTGCGCTTTCTCTGTATGTAGAGGAATATAACAGTACAACTGACAACAGCCATAATGAGGATCACTGCTACACCTACTGCAGTGTATACTACATCTGTAACACATACAGAATTATGACATATTCACACACACACACACACACACACACACACACACACACACACACACACACACTTACCTGGTTCAGTCTTAGCAATCACATCTGATAATGTGGGATGAATTGGTTTCTGCAGTACATGGCAGCGGTTGCCAGTCCACACTGAATTACAGCTGGACAGGAAAGAATTGAAATATTAGTACACACACACACACGGTAGCCTTGTTTGCACTGTAGGTTACACTCTACTGTTAGTGTTAGTATTTTTTGCAATGCATGTGTGTACAGTATGTGTAATTGTGTTACCTACATGCACACAGGTCCATGAATCGCCACTATACACATTCCATTATTGAGACAGTAACCAGGGGGACACTCTGTAAACCAGACATATGGTTAACACACCGGAACACACAACACATAACAATGCAACAAAATCATGAGATCATGCATGCAGGGCAACAGATAATATGTTAATAACATATTCAATCATATTTTATTATAGTCCGTCTCTGAAAAATTTCATGGCAACTTGCAAAGATTACAAATCAACAATGCTTAACAAAAAATAGATGAGGTTTCACAAAACTGTTTTGGAAACAGTGACTCTGGGGTGATAAATTATGTCAGATCTTCTTTGTCTTAAAATCGTTTAACAGACTATTCCAGAGTCAGTTCACTAGAGTCAAACTTTAGATCAAATGACAAGCTTTAGTTTATAACTTAGTGTGTTCTATTGACTAAATAATGACAAATGCTTTTTAGATATTTTCATTATAAGGATCAGCAGTTTTAGATATTTCGTTCATTAGTCTATTGATAAACTGATGCCGTTTATTGTACCTACAAATCAGTGGCGTGCAGCCAGGGCCAGCAAAGCCTTCTCTGCTGGCCTAAACACTATCAGAATCACTGACCTACATTTACAACCTTTTTTGGCCCACCACTGCTACAAATAAATAAAATAAGTGACAGTGCATAAGTAAGTTTTAAGCAACTCTGCATATTTACTTGAGAGACAAAAAAGTATTTTGCTTTACCGTAGCAGCTGGACTCGTCTGAGTTAAAGGCAGGACAGTCTACAATTTGGTCACATCGGTTGCTGTGAGAAATACAGCTACCAGTCTCCTCACACACCAACTCCCCGATCTCACACTGCACGACAGCTGCACACACAGAGGGTAAAGCAAACACAAAGAAAATTGCTAGCGTTTACATTTTGTTGCTGTTTTATTCTACAGTATAACTTTATTATTTATCAACGCTTAGTTCCTTCTACCTTTTATATTAGTACAGTAGTTCCCAAAGGTTTTCTGCTGAGCCCTCGAAACATTGTTATTCATTAATGGTAATTAACACAAATGGAGATTGACAACTTGCTGACAAAAAAGTCACTTTTAAAGTAAAGGCATATAAAGTAAAGTCTGCAGCTTCTACTTTGTTTTGTTTTTCTGTTTTCAACAATTAGTATTTATTTCCTTCAACAATTATTAGAGAAATTTCTTGTGACTGTGTTATTTGAGCTGACTTTACACGCTGAACATGAGCAGTACAAAAGCGTTCGTATGGGCTATAAGCAATTCAACGGAACACACTTTTGTAGAGTGGAATAATAAGGGAAGCGTCACACCATGCAGTGAAGATGGCTAGATGGAGAGTGAAAAGGCGTGGCATGGCATATATTTTCAGCTCGATTTGTTTTTTTTTTATAAAAATCTGCCGATTTCACACTAGCCTTTTCACGCCCCCCTAATTATAACTCTAGTGCAAATGGACCAATATGTGACTACCAATTAGCAGATATGATCTGGATTCTTGACACACTAGCAACCTTTGAAATGTAGTGTCTGTGGCAAAGGTAGATGTGTATCACACATAGCTTGGGTTCTCAACTCTTTTTACCTAAACCACTTTATGATTTCTGCATATTTACAACCATTTACCTAAAGTACTGCTGTTTTCACATGTAAAATGCCAAATTGCACTAGTGGTTTTAATATTAATATTTAGTAATTCTGCTAAAATATTTATAAATCTATTCTAGTTTTCTGCGACTTTCCTTGCACTATTGTTACCTCCTTAAAAGCTGAAGAAAAAAATTATGCTAAAATCACAATTAAACATTGACTAGATAAGCATGGTCCTCTGTTACTGTTGCTGCTATCATTGCAGTATTATGTACATTATGTACCACCCATGTAATTTTTGTAAGACGGTGCGTATCTTACGACATCCATATTCGTCTTCTCCCTCAGGACAGTCTAGCACACTGTCACAACGTAGCAGAGCTGGAATGCACATATTTTTGGAACAACTGTATTGCGTGTCCTCGCAGTCTGCTTGTGGTGGCACAGTCCCGGGTTCCAAACTTCCACAATCCTCCTCATCTGAACCATCCACACAGTCCGCTTCTCCATCACATCGCCAGATGTGGGGCACACACTCCAACAAATATACACACTGAAACTGTTCCAAATCGCATGTCGGGGGGATTGGGGTCACAGGAGCTGTTAAAAAGAAAATACAGAATGTCAGAAAAATTAAAGCAAAAAGTATAATGCCTTTATTACTGAATGTAAACTATATGGTCAAAAGTTAATGGACCCCCTATTAGCATGCTTGTAAAAAGTGGAAGCACACAGTTGTTTAGAATGTCTTTATATATGCTGTAGCATAAATTGTTTTCTTTTGTGGAATTCTATAAACCAAACAGTGTTTCAGCATGATAATGCCTCTGTGCACAAAGCTCATAGAGACATGATATGTTATGTTCTTTACAGATTCCTCACCTCAACCCTCTGAAACACCTTTGAGATAAACTGAAACACAGACTGAACCGCACACCACCTCACGCAACATTAGTGTCTAATATCATTTCACTAGTTATTTTGTGGCTGAATAAACAAATCCTCATAACCACAAGTCTTACAATCTGACGGAAAGGCTTTTCAGGAGCGTGGAGGTTATTATACAGTATGAGTAAGAATAAGACTAAATCTGGAAAAAAGATGTTTTAAAAAACACACATGGATGTAATGATCAGGTCTCTAAAAACTTTTACTATCTGGCGTATAATGAGGCGTAAATATTATATATAGCATAAAGCCACTTTAAACATGTTGTTAAAAATGAATAGTACAATTAATATTGTATATTCTTATAAATATTTATGTCAAATAAAATATTTTTAAAGAGGCAATTCACCAAAAAAAAAAATGTGAAAAAAAATGACACTGAAGGTATTAAAGCGAAAAAGTTAAGGTGCTTTACCTCCTATAACACACTCCTGGGTGAACGAAATGTCATCAATGGCGATGTCTGTCCACTCGTTTCTTCCCACCTCTGCCTGAAAACTCACTCTGAATGGATGAGGGTTTGACAGCACTATGTTCCCGTAACGCCACCCATTTCCATGGTCCCCACTAGCGGCCCACATCAGTAAAGGAACACCACTACTGCCCACTGTGTACACCTACAGATTTCAGAATTAATCATTATTTTAAAAAGCAGGAAAACTTTTAAAACGTAAATCCTATAAGAATTTTTACACCTTTAACCCATTAAAAAGAGCTTAGACATTTAAATTAGAAACAGCTCCAGGTCCTTCTATTCAAATCCCACGTTTCTGGTAAAAGCAATACTTTGTACACCAAGAAAGCTGTGACACCTAAAAAACATAATGTTAAATATATAGATGTATTAAAATGTCTTAGAGGCAAATCATTTGCAGAGAATTCCTACTTGAAATATGTCTACTCTTAAAGAGTGCCCTAAGAGGTGGAGGTGAGGGGAGGTCTGCTTTTATTTTTTGCCTTGAGGAAGTGAAAAGCATGCTCAGGTGTGTCCTGAGGTCATGTGACAAAGCTTTTGGTCATTATTCATTTAAAATGTTAAATGCTTCCTATCATTCATTAATTTATTCATCTTCTATACCCGCTTATTTCCTAATTCAAGTGGATCTGCTGTAGCCTATCCCAGCTACCTCTAAAAGGGCAAAATGCAGGAGGGGGTACATGCTGGACAGTCTATCAAACACTCACTTGCTTCCAGACAGTTTTGCATAATTTTGCCAAGCAGGAAAGAAAGCTGTATCTTTAAAATTCATTGAGTTACTTTTATCAGCAGTCACATCATCAGTGACCCAGTTCCAAAGAGCCATACTGTTCATGTGCATGTTATAAAACTATATCTGACAGATAATAAGGTGTTCTTTGGGTCATGAATCCTTTTCTTTTCTTTTCTTTTCTTTTCAATACTTTTCACCTTTCATTGTTTTGCTGCATATTGGTTTTATCTGTTCAGAAAATCTGTAGTTGGCAGTATATGAACTATCTGTTTTCAAGTGTCAACTGTGGATTGCATTTTGATGTCTGTGTTAATTAATGTTTTATTTAGTATCTGTTGTAAAAAAGATATATTGAGATAATGTTTTGTTTTAGAATTATTATTTTAGTGTTAATAAATACAGGATTTATACTTATTCCAAATCAACGGAATTTAATCTAAATGGGGGAAGTGGTAGCGCAGTGGTTAAGGTGTTGGACTGCTTATTTAAAGATCAAGGGTTTGAATCCCAACATCACCAAGTTACCACTGCTTGGCCCCTGAGCAAGGCCCTTAACCACCCAATCGCTTTGTTTTATGAAAGAGATAAATGTAAGTCGCTCTGGAAAAGGGCGTCTGCCCATAATAAAATTATGTGTTACAAATTTATGAAACTGCACCTATCTGTTGCGTGCATCATACTAAATTCATGTTTATCTTTTACCTTTACCTTTAGGTTTTGGATGTTATCTATATGGTCTTGTCTGTACACACACACACACACGCACCCATGTGCACACAAGCGCACACACACACACACTAGTATCCTGCGTAAACTATTGTTTAGTCTACTGTATACTTTAGACCACTGCATGCAATAAACCATCTCCTTTTATCATATCAAGGCTCTTGCTCGTCTGATTTTGCAGTCAGCTAACTTCTGATGAAAGATCTGAACACTATTTGCTACATATTTCATAATACCACATAATGTCCACTTACACAAACACATTACAGAAGAGTATAATTTATTTCTTCACATATCCCAGCATGTTAGGAAGCTTAGGTCAGAGCACAGGTCTAGCCATGGTACAACACCCCTGGAGCAGAAAGGGTGAGGCTTTGTTTAAGGTCCAGCAGAACCCCTGACCCGTAATACAATTTGTGGTACCAAGTTGTTTTTCTGATGGATTTGTATAGCTTTTTTAAGCCTAATGATAGCCTTCTGTCCTGAATCCCATACCAAATTCAAGTTCAACACCTGAGTTAATAAGTTATCATGAGTAAACAAGCCACAGAGACTTTATCAGAGACTTACAGACACATTCAAGAACAAATGAAAGACAAAGAAAAGAAAAGAATGTTGTGATTCAGTGTGGTGAAGGTTGCTTTAAGGTCCAGTCCAATAAGTCTCCCGAAAGCAGCCGTGTGTGCTGTTATATACTATATTTAGATATTTTCACAAATCTGACCTGCTGTGTTGTGAAGCGTAGACCCTCATAAGCACACTTGTGACAAATTCTCTGTTATTTTTTATACCACTGGCTTTTTCTTGCGCTTTTTATTAAAGATTAAAGTCTTGCCAGATGTTTTTATTTCAGGTCAGGATCATACTGTAGTGTTTTTTTTATCTATTCGTAAGACATGGTTTATAGTTTGCTTTACTTTTATTGCCACCGCTAAACAGAATATGCCTTCATTACAAACATAATATACTGGGGCATCTAAAATAATAAGAATATCATAGAAAATGTTTCCCCACCTCAGTTGTCTGCCCAGAGATTTTAAAGTATTTTAAGCTTCCATTTGCTGACAAGTTGTATGGAGATGCTGATTTTCTTTTCCAGCTGGATTTGGCACTTGCCCATAGTGCCAAAACTACTTAGAACTGGTTTGCTGACTGTGGTATTACTGTGCTTAACTGGCCAGCCAAATCACCTGACCTAAACCCTATAGAGAATCTATGGAGCATTGTCAAAAAGACACCTGACTCTGCAATACAGATGAGCTGACATTGAGGCAAGAATGAAGCAGAAGGAGCCCCAACCGAATATTGAGAACATACTGTAGATAAACATACGTTACTTAGAAGTTTGACATTTCTGCATTATAAATTATTTTTAGCTTATTTAAAAATATTTGCCAAAATAAAATATATGGCAGTTTAAAGGTTTTAGTTGAATTGTGGGGAAAGATTAATGCTGCACCTGTAGCATAAAGGATATGGTGTTAGGGTTGAAGGGTTTTTAAAACTACTGTAAATTTATCCAATTCTCAAGATGCACTATTAAGATTACTCCTTCTGATCACCCTTATGATCTTGATGATCACCCTCAATCACATCCTCACCCTCAGACCCCTTAAAAAATATCTCCTCTTTATTTTTTGCACAAATATAATTTAAAAATGTGCTTAATAATGTAGCTAAAAGAAAGAAGACATTTTATTCTAAACATTTTTAGTTAATTAATAAACGATTGACGTCCAGCTGGTGGAACCACAGAAAGAAAGACCTTAAGAGTTCATTAGGAATTTAAGACACTTATTAATGAAGCAGTAAAGAGAAGAGAAGAGCCTTCATTAACACGGTTATCAATCCTTGTTTTTTATTTTATCACCTCTGCTTGCCTTTTCCTCATTACATTTGTCTTTCTTACCTTCAGTGTGCCCATTTGATTGAAGCCATACATGTGGAACCACAAGCGCAGATGGCAGACACCAGCACTGGCTGGAAATACCTGCTGGGTGATCATACGAGCGACATCTCCCTCCCGCTGCAAGCTTGAGTTCACATACAAGTAGTTCCCTGCACCATCTCCCGGTTTACAGACACAAATACACAAGAGAGTTTCATTAGAGACATAAAATTGCCACATAAAATATAATAATTGTACTTTATGTACTGCATCGTGATAGAAAAATAACCTGAAGGAAATTCAGTTCGAATTCATTTTTCACAAGTGACGCTCTTTGAAGCAACAGAACAACATTTTTAAAGTTTATTTTGAAATGAATAAAATCTGCTTGGGTGGTTATTATGATAAGAATTCCATAAAGATTGTGTAATTCTTTTAATTTACTAAAAAAAATGTCAATATCCTATCTCAAATCACAGTTCTTTTTTAACAGTATGTCTTTACAGTTACTGTCTGCAGTTTGCTTTGAAATAAAAACAATTACATTAATATCTTTTTTGACTGACGTAAGAGACTCGAGGACATGGTAATAATGCAGTTATAAGATGTATTATTTAAGAAAAACTGAATAATTTAAACTTATTCCATAATGTGGGTGACAGGTTTGTAATTTTATGTAACATATTACTGGGACATAAGACATTACTGTAAATTCTGATAATGAAATTGTTCATTCATTATTCTATATGACTTATATATCATTATTCTATATGACTTATATGACTTATATTATATTGTCATATGAATATTTGACATATTTTATAGGAATGTATTTCTGTAGGTTAGCACATTGAGTGAATGTGCCATATACAGTACATTTAAAATAATGATTTATAAAATATGGATGGCAAATATAAATGCAATTACATATAAAAGGGTTTTTAAACTTATTTTGGACACCTTGTGCGCTTGTTAAACATCTTATTCCCAGTTTATTAACCTTTTGCTGTTATAAGTTCAATTCATTTTTTTATTTATTTTTATTTGTATAGCGCTTTTTACAATAGTCATTGTCTCAAAGCAGCTGTACACAATCAAAGATAATTATACAATGTGAATAAAACAGAAATCAGTTTGTCCCTGATTGTCCCTGCTGAGCTAGCCGAGGGCGATGGTGGCGCGGAAAAACTCTCTGAGATGGTAATCAGACTCAGCAGAGAACCCATCCTCATTTGGGTGAAAAAGATTTGTAATAGATTTTGGAGCATGACTGTTCCTATGGCTTTTCGTCAGGTGAGGTATTCAGTGTTTTAGTTCATCCCAGAGGTGTACTGCATCCTATCTGCAAACTGGATTTTATTGCCATGCATTATGGGTCTATATTAAAAGTACATTAAACCCTAACTATGCCAATTACTCTTTTGCCATTGACAGGTTTTATTATAATTTTAATTTTTATGCTGCTCAACTCAACCATTTTACTCTTTTGTGCTTTCAGGCTGATCCTGATTACTACAGGTTACTATAGGTAGCACAAAACATAAAACAAAGCTTTAATACCTTTAATACTATCTTTAATAATTCATTAATAACCATGAGAACAAAAAACTATCTAACGAGACATTGTCCATGCTGTCGTTATTATATTTTCCATTCTCTTAGTTTTATAGTCTTTTTAATGCTACCTGCACTACATGTGGAAATAACCTTCATCTAGTCTTTCTGAAAGGCCCATTTTATAGCTAATCTATAGAATTAAGACATAACTGTATTCTTAACTGAAATTCATAACAAGAATAAATACGTTTTTTAAGTTTGCCCTAGTTGTAACACCTACCAGGGCTGTGATCAGTGGATGGTCCTGTTGCTTGATGTTTATTGCTGTTTCCGATCTGCCAGTCAAAGTCATCGTCCTGATCTTGCACTAGCTGACATGCTGCCTCCCACTGATCCTCAGGCATGTTGAAGTTGCAGGATCCTGCTAGGCTGCCTGTGAAGGATAAGATGGACAATATGCATTGCTTATATAAAAAAGACACAGTTTTACTGCTTCAAAAGCAACCACTGCTTGTTGTAATAACACTAACGAAGACGCTTTCCGCATCACTGGCAGTCTTGGAAAAAGGCTGTGAGTGACGTTAAGTGAATGATATGTGACTATCAGAACGATTTCAGGATTTTGCAGCTCACTGATTATGTTGGTTTTCTGGGAGACACGTGTCATGCTTTTTTAATATGAAATTCATGACAAGACTTATTTGTTAGCAGAAATGTAATTCTTTTTTCATTTATAATGTATGGTTGCACGAAGATTTCTTTTTTTTTTTTTTAGCTATATCTACATTCCACACCACATGATGCTTAAAAACATATATAGCATATATATATTTAGCATCATGTACATAGAAGGAAAGACATGTATATGTTCTTATACTTTCTTTGGTATCTGACTGAAACAGTAAACAGCAGTCACGCCTCAGTGCTTTTACTGCACACAATAAAGGGAGTTAGCTTGGTGTGATATACAGGTGCGGCACTACAGCCAAAAACTGCAGAGAAAATCCACTTACTGCAGTCCAGCTCATCAGATCCATCGGTGCAGTCTGGTTTATTGTCACACACCAGACTGGAAACGATACAGTTGCCATTGTTGCAGACAAAGTCGGTGGCTTCAGGACATAAACCAGGAGGCATGTTACCTAAAATATGGAAATTTAGACACATCAACTAAAGCACATACAAACAAATACATTGCTTTCTTTAATGTAAGGATCCCACATGAAAAAATAACATAGTATACTTAAAGACTTACTACAGTCAGATGTAGTAAATTGTAGTATAGTGTTGTAGTATATTACAGTATTTACTACATTTCACTGCAACATACTATAGTTTTACCTCTTGAATTGATAAACTGTAGTAAGTCCTGTAGTATAGTTTACGAGTTACTTGAGTAACCCTAGAAGAATTTGATCAACTGTATCATATTATAGTATTCGCTAAAGTATTAAGTTTGGTATAGTGTTTTAACTTCATAATTGTATATGCCAAACTGATTCCCATTTCTTCCAGACACCTATGCCAAATCTTTAATACGTCAAAAGTTAAACAATGCCGCTAGGATCTTTAACAAAAGTGATCAATGAAAATAAATGGTTTTTTTTATGATTTAATTTTTGTGTGTGTTGCATTGATACACTTTTTGTTCTAAGCTGCGCTGTGAAGGTTATTACACATACATTATAATATAGTTATAGAAAATGTACAAATGAATGTAATAATTTGTTCGTTTTACTGTAGTAAAGTCACTATAACAAGTGTAGTAGAATTACCACATCATTGCAATTTACTGTACTATGGTATAATTACTATAACAATAAGGTTAATACATATTGCGATATTTACCTCAGGACATTTTACGACATTTTATAGTAAAGTTACTCTACAATGCTATCGTTTTTTCCCTAGATGGGATCTTATTAATATAGATTGCTAATTTTATAACTTAAAATGTAACCCCAAACTTACATAAAGAACTATGACCTACTAAGATAAGGAAATCTTTCTAGGTGCTTTTACCGTATAAACATCAGGGAACAACTGCAAAGTAGATTTTCTTGCCAAATGGCCCCTTAAAGCCCAAACTATCAGGTGTTCATATGCTATTTTATATATCCGAGATATAAAAAGATGCCTCTAGAGATGCCTGTTTGCAGTCCAAGATTCTCCCTTTGTCTCTCTTTAAATCTCTTTCGTTCTTTCTCTCTCTGTCTCTCTCTATCTCTCTCTCTCTTTCTCTCTATCACACACACACACACACACACACACACACCAGTGAAATTCACCATTAGCTTCTCAGAATCTGTGCAATTTTTTACATCAAAACTAGCATGGATTCTGCTTCAACACATTAATCATTATCACATTATACATCAGTACTTTACAGGGAATAATTGTTCATTGCATTACAGAAATTTGTAACAATTCCATTATCCTTTGTTTTCCTTAAGCAAATCACACAAGACCCTAGCATGCTTCTCTGCCACACCGGAAAACACTGAGTTAAGACAAAAGATCACAACTTCAGAACACTTATGATCTCAAAACTCTCTAAACATCAAGATGATACAGTATTGATGATGATATTACTAAACGATTCAGGGGTTAGCAAAGAAAAGAAAGCAATAGCAAGAGACAATTATTAAAATAACATACAGTTTGTCATGATATTACAGTTTACATTTTAAGAGCTATATGAAAACTGTTCTTATATTTAGCAACAGCAAAGCATTACTTCCTTTACACATATTAGGGAACAACAAAACAAATACTAAAGAGTGCACCAAAGATCTAAATGCTGTTTTTATTATGCTGGGAAATGCCTACAACCAGACAGGTTAAACAAAGAAAAAAATAAATAGAAGATTTAAGTGAAAAATGGGCAATGCACATAAATATCTAAATGATATTTATTCAGCACATGTGCAGTTATTGCTGTAGATGTATTTCTGTGTAGATGTTAGGTTTTGGTTTCTTGTTTAATGTTTATTGTTCCTTGTTCTTTGTTTGTTTTATTCTTTATGTTTTGAATTCTTGTTCTTTGTTCATACTTTTCAATGTAAATGTTAATGTCTTTATTTATACTTTACAAGCCAGTGAAATTCTTTTTTCACATATCCTATCTTAGTAAGTTGAGATCAGAGCGCAGGGTCAGCTATGATGCAGCGCCCCTGGAGGAGGAAGGGTTAAGGGTCTTGCTAAAGGACCCAACAGTGGCTGGCTACGGTGGTGTGGCTTGAACCCAGATCCTTGAACCCAGATCTACCTGGTCTTTACATTAACAACTCAGCGAATTAACCATTGAGCCACCATTGCCCCCTTTGTTTACTTCCTGTTTTGTACTTTGTCATGTGATCCTCGTTCCTCATGTGCTACTGTTTCGTGATCTCCTTGTCCGTGTGTCTTGTTTTCATTGGTTAGTTTGGTCGTGCTTATTGTGTTCAGGTGTCTCTCATTTAGTTAATGTGTTCCCTGTTGGTCTTGTGTGTGTCTATATAGCCCGATTGTAGCCTTGTGTGTTTGTGGATGATTGTTTGTATTCCACTGCTCAGTGAGTCTATGATTATGCTAGGGCTCATGCCATTACATGTCATGTATTGTCAAGTCAAGTCAAGTTTAGTTCGGTTGAGTCTAGTCAAGTCAAGTTTAGTTTATGTTTATGATTTGTCAATTCTGGGAATAAACTGCCCCCTTGGGTTCCAAAGACGGAGTTTATTACAGTAGAGGCAGAGGTCGAAATGTAACTTCATGAAATGATCAGCTATAACTTTAATACTATAACATTAGTTAGATATAACGTTAATACACAGGTGATTATGTATCATAAATAACACTGATCCTTTTGTGACAAGGTTGGGATAGCAGCAGGTAAAAAAAATAAACAAATGCGTTGGAAGCAGGACAAATAGTCATGCATATGAATCAAAAACCAAATCCCAGAGTTTGGATGACTGAGCAACTGCATATTCAAACCCGCAAATGATATGGAGTGTTCCTGGTAGGCAGTGGTAAATAACTACCAAAAGTGGTCACACGAAGGAGCAATCAGTGACAGGGTCATGGACGGCTGAGTTTAACTGATCCAAGTCCAAAAATAGAGATTGCACTTAGGACAAAATTTACAACTGCAAAGTTAAAGTTTTAAGGGTCATTAAAACCCCATATTTCAAAGTTATCTAACTCAGAATTAAAAAAAAATGCAATGTAAATGGTCGTGGATAGAAGTAGAAGTGCAAGCAGAAGTGGGTGTGGCAGGGGAAAAAGGGGGAGTGTCCAATACCAAATCTCACTAAAAATCATGGATAAAATGTGAGAAAATGCCAAATTTGAAAAACTAGCAAAGTTAAACTCTGCAACACTCACCAAGCACAACCTGCGTTGATAAGCAAGGACAAAGTCCAACATTTGCCAGTTCTTGTGGTTCACCAGAGAAAAATGGTTATACACACAAAAACTGTCAATGTGTTAGAAACTAGTGGCCAACCAACCGCCCGTAGTCTAAATTCCTAAGATCTCAAGATTTTAAAGCCTGTCTTGAAATCTCTTTTAAAAGCTTTCGTGACTGGCACGCTTCAAAAAAATATATCACAAAATCAAGTATTGAGGCTTAAGAGAGCCTAAGTGTTTTTTCCAACAGCTAATTAAGCAAGTGATGTGATATTTTATTAAGCACTAATCAGAGCTGTCTAAAGAGTTCTGCTGGTCAAGTCGCTACATGAATATTAATTAATAATGAGACTTGAGGGAAATTAAAAGCTGACACTTCATTTGAATGTGCTAAATGAACTTTCAACAAATGTTCCTGAAATGTTCGTTTAATCACACGTCTAAGCGCCATTGGGAAAGCTTAAGTGGTCTGTACATGGTTTTTTATTTCACCTTGAAACTTTCTGCTTCATAGCGATGTGTGTTTTTCTTTTGGCAGAGTGGATCAGGTAACGACTTAGGGAGGTGGGGGGCTTTCTGCACAGGGGCTGGAACAGTATATGTGCCTCTTAGATCCAGTAAACTAATTATTTGCTATAGAAACTGGAAAATGTTTCTGGTATGTGCTGGTAAAATATATGCAAACCTTTGTATTTGATATATATATATATATATATATATATATATATATATATATATATATATATATATATATATATACTGTAGTGCTGAAAAGTTTTACAGGAATGTTTAAACGAATGCTTTCATTTTAAATTAAGGATTAAATCTGGTGCCTGATAAACCTTGATGTAAAGAAGCTTAATAAATGGCACCAGCCTTCCTTGGGCAGCCTTGTGCTGCATTATAAAGTGATTTAACAGGCTTAAACAGGAGGGAAAAACCAAAACTACTAAACTGAGAAGCAGTGATATATGAGGCAGTGGAGAGAGAGCAAGAGTGTATGTGTGTCTTTGTGTGTATGTTTGTGTGTGTTTGTGTGTGTGCTTACTGCGGGAACAGTTGATAAACTGCAAGTCGTCAAGTGCTGCCCCACCACTGACATCTCTTGTACGCACTACCTCAAAAATAAGTTCAAAGTTCCTCAGGTTTCTAAGAGGAACCTCAGCTCTCCTCCATTCATACATCATCCTCTGCTCCATCCACACTTCTTTTAGTTCGTTCTCTGTCTGATTATCACATATCAAAGAACAGACAAAGAACAAAGCTTTACTTAGGATAATATATTAAAAGAAAAAACAAAAAAACTCTATGCACTTGAGAGGTTTGTAAGCTGCTGTTGAGTTTAATTTAGACGTCACCAGACTCGGTCCTGGAGGGCCGGTGTCATGCAGAGTTTAGTGCCAACTTGCCTTAATGCACCTACCTGTAAGTTTCAAGTATACTGAGCAAGACTTTAGTTACCTTGTTAAGGTAGGTTGTTTGGTTAGGGTTAAAGTTAAACTCTGAAGGACATCGGCCCCCCAGGACTAAATTTAGTCACCTCTGATTTAATTGAATGTGTTATTCCATCTATAAAACAGCAATTTGTACGAGATCACATCTTGTTTCTAACACATTTCAAAGCTATTTAACTGTTAACATATTTAACAAGTTTTCATTTAATATTTACACATTCTGCTCATTTCATAGCGGCCTCATTTTTTTCTTTAGCCGATTTATAGTGACTAGAAAAATAGATGTGTAATGTTTTTTTACATTAATAACCATATGTATAAGAAAAAATACAGACCAAACTAAACACTTAAACTAAATGCATGATTTACAATAGCTAATTATGAAAATGGTTTTTTTAACCCCAAAAAAGAAGAGAAAACTAAAACAATCTTGTGGTGAATCATTCATCAAAAAATTCTCAAAAAGTCAGTCCCAATTAATAGACCATTTTACTAAAGCTTGGAAAGATTGGTGGTGGTGGTGGGGTGTTAATTATCCATACAATGTTTTTACAATGTAAAGTATTTTAGTCAGTGTAAATAATTGTTATGTTATATAATTTGGCAAATGCTTTTATCCACCGACACATTAAGTAGTGCAAAATTTAAATGTAATAATTTTAGGAGTTAAGGATCATGTTCAAGGACCTCAAGATGTAAATCTGGATCATAACTCAAAACCTGACACTTATTAGCTAAATAATACTGCTTCTTTCAAGAACCCTATAAAATGTGAACTTCAAAGTCTCAGGAGATCCAATTTAAACATTTTTCTGATGTCTTTGCAATTAGGTACTGTATTACCAGTTCCCCATGATATTAAATCATAGACAATAGAATTAAATGTGGAAAAATATATAAAAGGGAATACTATGATACCTGATGTACATTGAACATTTGTTGTACACTTGCTTATTCATGCAATCATTTAATCATACAGACATGTGGCAGTAATCCAGTTGATCAGAAAGCCTATCCATCCATCCATCCATCCATCCATCCATCCATCTATCCATCTATCCATCTATCCACTTGTCTTTATTTATCCATTCATCTATCCATTCTTGAATAGCACTTATACCACACGGGGTCACAGGGGTCCCGAAGTCAATCCCAAGGGATAGGGTGTCAACTCTTTACAAAGGCACACACAGTTTAAAGAAGCCCACACCATTTATCATAGGTATGGGGTAGAAAACTAGAACACCCTAAGGAAACATGAAATTGAACTAATGACCATTTAAAAAATGTTCTGATTGACTTTGACTGTGTCATAATTATAGTGCCAGATTCATATATTCAGAGTTAAAGAGTTAAACCGTAACTCCAATAATTACTCTTTACAACAACAGTAAACAGAAAAGCATTTCCAAATACTTTTGTTGTTTATAGAGGGTGCTATTTATAATTGACAGCAATAAAAAAAACTCTTAAGTTTCCTGTAACAACTTAAATACTTGCGTGCCTGCTATGATGTTTTTTTTTATTAAATAATCATGAAAAGAAATTTATAGAATACTAAGCTGGCAATTATTACAGCCCAAGCCCTTCTATCATGCAGCACAGGACAGACAACAGGGTAAAAAATGATTGTGCTGTTATGGGCACCTTACAGTTAGTTTATTAGACTGGGGATGTAGAGAGAAACAACATTGCTGTAGCAAAACACAAGTGCAGAGACAAGGCAATGCAGTGCAACTTTACACTTAATCAAATATTAGGTTTGGATGACTAAACAGCATAAGGTAAGTGTTTGTGCCTGGGCACTCTTAGGAAAATGCTCTTGGCATATTCTCTTGGCATGTGTGTGCATGTGTGTGTGTGCACGTGTGTGTGTGTGTGTGTTTTTGGTACAGCAGTCTAAACAACCCCAGAGCCATGACTGTAGTAGATTTGTTTTGTCTGCCTCTGTCAGATCTTAACACTTTGTATATTCATCAAAAATTTACTTTCACCATGTTGGCTGCTTCTTCTGTTGCTTATTAATCCAAAACATCCAAAATGTTGACAGAAAGCAAGAGCTGAGGTAATGTATTTCCTTTTGTATCTCATTTACATGCATGTACACACATTATGGTTGGGTCTTTCATTGTCTCGGGGAGACACTGCTTTCACATTCTCATTTTTATCATGTTCACAATTTAGCAAACACAAATCTTTGCATATATCTAATGTTATTCTGTAACATGAAAATTTCTACACTTAAACACAAGCATCCATACACGCAAACACAGACATTGTCTGGTAGTGTATCTGTCTTAACTGCAGTGCCAGATGGTAGTAGAAGGCTGTTCTGGTGTTTGGGTGACCAGATAAACACATGGGCAAATTGGCATTGCTGAGCTTTCAGTACAGATGGTGCAAACTGAGCTGCAAAGCTACTCCTAAGATCCTCTGATTACCCAGAAGAGGGTCTATTTCTCTGTTTGCACTGAGGCAACAAAGAGTAAATTTGTCCTCTGTGTGTGATTTGATTTAGAAATTCGCAAATATATTTAATATGCAATAACAATGTCATATGATATTTTCTATATAATCATGTGTTATGAAACCTTATAATGTTTACTGTATAATGTTGAAAGTGAAGGATATATAATGCTGTTTTTTTAATTATATGACATGACAATTAATGACAATCTAATCTAATGTTGTTAGTCATTTATATTATAATGTTATGGAAAGTCTGTGAAACAAGTTACTGCCACATTATGTGATGCTGGATCGGCTCAACAGAAATAAAAATTTGTAGCGCTTCAATAAATTGAATGTTCTTGTTATAACTTAGAACTGTTTATAGCAGTGAGGCAGCTGTGCTCTAAGCATTATACACAGTCACACAGATATTTTAGTTCGGAGCAATGAATGTAACCACACTGTTGCAAAAAATTAAACACAGTTACACACTGGTAGCGTATCAATCACACCCCTGCTTCCCTATATAGGAGGGAACAGCACAATGAGTTAAGCTGTTCCAGATTGCTAATAGCTTGATTGATCCCAGACTAGTCACATGACAAAGGTAAATTATACTTTTAATAATGGAAAAAATGGAAGTAAATGCACATATATATATAACTATATAACCTTATATATACTTATATATACTATATAAGTTATTATATAAATATATAATTTATTTTATAAATATATTATTATATAAATATATAAGATCATATAAATATATCAAAGTTATTATATATAGTTATAAGTTATTATATATAGTTATGGCTGAAGGTACAGCAGCTAACTTTAAAGTGTTTAAACAGTTTTACCTTTAAGTACAGACGGATGACTCCTGTTGCTTTGGGGGAAATGTAATACCAGAAAGCCAGTTTGCAGGTGGCGCTGGACTCCTTATATACAAAACTTCTCATATGAGCTTTATCCCCCTTTAGCCCTACTGGAGTAGCTGCCATGTACATAAAGTGGCCTGGATTTAGAGGAGAAAAAAAGAGATAGTGGTTAGTAAAGTATAAATGAGATTCAGAACGGTAGACAGATGCAACTTCTACATAATATAAATCAGCATGTACAGTATCTAAGTATGTAAGTACATCCCTCTAATTTCAGCAAAACATTTTAGTATATCGTCTTGCTGACAATACTATAGAAGAGAATCTTGTATATATTTTAGAGTAGTTAATGTGCAGTTAGTTAGTATAGATTTACTGTACTCTGAAAATAACTCAACATACAGCAATTATTGTCAAAATAGCTGGCAACAAAAGTGAGTACACCCTAAGTGAACAAGTCAAAACTGTCCAAAGTGTCAATATTTTTTGTGAGCACCATTTTTATCTAGCACAGCCTTAATCCTCCTCGGCATAGAATTCATCAGAGCTGCACGTGTTGTTGATGGGATCCTCTTTTTGTGTGCTTCGCCACCTTCCGCTTGCGGATGCCCCACAGGTGCTTAGGGTTCAGGTCTAGAAACATACTTTGCCACTTCATTACCTTGAACTTTAGCTTTCTCAGCAAGGCAGTTGTCATCTTGACAGTGTATTTGGGGCTGCTGTCTTGTTAAAAAACTGCTGTTTGGCCCAGTTTTTTTAAGGGAATCATCTTCTGCCTCAGAATGTCACAGTACATGCTGGAATCTATGTTTCCTTTAATGAACCGCAGCCCCCAGCACCAGCAGCACAGCTTAACTCTAGACAAGAGACAAATTTCTTGGTACTCCTTTCCAGGGCAACACCATCAGCCCCAAACAAGTTTATCTTAGTCTCATCAGACCACAGAACATGGTTCCAGTAATTCATGCTCTTGGACAGGTTGTCTTCAGCAACTGTTTGTTGGCTTTCTTGTAAGCCAGCTTTAGAAGAGGCTTTCTTTTGGGATGACGGCCATGCAATCCAACTTGTTGCATCGTGCGGCGTATGGTCTAAGCACTGACAAGCTGACCTCCTGCTTCTGCAACCTCTAAATTAATGCTGGCAGCACTCATGCATGTGTTTTTTAAAGCCAACTTCTGCACCTGACGCACAGCATGAGGACTCAATTTCTTTAATCGACCCTTGCGAGGACTGTTCTGAGTGGAACCTCTCTTGAAAAAACCTATATATGGCCCTGGTCACTGTACTGTAATTCAGTTTTAGGGTGTTACCGATCTTCTTGTAGCCTAGCCCATGTTTTTGAGGAGTTACAATACGTTTTCTTAAGTCCTCTGAGAGTTATTTGCCATAAGGTGCCATGTTGATCATCCAGTGGTCAGTATGAGTGAATTGGACACAAAGCACCAAATTTTAAATGCGCTAATATAAGATACACAAATTAGGAAACACTGGACTGTCTATCAGAGGGTACAATCACACAATGGTTATTTTATTATTGCCAAATATCGCCTGCAGTGGGACTAACCTGGAGTAACTGAAGAAAACTACTAAAGCATGCAAACATCACACACAGGCAGAAATCATAATGCTTCATTATGCGTGGCTTGTGAGTGGCATGTTTTCCTCACAGCTAAAGCACCTGGGTAACTATTGTCATGTTATGCACTGTCACCCTAACCCTCTCTGGCTTGTGATTTCACCTATGCCGTGTTTTTTTTCTGATTTTAGACTTTGCTAGTGCTTCCTGACTTGTATTTCTGTTAAGCTTTCATATTCCTGTTGATTAAATTTTACACTGTGCCTATGTTACTTGTAATTATTTGTAACTGTTCCAATACACTTGCCGTATTTGTCACGATTTAGTCATTACAACATGATATAATTTAAAACTAATTTTACCAGTGAACATGTACCAACTCTTAAAAGGTCCCACAGTGTAAATGCGGTCTATTTAAATAACCATTACAAGTATGATGCGTATTCTGGACATAAATATTTTAGGACATAGAATCAATTTCCTACCATTTGCATTCATGAGAGTGTGATCATATGGTGGTCTAATGCTCTGGGCAGAGCCAGTGTCCAGCATTAAATCAAAATTGTCCGCCTGAGAGCTTTTCCAACCGCAACGGCCGTCTTCGAATGAGCAGGAAGTCCCACAGTTTTTCTCGTCACTGTTATCACCGCAGTTGTCGATAAAATCACATAGTTGCTCAGGTTTGTAACATTGACCGTTATCACACCGAAGTAAACCTAGTGGACAGAAATCTAAGGACAGACAACAACAAATAAAGTGTGTTATAATGTAATGTAGGGATGCACAATATAAAAAATTTTAACTGATAACTGATAATCAAGTCTTTCACATGGCTGATACCGATACAGATACTGATCAAAAGAGTTGTTAATTTCATATTCTAATATTTACATTATCTACAGTTTGTGCAAACAGAAGAATGGAAACCTACCTATATTAGCAAACATCAGTCCTGATTTTTTAACTCTTGGATCTATTTTCCGAATCTATTAATTGGATTATATTTATATATCGTATTTATAAAAACTATGTAATTTTCAGCCAGATAGCTCATCTGTTCGATAAATATTGTGCATCCCTAATAGAATGCAATGCATTGTGTAACACAGTATGAAAACATGGAAGAAATGTTGCTTAAACGTTGGAGTATTAAATGGGAGCTTTCTGTAATAAGTGAGCAAAATAATGAATACAGTTTTTTTACTCTGAAGAGCTCAAGGCCAGACAGCATTTTTAATTCTTTAAAAACTAGAATTTTTCCCCCAATGGAATCACTAAAAGCTAAAAATACAACACTGAACATGTTCCAGTATGTTTATGTTTAAGATCAAATCTACACACACACACACACACACACACACCAATACACTGGCATTAGATAACTGAAAAAAAATCTGAAATATTGATGTGGAGAAGTTTGGGGCTGTCGTATAAATTATATCTCTCATCAGGGAATAACTTCAGTGGCTCCAAAACAAAGAGAAAATAATTAAAACCCTAAACCTGAATCTGATTGTGAAGTATCAATATTGAAGTGATGTGATGCTAATCAAATCCACATAACTTTGTGCGGATGAGGGCTTTAAACCATGTTCAATATTCTGAACCAAACATTGAAACCTGTCATCTCTTTAGCATGACAGTAGAGATGCTAATACACAGACGATCATTTAGCCATTATGCTGTGAAGGCAGTTGAGCATCCTTGTTAAACATATTCACTCGTATTTAAATTTAATACCCAAATATTCAAAACAAATGGGTAAAAAGTCAGCAGCATGCAAACCGGAAATGACTTAAAATTGTGTGGAGTTACTGAAATTTACTTGTTGAATTGGAAGGTTTTGGATCTAGTATGGAGAAATTTGTTGAGTTTTATCCAAATAAAGCTCTAACAAAAGTTGATCAATCTGCCACAGTCCGAGTTTAGTGCTATCTTTTAAAATGATACGTCAAAGTCTTGAGACTACCAATCCACACGATTTCAGGCTGAGACACAGTGAAAAGGAGCAGACAGACAGAGTCTTTGTTTTCAGAAAGACCACACACAGGCCAAGTCACAGAGTTACACAATAATATGCTTGAGAACACACACACACACACACACACACACAATACACAATAAGCCTGTGGTGGTACAAGAACATTTGTTTTCATTTTTCACACCCTACGATCTTGTCTATCAATATGAAAACCCAGCTACAGATTGGAACATCTTTACCTCCTCATTCTTTTATTCGCAGTCATTCTTTCATCAGGGACAATCAGGGACAAACTCATTTCTGTTTCATATGGATTTTATAATTTTTTTGATTGTGTACAGCTGCTTTGTGACAATGACCATCATAAAAACGCTATACAAATAAAACTGAATTGAATTGAATTCTGCTTTAGTCCCAGTGTGTAAATACTGTAAATGAAAGGATGCTCAAAATAGCTTTTTACATAGAAAGTCATTTCGGGGAGACTAACACCGAGACAGACCTGCTAATACAAAACACACTCAAAGAGAGAAGTGAATCGTTAAGTGAAATCCAAGTGTAAACGCCAAACCTCTGCAAGCCAAAAACACTAATATAACTAATATCTGCAAACCTTTAAAATTTACATTTTCTATACCAGTGCTTGTTTTATCTAGTTCCCTTACTCCAGTTTACATGTGTCTTTGAAAACTAATAGCTAGACTTTTGTATGGCTTTGTTTTCTCAGCTATTAGCGAGAAACTTCTCCGGGGCGAAAAAAAAAAGCAGATCAACTCGGAGAGAGGAAGAAAAGAGAAAGAGAGTGTCTAAGAGTGTTGTATAGAGATAAAGTAGTATTATGTGTAATCAGAAACCATAGACAGCTCAAGAGTAAACAAATAAATATTGCAGTGAAAAGGGACAAATATTAGATTAAAAAACAAAAGATTATTAATGAAAGTCAAAGATTTGAGTACTGATAGGAAATAAATTGCCTGAGCCTTTATTGTGGGTGTAAAAATACTAATTCAACTGTACAGACGTGTTTTGCTAGTGGAAATTGGCTATAATAGTTTTACTCTGATCAACCAATCAGAGAACAGAATAACGCTGACATCATTGTGAGCCAGCCAGCTAGCTGGCTCTCAGAGAAGAATTTGAAATGTGATTGGACAAGGCAACAGTCTTTAACCAATAAGCAAGCTGCCACCTTGTATAGTTTAAGTTTCATGGGACAGCACTACTGAAGGCTCTGGGCAGATTAGATTAACATGGCAGCACAGAGAAACTAAAATTTGATTGGACAAAAAATCTAACATAGACATACACATACTGGAAGCAGTGCAGTCGACAGAAACTCTATGAAATAAAGAGAATAAAATGTTGGGAATTAATTAACACAATTCAATGGAACAAATATAAGAATTTAAGTTGTAATGTAGGCCATCTTCTGATATTGTTTAGGCAGCAGAGAAGGCCTTGCTGGCCCTGACTGCCCACCATCCCCACAGTGCATGGTATTTGAGTAAACATAGCAGACGTATGGACAAAAAATGAAACAAAAAAGTCAGCTGACAGAATAAAAGCATACCAATGGGTGGAGGATTTGGCAGGTTTGTCTTGTGATCAGGGGTAAAGAGACAGCCTGGTGAGAATGTGATGTCATCAATGCTGATGTCTCCCTTTCTGCTTCCATCCAGCTTGCCCTCAAACATGACTTGGAAGTGCTCTTTGGAGAAAAGGGCTACTTCCTGTCTGATCCAGTAGTTGCCCTGATACCCAGTCAGGTTAAGGAGGAGGGAGAGGGAGGACTGTGTAATCATGTACACACTCAGAGTGCCAGCGCCCTCCCCAGACATATGCAGGTAAAACACCATCTACAAGAAAGATCATTGAGAGTCATATTATGCACACTCATTTTGAGGAGTAACCAAATGTAATTAAATGTGTGCTATGCAAATGTTTATTTACTACCACAGCCAATTTATTGTCTAATTAAAATATCCTTTCTCTCGCTCCCTCTCTCTCTCCCTTTCTCTTTCTTTATCAGGATGGCAGAGTGCAATTAATTAGTTTTCTAAGTTCATCTAAGGATAAACAACAGATCTCTTCCAGGTGGCCAATTTTTCTATCTATCTATCTATCTATCTATCTATCTATCTATCTATCTATCTATCTATCTATCTATCTATCTATCTATCTATCTATCTATCTATCTATCTATCTGTCTGTCTGTCTGTCTGTCTGTCTGTCTGTCTGTCTGTCTGACTGTCTATCTATCTATCTATCTATCTATCTATCTATCTATCTATCTATCTATCTATCTATCTATCTATCTATCTATCTATCTATCTATCTATCTATCTATCTATCTGTCTGTCTGTCTGTCTGTCTGTCTGTCTGTCTGTCTGTCTCTGTCTCTCTGCCTGTCTGTCCATCTGTCTTTTATCTATTTATTTATCTTTCTGTCTGTCTATCCATTTCATAGTTTAGCTTTTTTCCCACTTGATCATGGTGGGGTATTTATTTTAGGAGAAATTACCCCTGATATCTGACCTTGCATTTTCTGCTGCTCTGGCTGAACATTGGACTGGAAATTCGAGCTATGTCTCCAGAGGACTTTGAAAAAGAGTTTTCCTTAAACAGGTAGTGACCCGAGGAGGTGCGCATGGTGTGGTCAGTTGCTGGTCCTTTCTCAAATGCAGGTATTCTTCCTGCCTTGATTAGCCAATCAGAATTGTCTGTCTTCAGTTGCTGCCAGGTGCAAAGGTCAAATTCAAAGTTACAGTGGCTGTGGAAGCCCCCTGGGAAAAAGAGATATGAATGAATTAACACACAGACACAGAAAGACATACTTATTTTATATGCAAGGTGTAAATGTGTGCATTACAGCTCCAGATAAGTGTTTTAATTAACCCACTGGTTTAGTCTATAAACTTTAAAACAAATGATACAATCGATGATATTAATAAGAAACATATATTAGCAAAAGCCTGTAATGTTTAGTAAATCGCAAAAACTACAAGACAGTGAAAAATGTGAGAACAACAAACATGCGTAGACCAAGAACAACAAACTGTATATGCTTAAAATTACCCACATGTGACACAGATAACAAACTTGAGACAAAAAAAAAAATAAGGGTAGAACAAACTGAATGCTTGCAATGACTGCATTTTGGCAGACGTTCTTATCCAGAATTACTTGCAATCATTTGTACAACTAAGCAGTTAAGGGCCTTTCTCAGGGGCCCAGCAGTAGCAGCTTTGTGGCACTGGGAATTGAACCCATGATCTACCAATCATCAATCCAACAACTAAACCACTGAGATTTTACTTGCCACAAGAAAAAAAAATAACACAACTATCATGACAAAATAAAAACATTACTTAAATTAAATGTAATACTTTAGATTAATTTGACAAATTTTCACATAGTAAAAACTACATATAACATAATCAGTCTTATATAATCAAAGATTTTAGCCTTTTTCAGTGCCAACAAAGTTAAAATGTAGAATTTTCTGCTTTTTAACGGATATATAATTGTAATATCTTACTGCATATGTAGTGGTTCTCATCTGAGCCGTCACCACAGTGGTCAATAAAGTCACATAAGTTATCCTCCGGAATACAAAGCCCATTAGCACATGCAAACTCAAACTTGGTGCACGGGACACCCATGAAGATTGGAGGTGCACAGTCAATAAACTCTATGTCATCAACCGCCACATCACCCATGTAGCTAATGCCTCGCTTACTACGGAGGATGACCTGAAAGCACCACATACATCATTTAAAATAGACTTATAACAGTTCAATAGTTACATTTCTATTGTTCAGATATCTTATATGTTAAAAATAAATACATATGAATTTTTATTTGTAGGGTAAAGACATCTTAAGAATTTTAGTCTAGTTAGGTCATTTCCACATCTGACAAAAAGACAGTGATAATAAAAAAGAATATTATTAAAAAATCAAGCAGGAAAAAGAAGCTGATAAGCATTTAGACCTAACACACGTAGTGTGTGTGCATAAAAGACACTTCAGCATTGCAGGGAGCCTATGAAGAGCTTTTCAGAGTGAAGTGGGCATTAGGGTGTTGGATTGAGTATGGCATGAAAGTGTGTATGTTCCTGCAGATGTTTTGGGCTTTAATAAGAATGGTTAAATATGTTATGTGAAGAACAAGCTGGGAATGTAATATTTTTGATTTAACGTCAGATCTACTCTAATGTTTTATCTCAGAATTTAATCAAACACTTACACAAGCTTGCAGCAGAGCAGTCTTCAATGCCCAATTTTGTGTATGTCTTTTTAATTTGTATACTTATATATTTTAAGTTCATTGCTTTGTCGATTAGCAAAAATAAATATTTTTGTATATTATACCAATGTATACGCAACACACTTGGGATGAAGTTCTTACAGGGTATAGTGAAGTGGGTAGAATTGGTTAAGGTAGGGTATTTTGGGGCTTCTGTGGGAAAGGGTGAGATATATAAAGGCTTTGCTGCAGCACATTAAACAATATGCAATAATTGCACTGCGTTTTCGTGTCAGGGTGGAAATATTTGAGTGTCAGTGTTAGAATCATTATGGAAATATTTTTCAAATTGCCTTTTTACTTATTCATTCACTTTTCATTTAATTAACATAATAGGACCATTAGAACTATGAACAGTAATAGGGTCCATTTTGAGGCAGCTGGTGTACCTGGGAAAAAAACTTCATTATTATTATTACAACTAGAAGTTAAACATGTCTTCAAAATTTAGACTTATTCAGAGCTTAAATTTATTTCATTTATACAAATGAGCCATTTGGGCTGTATGTCCTTGTTCAGGGGTGGAGCAGTGGTAATTTGGTGTTGTAAGGAATGAACCCCACAATCGTTCAGTTAACAATCCAACACCTAACCACTATTTTCCCTTTATTTACTTAGGTCATAAACAAAGAGACAAACGATAGAGGTGTGACACTGTGGTCTACTGTGTCTGGCCTGCTTTATCTCTAAAGGAAGTTCAGGAAGTAAGGCCCAGAGGTGTCTTTAACTCTTTCTAATCCACACAATGTCGGGAAGCAGGAGATGTTTCAAATAAAAACAATTTACTGTACTGGTTAGCATTGTTGCAAAATGGTCCCAAGTTTGTATCCTTGGCAGAGGCTTTTCTTTGTGGATCTTGCATGTTCAGCCTGTGCTTGTGTAGGTTTACTTTGGGTACTTCAGGTTTCCTCCCACAGTCCAAAAACATGTATGTTAAGTTGATTGGTTATTCTAAATTGCCCAGAGCAGTGAGTGTGAATGTGGGGTTGTTTGTCTGTATGTGGCCCTGTGTTGGATTAGAGACCTGTCCTGTGTACCACTGCCTTTCGCCCAATGAAAGCTGGGATAGACTCCAGCAGATTCCTGTGACCCTGATTAGGAATAAGCAGGTATAGACAATGGATGGATGATATTAAAATGATGAGATTACTGTAGAGTGTGATGTTGCTAATTATTTCGGTGTTCTAATACCCATGACCTTTGATAAAAAAAGAGTCGATGTTTGGGGAATCTTGCGTTTTTAGCCAAAGTTTGCAACTATTTCAATACGTCTGGCAGTATTGATGTGCCTTTAATGGGCTCATCTAAACTCTTTATTATCACCTGCTGTAACTCCTGCCTATATTCAGGGTTGGTCAAGTGGTAGGAATATTTGGATTTCACAAATAATCCACATTTTAGATTTCACAAATAATCCATACCTGAAAATTGTGGCGGATTCCAATAAAAATTTTGCCAAGCATCCAGCGACTTCCTTGGTGTCCAGTTTCATACCACAGCTCATGTGTGACATTTTCAGACTTGATTAAAACCTACAAACAAACGAATGTGAACAGATACAAATTAGTTTAATATTGGTCACACAACCTAGAATAAATTCTAATAAAATTATAAATTATGAGAATAACAATACATAAACTGTGATAAAAGGGTTTCCAAAATAATAATATATATTATTTTGTTTGTCTACTAAATGATTTAATTAAGACATTGCATTGGAAACATTTACCTGTAGTGTTCCCACAGTGAAGCCATTCATATAATACCAGAATTTCATGGTGCACTGGGGCCCTGTGGCAGTGATGGGTGGGGTTATAAGATCAGACACATGTCCATATCCACCATTAGAACTGTCAGCATAGATGTACCATCCTTCTGCTGTGCCACTTTAACCAACACACAAAGATATATACAGTGTATATATACACTCTCACAGAAAATTTGTCCACAAAGGTGTGAAAAGATTTAAACTTACAGTAATAATCTAATGAATTTTACCATATAAAAAATTGTCAAAAATGAAATTAATGTGGATTTAAGATCAAAATATGAACATAAGAAAATATTACTCTTCTAATAATTATATCTGGATGTGATAAAGTAGATTGGTGATCGACAATTGGTAGATCACCAATTGTGGATGGGGAAAATGCTAGTTCAGTGTTTAAGGTGTTGGACTGCTATTTGGAGGATTGTGGGTTTGATTCCTAGAACCACAAAGTTGCAAGTGCTGGGCCCCCGAGCAAGGCCCTTAAACCCTAATTGCTCATTGTATAAAAGAGATAAATGTAAGTTGCTCTGTATAAGGGCATCTGGATGAATGCGGTAAATGTATGAATGTAAATGTAATTGTTCCACAAAACAACTATACAGTGTCTCAATGTAATAAATATGACTGTATATAGAACAATATTATAAATATACAGTACAATCATGCAGGTACTTACAGTGTATGATCATTAACAGGCCTGTGATTCTCCTCCCCATGATATATAGTTTCTCCTTGTCCTATTAGCCACTGAAAAGCATGTAGTGGAGGTTTGGGGCTGTCCAGATTCCACCCACATAAACTTCCACCCTCGAAATTACACCGTTCCATCACTAAAAAGTTTCGAGAGAGAGAGCAAGTGTATGTGGAAAGAGGATATAATTGGAGTGACTTATATATATATAGAACTGAAGATCATTACTGACTTACCACAGCCCTTTTCATCAGAACCATCCAAACAATCTTGTCTAAAATCACACACTTGATTCTGGCTTACACACTCCCTGTCAGTCTCACACACAAACTGGCCCAGTAGACAGCTATGAGGAGGCACAGTGGGTAAAGTGATGACAGGAGCCATAGTGCTGGCTTCTATAGAAGAGAGTACACCTAGACACAAAAAAAAGACATGTGATCATCCAAATTTTTAAAAGTACTTGGATAAACACTGGTTTAAAAGTGTGTTTATAATAAAACTATTAGTTGGTGACACATTTACCCTCATATGGCTCACAGCCCAGAAATGAGAGGTCATCTATTGCTATATCTCCTGTGAAGTCATCCCCCACTGTTCCCTCTACAAGAATCTAAGAAACATAAATAAATGAAAAGGAGTAGAACATTTTGTTTACACATCATTGATAATTTAACTTAAGGAGCATGATTGAACATGATTATAAAATTACTGCATTTTACATATCTGCAGCCATCTATATGGTTAATCCAATCTCGGTCAGACAAATATTTCTTTTTTTATTCAAGTGCACATGCAACATATTTACACCTGTCAAACAAAATTATAAAACAAGAATCAACACAGGAATAAGGTCTAAAAACAAGAATAGTGTGTGTGCGTGTTTATTGATCTAAACCTAGCTTTACAGCTTTAGGGCAGAGATCACTATATTACTGATATCACCAAGGTTATGCTGCTTAAAGGAACATCTAATTATAGTGATCAGGCAAAGGACAAGGCTGTGTGTGAGTATGTACAGGAGGTTTTACATTTACAGCATTTGCCAGACGCCCTTATCCAGAACGACTTACATTTATCTCATTTATACAACTGAGCGTTAAGGGCCTTGTTCAGGGGCCCAGTGGTGGTGGCTTGGTGGCGCTGGGAATCAAACCCACAATCCTCAGGTTCGTAGTCCAACACCTTAACCATGAGCCACCACCTTTCTTTGCCTAATTCTGAGTAGGTGAGAGCTTTACAACCTAATTAATCATGTACAGTGAGTCAATAAAATCAGTTGAAAAGTCATAGACAAGGGAATTAATACAATAACATAGTAATGCTGTTATGTAAAATATTTCAGCCTCCCAGCATGTTCATTTACTATCCATCAGTCAGTGTCTGTATGATAAAAGTATATTTCACAATATAATATTTATGATGACATTTGGGCATAAGCTGAAATTTCACCTGAAAGGCGCGCGCACTGTTGATGTATAGGGTCTTTCTGTGCCAGAGGTTGCCTTGGTCACCATGGCGAACCCATAGCATTTGGCCACGCCCACTGTTATAGTTGCGGATGTAGACAGCTAATCGGAAGATGTACTGGCCGAGCATGTGGTAGTGAAACCTGAAGACACAAGTTGTCCGAGAGACTTCTCCTTTTCTGAGAGTGGGGTTAAAAGGTCTACTAATAAGCACAGCGGTGTCTTTGAATTGCTGAGGGGCAGATGACTCAATGTAGAGGTAGTGTCCACTCACACTGGACCATGTGTGGTCTTTAAAGGGGCCAGTGTTAGGAGTGGGAGTGGGTCCCTGGATCCAGGTCCAATCAAAAATGTCATCTTTGTCCTGGGTCCAGTTGCATAAGCCATCCTCAAAACTGCACATTAATTCAGTGGCTGGAAAAGCAAGGAGAGGTGAGAGACTAACTAACTTTATCAAACCTCAAAAAAAGAATATATGTCACATATAGCTGATTGAAAGGATTTTCGTAGCATATTCCAGCTAAGGCAGTTAGGAGCAGAAGTGCAAGGTGAGCCATGACACAGTGCCCTAGGGCAGAGAGCGTTAAGAACGAAACAATGGCACCAGGACCTTAGAGCCTGTACCATGGATTAAAATAATTAAACAATAAATAACAATAAAAAACATACAGCAGTTTTCCTCATCGGTTCCATCACCACAGTCATCAACAAGGTCACACAGTTTAAGACGATCAACACATGCTCGGCTCCGCTCACAATGGAAGTAGTCCGGGTAAGGGCACTTGTCCATGGGCACTGGTAGTGAGCACTTGTGAAAAATGATGTCATCCAGTGCAGAGATTCCATCATACACACCCAGACTAAGTTTGGAAACAAAGATCTGAAAAGGCTTGGTTTGGCGTCCAAGCTGCACAGTTACTGGCTGCCAAAAGTTTCCCTGATGGTAAAATGTGCGCCAAAGAACTGTAAGGTTCTCCATGCCATCAACTTGTAGGTACATGTTGGCTGCACCAACTGACCTACCAGCAGTGTAATGCCTGCAACCGAAGTATCAAACATCAAAATTTAACTACATACATATACAATACCTACAAAATTTTTAAAATATGATGTCTTGGGTACCAGAAGGTCATTTTACAGTCTGGACCAGCATGCTGGAATGTGGGACTGCGAAGTAAAGCACGCTGGGATAAACTGCTGCTGTTCTTCAGGGCTAAAAGAAAGTGTCCTATAACAGAGAAAAAATGTACAATGTACAGACACTAACGTGTGGAAAGTCTAAATCATTGATGGATAGATGCGAAAGCAGAGCAAGAGAAACTTTAATGCACCCTGATTTATTTAACAGCATTATTAGATATAAAGGGTTAGGGAGAAACACTTATTACATTATAATCCAATAATTATTAAACAAGTATTAATATTTACTTAGCGAATTGTGCTAATTAACTATAACAATATAAATAATATAAATTATTATGCAGAATTCATTCAAATTACTGATATTATAAGGAGTTTGTTTAGAAACAAATTAATCAAAACTTTTATTTAAGTCTATAATGTAGGTTTAGGCATTTTGAAAATATTTATGTAAGTATAGATATTAGGCAGCACGGTGGCTTAGTAGTTAGCACTGTTGCCCCAGAGAAAGAAGGCCTGGGTTCGACTGTGAGGCAGGGATTTTTCTGTGTGAAGTTTGCATGTTCTCCCTGTGCTTGTGTGGGTTTACTCCGGGTACTCGGGTTTCTTTCTTTTTTTTTTTTTCCCACAGTCAATAAACATGTATGTTAGGTTGATTGGTGATTTTAAATTGCCCAGGAGTGAGTACGTGTGTGGGCTGGGATAGGCTCTAGCAGATCCCTGTGACCCCAAATTACGGAGTAAGCGGGTACAAAAGATAAGAGAATATATATATATATATATAAACCATAACAAAGGATAAACACTAAATATCACACAGAAGAGTGTCTTCCATGAACTATTGCTTCAATGCTGGAAGCACACAGTTGTCTGAAATGTCTCTCTTTGTTGTAGAATTATTGATGTGCATTATTTCTTTACTATAACTAAAAGATACAAATAATGCTTCATGAATAATTGGGGTGTTATGGTCGAAGTGGAAGAAATCAATTCTTCTTCACAGAGCACTAATCTCAAACTCACTAAATACCTATGGGATGAACTGAAATAGCCCAATTACTAGAAATCATTTCCTGAAGAGTGGAGGTATTTATAACTGTAGAATTGAGATTAAATCCGGAATAGGTTATTTAGGGGTCCAGATACTTTTGTTTATATAGTTTACTAAGCTTAAAATAACACATATTGCTGTCTATTTTATCTATGTGCGCTTACCAGTGCTTGAGTTGGTAGAGTGGTCTTTTGGAGGTGCTTTGTATTGTTGGTCTGCAGAGGCTACTTGAGGTGAGCTTCTTGCCCAGTCAAAACTGTCACCAGGTGCGTATTCATGCCAGCCACATGCATCTTCCTCGAAATCACAAGATGCAGCTGTAAAAACACCCCCCTCCCCCACGTTCTCCATGAATTTCTAACTAAAGCATTCCACACAAATATACTGAAATGCAGTGAATAATAGAACCGAGAAATGTCTTCTTTTAAACCAAGCATTTTAAATCCAATATAGTGAACTTTGCATTTGAGATGAATGATACTCACGACAGCTGGCCTCGTCTTCTCCATGGGGACAGTCCAGAGTAAAGTCACACACTCGCGTTGTATCCACATGTACCCCTTGCCCACAGTCGAACTGAGAAGGGTTTGCAGAGGAAACATCCCTTCCCTCTGTTATTTGGAAGATCAAATGTAACACATTATACATATTTTTTGAAGAGCAAAATGATGGTAGAGCAAAATGATGCTTTACACTTAATATTTTGATGTACTATACCTCAGTGCACTTTGCAAAATGTAATAACCCCTAGAGCTCTTTTAAAAGATATTTTTGCCTTTATTGATAGGACAGACAGAGAGATGAAATGACCAAAAGGGACCCAAGCCGGAATCAAAACCGGGTCACCGGTACCTTAACCCACAACACTACGGGGGTGGCCATCTGTACAGTCTTTTTAACAGCATCTACTTAGTACAATTCTTCAAAAAAGCATCTTTTCAGAAATCTAGAAATGTTACCTACGATTTACCTCCTTAATAAGCTAACAATGTATTGTTTAATTGTTGGTATATCATCAATGTTTTAAAATACAGTGGTGAAATAGTAATAACAGCACCATAGAAAGTCTTGTTCAATAATTATTTTATTACAAAATTGATGCTAATTGACAACCTGATCAGTTGTCGTATCAGTTTAACAGCCATCCATGCATATATTTATTTAATTATCCATCCATCCACCAACGTAGTTAGTGGATGTAAAGTGGATGTCAGTAAAAAACTGATGGTTAAGACACACTGCTAAAGTGTGTAATCAATCAATCTTTCATTTATTAAGACTGTGCATTTGTATTTTGTTTCCTTTTACATTATAAAATCAATAAGCCTGGAAAATGCAATGGAGTTATTTATGGGGATAAATAAAACCGAGCTCATGTTCACGAGAACATATTTCTCAGTGGCAACACAGAGGACAAGGTAAACTGTAAAACCAGAACAAAAATTACGACTTGTTATAACAAAGACAGATTGAAAATGTCATTCATCTTTATTTTTGCTCTTTTTAATTTGCACAATCAGCACATATAAATATGAACTCACTTACTTTGTCTCTCCTTAATACATCCAAACAGTATTTAATACTTGTATTTTGTATTACATTTAATGAAATACTCTTCAGTATACCATTTATCCACATATGAGCTGCTGTCTTAAATCAGATTCTAAGCTCTTTCATATGTACAATATCAGCTTTCTCTTTTCTTTTTATTTTTAAATATGATGAATAATTAGGCTGAAAAGTAATCGATCATTATGTTGTGTAAATGTTTTTTTTTACCTCTAGTCAATACACAGCCTGGGCTGAAGGACAAGTCATCAAAAGCAATAACTTCATCAGGGTCACTTTTGCCGTGCACTGTTCCATAAATTACTACCTGCAGAGTTATTAACTAATATATAAGTCCAATTTAGACTCAACATTTGGCATTTTATACCATTTTGTGCTTTTTATTATGCTTTATATCACAATAACAAATCAATAAATGAGGCTAATTTCAAAATATAACATACATTTATAAAACTGGGGAAAAGCATCAGTTGTTTTACAGCAGTAACTTAACCAGCTAAAAAAATGGTTAATTCTTAAACATATATTATTCTTGTAAAAAAAAGGATATTGTGTATGCTTAATTTTTACACATGCCTCCATAAGGCCAGTCTACTGGCAGAGCCTACTGGTAATAATTAATTAGTTTTTTGTTTGTGTTTTCATGCATTTGCTCGTTTTCATGGACCAGCAGTCTCTATTGGTTGCGGTCATTTCCATTGCGTTGTAACTTGATTTTGTCGTGTTGAGAACTTAAGTTTGCTTTTTAAATTACTTTACATTGTGGCTTGTTCGTGTTGTTTTTAAGCTTATTTCCGTTTTTTCGGCTTGATTATGTTGTGTTATGTTTGCTATTTGTCGTTTTGTTGTGCACTACTGGGTCCCCTTAGTGATCAGCAGAAATTTGTTGACGATTTTAACTAAAATCTAACTACACATTAAAGGTACATATTGCTCAATAAACAGCTTTGCAAATATATACACATGTACGCGTACCTGAAATTCTCGACTCTCTCTGAACGCGACTGATGTTCTCAGCCAGGGCTTTGTGAGTGGCTCAGACACCGATCTGGTCTGATTCCAGATTCTTCTCCATTCTCCTAAAGGTTGTGTTTTTATTAAAACCACTAAGCCACCAGTCATCTGGCCCATGTGATAGTAGAAAGTGACCTGCAGGGTATTGAGGAATGGGTTCCAACATAAGGACACAGACGGTAATAAAGAACAAAAAATTATTTTACTGTGCTTTAATGTATTGTATATTTACACTTCTATGGATTGAAGCAAGTACCCTTTAGCTATAAAGTAGCAGTTCCACCCTGCTCAACATTAGCAGTATCTAAATGTAATACTAATACTCTTAGGAATTTTGTGCATTTATATATTTATCAATAATGCATCAACGCTTTTAAGAGTTGTGTTAATTTTAGACAACTTTTAGCAGAATTGTTGTAATTTCATAAATCAGTGCAGCATTTCCAGATCTTTAAAGTTGCGACATGAAACACAATGTGAAAATCATTCTAAAATAATGTTGGGAGTGAAAGTATTAAACCATGTATTACACATTACCATGCAGGACTCTGAGGGCAAAAATGATGGACTGAATATTTCTGCATAAACTGTCTCTCCAGTTCCAGAGTGCAGGAACAAGTAGTGTCCTAGGTTTAAAAAAGGAACGTTGATTGATAGGAACACAAATATCTCTATCATGATTAATTATTTTGGCACAGATTGCAATAAAATGTATAAACACATTTATTACTTCAGATAAGTGATTTTATAGAGGGTGCACACCTGCAGGGTTGCCATTGTGGTCTATCAAAGGTCCAGGATCAGTCAGACATGCACCTCGATTCCACAATCTATCAGGGTTTATTTGTAGATCACAGAAGTCTTCTTCAAAATCACATCTTTGGAAATGGCTACCTGTCCAGGATCATTTTCATGAAACAATGGATTCACAGCATAGACTAATTTGCCCAATTTTCTTTCTAATCTATGATAGCACACTGGTCTATGTTTAAGCAACATTTATACCCCCTAAACATTATACGGAACAAGGCTTGCAGCTGTCTGGTAAACTGATGCGGGGAAAAAAAAAGGAATACACAACCATAACTGTCTTTTCCAAACTGGTAACACAAAATTGCACACAATTGTCTAGGATGTCTCTATATACTGTAGCATTAAGATTTTTCTACTCTGAAACTAAATAATCCAAACAATATCCCTGTGCACAAATCCCCTAAACTCATTAAAGAATGATGTAACCACCTATGCGGGAACTGGAACACAGACAGCAACCCATACTTCATCAACTGACATCATTTCCTGATCTCAGTCATACTATTGATCAGGGTTTTTTTTATCCTTACTATCGCTTACTATCAGGTAATAACTGACCTCTGATGCTAGGGTGATGCTAGGGTGGTTAGCATTTTCATTTCAGCAAGTCAAGCTTTATAATGATGAAATGTGACACACTACAAGTTAATACAAAGTATAATATAGAATAACATATTTATTAAAAAAATAAAATTAAACTTATTTAAAAATAAATTAAAAATAAAACGCTGGTTTGTGAAACAGAATTTGATTACAATTCTTTTGTCTGCATATTTTGTCATTCTCAAGAATGACGAAGGGTAGCCAATATTAATCAAGCTTTTTCTTAGTTGCTAGATTACATTTACTATAAATGCAATCCTTGTTTTTAATTGTATTTATTTTTTAATTATGCAGCTTATTCAATAACAAAAGGGATCCATCCTCACAAATGTATAGCTAACAGTAACAGTTATACAGTATATAACCATAAAATTACTTTTATCCCTATTCAAACCCAATTCACAAAAAATAAAGGGAAAAAACAGAAAAGGGTCGTTCTAGAATTCTAGAATTTAGCATAGAATTCCAAAATTTATAAAACTAATTAACAAAGTCTCTGTTTTTTTTTTCCAAATGTAGACAAGACATTAAATCTTTTAACCAAGAAAGGTTAGCAGGAGGACATCAGGATTTCCAGTGTAGTAATATTCATTTTCTGGCTACCAATGAGTTGAAAGTAATAATATCGGCATAACGCTAATTAAAAAAAACATTAACAGGAGATACTTTAATATTGGATTTATAAGGCAGGGTCTAACTGAAAACCAAAAAGAATTTAGTGCATGTATGATCTGCCAGAGACTAAACTTACAAGCACACTTTCAGGCACAATGTATCATTAAAATATATTACAAATATTAATGTTTACTGCAACTTTAAGCCTATGTACAAGTCATATGACCACATATTTTAGCTTTATTAAACAGTGCTATGTACATGAACTCTATGTGGATACAACACATCATATACTGTACGTGTGTTTTCTAAAAAGTTGGAAGCACAAAGTGGTCAAGAATTTTCTTTGTATGCATGACTGTAACTTATTCATTCACTGTAACTAACAGACCCAAACACTGTTTCAGCATGAATATGTTCCCATGAGCTCTATCAATAATTTTTGCTTATTTTTAAAAAATGTGTAGCTATTCTTGATATAGTTATATTAACTTTCTATCAGATGTATATAAGTATTTAAAAGCAGAAAGACTAGAAGGTTGTGGCTAAATAAATATTTTGACGGTATTGGTTTGAACATGAATATCGTTATCATGATCCACAAACAGATTTAATTCTGACAGTGTAAGCAAGTCTTGCTCTTAATGATATTGTGTCCCACCTTTATTTATTAGGAATTTAGGCAAAATTGAAAGCTAGTCTTTAATCGAAATTATTGATAAAACACTTATAAGTTTGCATAAACATGTTTCCATGTCCAAAAGACACAGCCGAGATGTGAAATACAATAATAAAAGCAGTGCTGTGTGCGATCTTAAGCTTTTCCAATGATGTGCAGTTTTATAAGGAACCACTCTTTTTCTGCGCCATAAAATGCAGGTTTTCACATTACACCGCATTTAAAAGCATCTTAAAATAGGGCTGCATAATATAAAAATAAATGACATTGCAATATTTTGTTTTTCTGCAATATATATTATAATAAAACATTTGTGGACAATTCATTATTTTAGAATAATTGGGGTGAATATGTTAGGGCCTGCATCTGTATCAAATATAATAGACAAATTATAAGCAGACATAAATACAATAGATGCAAATTTATCTCTTTTTGGAGATTCAGATACAGAAATGTATTAATTAAATGTAAAATCACACTGTAAAGTTCACTGTATAAATTATATTCAATTAATCTTTGTTAAAGTTACAAAAGCGAGTGTTTCTTGCAGCTGAATGAAGGTTTACATAGTAACAAACCTAAAAACAATGCGCAAATGCTAAACTTTCATTCTATTAATAAACTTTGCAATTAATCCACAAATGTGTTCTGAACTGTAAAGCGGTCAATTATAATTCTGACTCGACATTACACATCCTGCAGTGTGACTATTGCAGATACACACATTGCGATGCCGATGCTGAAACGATATATTGTGCAGCCATATCTTGAAATGTCGTTAAGAACATGTAGCTGCTAATGTTTTGCAAATTGTAACAGCTCAATTAAATAAACTATTAATACTAAAACCAGCTACACCAAATTAAAAGTTCGAAAAGTAAGCCTAAAATGAAGAAGAAAATAATTAAGAGTAGGATGTTTAACTTTTAAAAATTAGCTGGAGTGAGATAACCTTACGAAACAATCTTTCAGACTTTTAAGAAATTATCCCCACTCAAATGAATAATCTTATATTTTATAATTTGCTTAATGAATAATTAAGAAAAATAATACATTTTCATCAAGCAGAATTAATACAGGACCAATGATGGTGTTATACTTAAACATAAATCCTAAGATTAACAGCTCATAACCTAAAAATAAAACAACTAATAAACAAATAAAAACCTAAAGACTAACATGAGTAGTAAACTTACAATAATACTTACAGTTTCTTTCATCGCTGCCTTCCAAACAATCCTGACTGAAGTCACAGACATACTTCTCTGATACACACTCTCCTGTCAGGCACTCAAACTCATTAGGCTGGCAGGGCTGACCCGACACACATATCACAGCCCACACTAACACACAGGACCACGCGAGTACTTGCATTGGACTTTCGGCCAAGTAAGTCAAATAGGCATAACTACATAAATTCAGCTTTAAATATACAAACACCTAAATATCTTAAATAACAAACACCTAAACACACAGACTCAATCACTTATAAACTATCACTCGTCAATCTTTCTAAATCCAGAAAGTAATGTATAAATCCTGTAGTCTGGATGTAACTCTGAAAAAGCAATTTACACAAACTAGCCACAGGCTATAAATGACTTTTATGACGGTAACAAAACTGTGTATGGGGAGGCTAAAGTCAACTTGGAAGTCATTGGTTGCAGATAAGTGTGTTGTTAACCATAAAATCTGTAGTCTAAATGGCAGCTGCCCCTGAAAAAGACTTCCTTAATGCACTTTCTGTTCGATTAAAGGTAAAAGAATGGAAAACACCGCTGGGAATGAAGCCACATTGTGTTTGCTGTCATTAGCTCTAACTGCCAGCTCTCGACTGTATTACAAATGTGCTTTTTACGAAATATATCATTTGTACAGAATCAGGGGCTACGGAAGGGCTGGGAGAAGATTTATGGTGATTGGATTGGATTGTACCTTCAAAATACAGTTACACACCTGCAAAATACAGTCATTTATACTATATACTTAAAAAATAGAAAGAATATAAAGGTTGTTGTAAGCTGGATTTTATTTTATACTATAACATGTAGGAAGAATCAGTGTTTAGTCAGATTAAAGATCAATTAAGACAATTTCCACCAAGGTGCGATGCCTCTTTGTACCCTAATGAAATAATCATGTGGTCATGTGGTGATAGAGAGACCATTTTATTCATTTTCAAGTCGTTTTCATGATTTGTATAAACTTGATATAGATATATCTTATATATAGACATCACAGATGATTATATACAATACAATTTGCTTTTGAAGCAATATAGCAAAATATAGAAAATTCGTTGAAAGCTTGTAAAAGTTTTATTTATTCAATTCAATTCTGTGACAGCTATTATTTTTCATTTCATTTTTATTTATTCCCATATACATAAAGCATTTATATTATGTAGTATTTTTTCTAGTTTATTTATTTATAAATACATTTCTATGCAGTCAGTGTTAAATTCAGTAAAGCATTTGACAAACGCCCTTATTCAAAACAACTTTCATTTATCTCTTTTATACATCTAAGCAACTGGGGGTTAGGGGCCTTGCTTAGGGGCCCAGCAATGGTCACTTTGTGGTTCTGAGAATTACACCCCGATCTTACTGAATAGCAGTCCTTAACACCTTAACCATTGCATTACCTCCTCCCTCTGTTTTTCGTTTGCCTAGAACCTTATTTAGTTGCTACTATCACAATAGTGTCTGTGCAGTAAAAAAAAAATCCTACCACATGAAAAAAATTAATTACTGTGCTTTAAATTTGTATGACCATACCTACTAATTCATTTTTCCCAGTGGGTGGGGTCAAGAAAACAACATACTAAAAACTTTTCTATGAGTATATATTAATAAATTATATTTTATCTCACTTGCTTTTATTTTCACTGTGCAATTAAAATGTATTTATATGATTGACAATTCCAGATCTTGAGAAACTAAATAAGACTGAAAATTTACTATAATAAGAAAAACTAATATTTTATGTGGAAATGCTCTAAAGTCAGGGGTGTGTTGTTGGCTGAAAACCATTGATATTAGTTAACATTTCTTGTCCATTTTTTTGTGAAGTGACCTTGGAAATCTGCATATGTACCTTTAATAACCTGTGGTAGCAAGACTGAATTTAAATAATGAAAGATTTGCATATTTTGACCATCAGATACAAAGGATGCTGGAGGCATAGACTTTTGGCCCACAGAAAATCAACATTTTAAAAAATTAAACCAGCCGATTTGGCACCAACAAACATCACACAGGTCAAAGTCACAGAGGTTATTTTTTTTAATCGGATGTTTGGTATAAACATGAACTGAAGTTCTTACAGTGGATTGATAATATCTATATTACCATATATTACCATAATCCAGCAGAGGTAAAAACAAATAGGAACAATAGGTTTGTTTTATTGATAAACAACAGGTTTTTTATTGTTTCGTTTGTCGTTAAAATGTTCTGTATTAGTTCTAAATAAAAGACCCTAATATTTGTACGTATCAACTCTCTAAATTTCTGCTCCATCAAAAGACTGTAAATGTATGTGGAGAAATAGCCCAGCCCAGCCAATTAGACCAGTTCCTATTCTCTAGTTGTTGCAGTTGTCAAGCTCTGTCAATAATGGTGTTAACTTGATTGATAAAATGTGGTTTTAGTTCACGAAAAACACAACATGTCTAAAGGGACAAAGGGATTTTGACTCACCAAGATTACTTTTTGCCTTAGTGATTCAAGCGGATGCCTGACAGGATGTGCTTTTCCTGAATGCCACCTAATAATGATGTCAGTCTTGTAGACAGACCCGACAAAGGAATCCCAAACAGTGATAAATGAACTGATCGAGTCTGACAAACATCAATTTATATAACAGCAAAAAAAAAAAAAATCAACAACTGATGTTTAGATACAGTGAGGTCTGACACTAAAAGTCTAAAACCTTTCTTGTTGAAATGCTGCTATTGTTCACATAATTTGAACAACAGTTTCCATTGAAAATTATACACTGCTCAAAAAAATAAAGGGAACACTAAAATAACACATCCTAGATCTGAATGAATGAAATATTCTTATTAAATACTTTGTTCTTTACGTAGTTGAATGTGCTGACAACAAAATCACACAAAAATTATCAATGAAAATCAAATTTATTAACCCATGGAGGTCTGGACACTCAAAATTGAAGTGGAAAAACACACTACAGGCTGATCCAACTTTGATGTAATGTCCTTAAAACAAGTCAAAATGTATCAAAATGGCTCAGTAGTGTGTGTGGCCTCCACATGCCTGTATGACCTCCCTACAACGCCTGGGCATGCTCCTGATGAGGTGGCTAGATAGTCTGTGGTGCAACGTGGCGTTGGTGGATGGAGCGAAACCCAGGGGCAACCGCACAGGCATATGGTCTCACAAGGGGTCTGAGGATCTCATCTCGGTACCTAATGGCAGTCAGGCTACCTCTGGCGAGCACATGGAGGGCTGTGCGGCCCTCCTAAGAAATGCCACCCCACACCATTACTGACCCCCTGCCAAATGCTGGAGGATGTTGCAGGCAGCAGAACGTTCTCCACGGTGTCTCCAGACTCTGTCACGTCTGTCACATGTGCTCAGTGTGAACCTGCCTTCATCTGTGAAGAGCACACGGCGCCAGTGGCGAATTTGCCAATCTTGGTGTTCTCTGGCAAATGCCAAACGTCCAGCATGGTGTTGGGCTGTAAGCACAACCCCCACCTGTGGACGTCGGGCCCTCATACCACCCTCATGGAGTCTGTTTCTGACCGTTTGAGCAGACACATGCACATTTGTGGCCTGCTGGAGGTCATTTTGCAGGGCTCTGGCAGTGCTCCTCCTGTTCCTCCTTGCACAAAGGCGGAGGTAGCGGTCCTGCTGCTGGGTTGTTGCCCTCCTACGGCCTCCTCCACGTCTCCTGATGTACTGGCCTGTCTCCTGGTAGCGCCTCCATGCTCTGGACACTACGCTGACAGACACAGCAAACCTTCTTGCCACAGCTTGCATTGATGTGCCATCCTGGATGAGCTGCACTACCTGAGCCACTAGAGTGAAAGCACCGCCAGCATTCAAAAGTGACCAAAACATCAGCCAGAAAGCATAGGAACTGAGAAGTGGTCTGTGGTCACCACCTGCAGAACCACTCCTTTATTGGGGGTGTCTTGCTAATTGCCTATAATTTCCACCTGTTGTCTATTCCATTTGCACAACAGCATGTGAAATTGATTGTGGGCAGTTTGATTTTACAGAAGTTTGATAGACTTGGAGTAACATTGTGTTTAAGTGTTCCCTTTATTTTTTTGAGCAGTGTATTATAAAGTAGATTCCACAAGAGTGTGTAAAAGCTGATGATCTATTTTAAATGCATAGTTCAATAAAAGAAAAGTAATAGAAAAAAAATCTGAGATTGTGTACAAAGCAGTGGTCAATGGACAATATCACATATTTGTTTATATTTACACGGGGATCTAATGAAGTACTGCAGAATCCTGAATATTAAATATTAAAATATGAACCCTATAAACATTTTGTTGATTTTAAGTTTAAATGAAAGATGTTTTAAATACGGTGACTTTCAGATTCTACTGTATTACTTTTGTTTCATAGCAGACAGATGATTAACAATATTATTTTCAAGGGTATATCTTAAAACAGATTTATGAGAAACTACTTGGAATTAATCTATGTAAATAGTACAGCATTAACAGTGATCTGGCATAGTTATTATTATTATTATGTTTATTATTAACAATAAAAACAAATGGATTTTGTTAGGGTTTTTTTTGCATACGTTGCGCTCTGGGTGACCAGGGTTTGATTCCGGCTTGATTCTATCCTATCCTATCAATAAAGGCTACAAAATTCCTAAAAAAATGACTTAAAAAACTCTTTTGCGTTTTTTTTCTCTATTAAGTTTAAAAATGCTCGACACTGCTCTGGTTGAATTAGTAAGAAAACCACCAAATTCCTTAGAATGACAGGACAAAAGGCCAGAGAGTTTTGAAATTGATGAGGGTCTGAGGGAATATTAATCATTTAAATTCATTTCACACTTGGAAGATATGAGACAGCCTGCAAGAATAAGGGAAAGCAAGTTAAGGGATTAAGCATTAAAGAATAAGGAAATATCGGCCAAATGAGTGCAACAAAAGCTACAGGCAGGTAGTAGCTGTGTTTACATGGACCCTAACGAGCCAATTATAATAGAATTTGTACAAACTGCATAATGACGTGTGGCGCACAGTCGTTCAAATGATCGGATCTGATTGTAAACTCAGAGTAGATTAACCCGATTACTTAATTAAGCATTCGCGTAAACACTGCATTCGGATTCATCAATCCTATCGATTCCATTCTGGTTAAAAAAAGTGTCAACGTAAATTTAAGTACTGACTAGTAATTAATTACCATAATGTTATACACACTTCCTATAAAACAGTATATTTATAAGGTAGCAACAAAGGTCTTTTAGGTCTTTGTAAGTTGCACTTATTTCATAAATATTGTATAAAATATTATAACAGGCTTATAATAAGTCGCATAAAGCTACAATGTACCATAGTTAAAAAAATTATAAAGTTGTTTTGGAGTGAAATTACATTATTGAATGATAAATATTTATAAATAAGAATATTTTTAGCTAAAAATTTTTGTTCCACTGTCGTTATCATTGGGTCAAAAATAGTAATGAAAAAAGTAAGAAGTAAGAAAGTTACAATAAATGGCACAACAGTTAATGACCACATAAACATGCAACTAAACTGTTCTTGGCATTAGTTCTAAAAAATAATACCCTTCACTCTCTGATTAACGATTATATCATATCATTCATAATTTAAATGTCATGTAATTGTATAAATTTTACTAACTATCTTTAATAAATGACATTTTTATGGTAGCTAACCACAAGTCATTACTATTTACGATACAGACTTTTTGCAGTACATCATATGGCAATACAATTAATAATGACACAACCTGTGTTTGTCCAGCTGCCCATCCTAAAGCTTAACGTTTAGTTGATCGAAATAAGAAAACGAAAGAGACAGGACTAGACTAACAGTTATGCAACACTTTTTACATAACTGTTAGTCTAGTCCTGTCTCTTTCGTTTTCTTATTTAAGGCCGATGGAAGCGATGTATCATTATCGCTAGATAAAATATTTTATTAATGTTAATGTTGAAGTCAGCTGTTAAAGAATACAATCAATAATCCATGAATCAGTAAATTTAAGTTTTAGTTTGGGTTTATTATCAGTAATAAGTAATCAATGCAATCATTAAATGGTTTCCAGCCATTTCTATTAATCTGAGGCTTTAATACTAATGTTGTCCACTGGAGGGTGCCAAAGGGAAAACAATATAAGCCATGACTTACATTGCAACGGTCCAATCACATAAGGCGAAAAATATAAAAAAACAGTGGCGGGATGTGCATTGGGTACCTGGACTGTTAGTAGGGACTTAACCTCTTAACACCACCACTATCATGTTGCGATTATAGAAACCATCAATATAGAAACCATCTCCTCACAATGTCTTTTTTTCCGGAAATGTCTGTGACCAAATCAATTTCTCCTCCTCCAACAGCCATTGTGGGCGTAAAAATTCAACTGTACAGACGGGTTTTGCTAGTCAAACTTGGCTGTAACAGTTTTACTCTGATCAACCAATCAGATGACGGAAAAATGCTGACATTATGTGGGCCAGCTAGCTGGCCCTCAGAGGCAAATTTAAAATCTGATTGGTTAAAGAAAAGAAATTAGCAATCTGCCACTGCTTATATAGTTTAAGGTAAATGGGTCAGTATTACTGATTCTGAAGGCCCTGGGCAGATTAGATTAACATGGCAACACATAAAAAACAAAATAAAAATACATATTTTTGTTGACCTGAAATGGCAATCACCCTTATTTTGCTCTTTTTGAGTTTGCAAATGCAGTTGAAAAGAAAACAAGTAAGCTGTAGCACGAGGTTACTATGTTGAGAGGACAAAAGACACCTAAAAAAATATGTAACCCACTACGCCACCAAAAAGTAAAGAGAGGTCACACGAGTCGCTGCCGTCATCTCACGGTGGAGTTAGGCTGGATGATAGCGTCGGGTGCTTCCCCAGTGCTGCCATGGGACATCCCAGAGAGTCCTTAGCATACGGGCTGGCCATGTCAGCACAGTGCTGGCAGTCCAAAGTTTTGATCGCAACCTTGGCGTGACCCACACTCAGGCACAGGTTGCAGTGGCTGTGGCTGTTCTGGCAGATTGATTGGCGCAGGAGATGCAGAAAGCTATCTTCAGTCTTCAGAATTATTTGTTCGAAAGAGAAGACTTGGATTTAATTGCATCTTCGCTGGCTTTTATACTCTATATGAAACTCTTTTGCATCATTTGCATATCATATCTGCATATAGTGGCAATTAGCCAGTCAGCTGCACTGGCATTAGCCTATAATCTTTGAAGGAAATGTGAAAGTGGGGAAAGTTTGAAGAATACATGATGCAGGGCAGTTTTGTTGAAATTGAACTACATGGCATTCCATTACACTGCTCATGCTGTATGTTTATACATAAGTTAATATTTGTTCACGAACCAAAGTAACCTTACCCCTGTGTTTGGTGGCCCCAGAGATCTGTTTTGTAAAGTAATGTAATATAAATTTTGTATTGTACTGCCTGCACTCTAATATGTCTTGCACTGTTTGTACAATTTTGTACAAACATTTTTTATGTATTTTGTGTTAAATGTAGTATTAACTTTTGTGTTTTTTAAGTTTTGGAGGAACATTTTTTTTCTTTTTACTGTGTACTCCACCAGCCATCACTGAAATGAAAAAAAAAACCTTTTTCAAATATGTAGGAGAATTTTAACAAGCCACACTGTCACATACACTACACAAAATAAAAGCCCAAATAGCTAAAAGTGTAAAAAAAACCCCAAAGAAATACTTGTCATAAATTTAACAGAAACTAACTAACTCTCATTTTTTGGCTACCCTATCAAATACTGTAATTAGACCCAATTAAATTAGACATGTAACTATTTCCCTTATTTTCTGATTACAAAAGCTTACTAGAACATTCTCATACAATTCCTTCCACATCAGCACACACATTCTGGGCTAAGTGTTATATAATGTGATTTAAAGAGAGATCATGTGTTCTGAGAAAAAACCTGATGTAAGAAATTTCTATTGCTTAAGTTATTTGTCTGAGATGACCACAGATCTTAAAAGAAAATGCTGATAGCTCTTTTAATCAGTCATCATAAAAAAAAAAAATACAAGACGTTTAAGCATGTGAATCTTGAGAATGTTTAAACTCACATGCTCATGCAAACGCAGTTATGCCATAATTTCCTCTTTTTATCCCAGAATGCAAATTCAGTAGTTTCTAAATAAAGAAACTTTATTCCAAAGCCAGACAATTAAATGCTGATGTTCATGTGGTTGGAGGTTATTTATGCTTCCCTTTTCTATGTCTAGACAATAATTTGAGAAACATTTTCAATGTTTAGCAGAAACAGCAAAAAATTGTCTAGCGAAGAATAAATAGTCTGTGTAATTTAATAAAACTAAGGCTTAATGTGGACTGTTGTTTGGGACGGTTTTATATGATGACAGTTAGTTTATGTAAGAACCGAGCTCTATTCGTTTGGGTTGCTGTAAACAGAGATCTTCCCGATAGGTCAGATTTATATTGAAGGTAAAATAAAAATCAAGTTTAATTACAAATTGCATTTCATTTAGAATAACTGTAGAGAAAATTTCCTAGAATTTACCCACAGGAGACAATTAACGCACATACTCCTGGTTACAGATTTACAAACATGGGATGGAATGAAAGGTTATTTCTTTTCTTTGCTTCCAGTTTATGTTTTTTTTTAAATAAGTGTGCTATTTTAGAGCAATCTTATAGCATATTCATTTGGTTAATTCGGTATCTTAATGCTTAGCTTACTCACGCTCAAGCTAGGGGATCTTGGTATATTTGATGGCTTAATAAGTATTTCATCCCATGTCTTAAGTACACTTCAAAACAGGAAGCAAAAAGCTATTCATAAAGCATTCATAAATCTGTATATTAGTCAATACTGATACTTCATTACTAAAGAAATTAATAATAAGGAAGTTGCTGTGTTCTGGGTACAGTTTTCTAATTATTCAGCTGTAAGTTTATAAGTTTACACCCAAGAAATGTATGAATTTATTACACAATAAAATAAAGTTTTAGCATTTTACATTGACATTTAAGGCATATTGGTAGACACCTTTATTCAGAGCAAAGCAATTTTGAAGTCTCTATCAATAAATCCATTAATACTGGAACACTATAAATAACAGTCCATTATTCATTTACACAAGACCGTAAACACTAATCCAGCCCATGACCAATAAAGATAAAAATGACATTGTGTTAATTTGTTTACCAATCAAAATATAAACTTCATTAACTTTATATGCAATGACTTCCAAATTGAGCGGTTGAGGTTTGAGTGGTGCAGGGATTTGAACACAGAGATATCACAAGTACTACAAAACTGCCTCTGCCTTTTCAGCAAGCTCTTAACTTAACCAATTATAAATCTATAATAAAATAGAAAATGCAATTTTAGGAAGGAGTTTAATTTCTGCTGCTGCTCTCCTCAAGACAACAGGAATAAGGGATTAGACATGAATATAAATTAAATGGGTTTTTTATTATGTAGAGCATTTATATTGGTCTCAAATTAATATAAAAATGTGTATGGGGTGATGCTAATTGGGTATTAGATAAGATATATGGTGGTAATATTTAGATGGGATGAGATAGACAGGATGGCAGAGCCCAGGGCTGCAAATCTATTAATTTAAGAGATGATAAAGAAAACAGGGCTCGAAGGAATTAACAATTGAAGCTAGACTAGGATATAATTAGATGATTTGTATATTTGGCATTCTGCCTTTAAGTTGCAAAACACTCTTTTTTACTGCTCTGTAAATCCTCTTAAGTCCTCTGATTCTAGCAACAGCCAGCTGGCATTTCAAGTACCTGTGCAGAATCTGTGCCTTACCTCTGCTTGGGTCACTTTTACAGCTTTATTAGAGCTAAGCACATCAATCTTTCTGTGAAAATGCTTCTTTATTTAAAGCTTCTGGAGGAAGTCAGAAATTAATTCGTCCCTGAAAGATCCTGGCATGAGTCAGCATTCTGCATTTGTCCTCCGCATCCTGAGTTTAAGTTTAACTTAAATTTATTTTGGCATAAAACAAATTAACAGCTGAAGATAAATCCATGTGAAACCCTTAAAGGTAACTACACGATGTGTTGATTTCAACAATGTGAAAAAAGAAAAATGGCCAAGGTTAAGGATATTTTGGCAGTGTGTATTTAATAATGTGTTTATTGTTTCTTTAAAAGTAACTTGCATGAAATTCCTTTCTTGCCTAAAGTTGAACAAAGAACAAAAGTTTTTAGATAGATTTTGAAGTTAATTGTTCTGGGGCAGCACAGTGGCTCAGTGTTAACACTATTGCCTCACAGCAAAAAAGTCCCAGGTTTGTATTCCCAGCAGGAGTCTTTCTGTGTGGAGTTTGCTCCGGGTACTCCGGTTTTCTCCCACAGTCCACACACATGTATATTGTACTTAGATTGATCGGTGATTTGAAATTCCTTATAGTACTGAGTGTGAGTGTGTGTGTTTGTTTGTCTGTATGTGGCCCTGCGATGAACTGGCAAACTGTATTTCTATTTTCCAGCTTTACAAATTTCCTGCTTTCTAAAGACACACACTTCTAAACGGATAACACAATGGCCTTACATACAATATAAAAACAAATAGGTTTTCACATAATCTATACACACATTTTAGCATTAAAGTAGCTTACACATCAGTAGGATTAAACTTCTAAACGGATAACACAATGGCCTGACATACGGTATAAACATTAAAGTAGCTTACACATCAGTAGGATTAAACTTCTAAACGGATAACACAATGGCCTGACATTTTGTATAAACGTTAATCTTGGGTTTTTACATAATCTATACACACATTTTAGCATTAAAGTAGCTTACACACCAGTAAGAAAGTAAAAAGTTGGAAATAAAGAACATTGTGTAGAATCTGATCCAATTGTTATTGAGTGTTTCTAATGTTACTACATAAAAAATGATCTACAATGTAGTCTTGTCAAATCCTAATTAGATCAGTGAGAGCAGGTTTAAGTGATTAAAAACATAGTCGACTTTTTTGGTTTATGGCAGATTATATTCAGTGCAACTATTTTGCAAGATTACAACTTTACAATACAAGATAAAAATATTCACTCGTCGTTTACTCTGAAATAACGAAATTTCTTTTAAGTATAAAAGTCAAATAAATTGGAAGATTTAGAAATCCACACCTCCTGCGTTTTTTAAATAAGCCTGTCACTTAAAATGTAAACTTTTTTTTTTTTTTTTCCTAAATTGTTTCTGTACAATTACTTCTATTTAAAGCGTAACGTTCCCAACAGACAGGTGGGCAGTAAGATATGGCTAATTTCTAATTACCTTAGTGACAGTCACAAGCATTTATTTCCCCTCAAACTCATAGAGCTACCTGTCATTTGGATGCCTTTAATGGACTGCGCTAACATCACAGGATAACAGAGTAAAATCACTTTGGGTAAATTATAGAAAATAGCAAAAACAGTTTAATGGATTAGAGCTGGCCTCCATCACAAAAGAATCCAAATGTTAAACATATTATAAGTCCAATTTGGTTCAATTTAATTTTATTTGTAATGTGCTTTTTAATAATAGCCATTGCCCCAAAGCAGATTTAGATATAAAATTTAGAAATATCTCTCTAAATATATTTTTGAATTTATTCTATGTCTGTTTTATAGAACTAAAATTATTAATTGTTCAATGATGGTGTGATGCTTATATTATTTATTTATGGTTATAATAGTAAGGATTTAGCATGTAGGTAAGATAAATGTGGTTTTCTGGTAAAATATGACCAACATTTTTGGCTATGTTTGGCTAAAAACTGCTTCTAATTTTTTTTTTACACCATTCTGGATCATTACAGTAACGCATAATGGTGGTAGCATCATATTAAGAGGTCCTTTGGCTTCTTGGTTGCTAAAATGATTTGTACTTGTTTAGATTGTTATGTACTGTTCATGATGGTGTTTGTTGTGATAAGTTTCAACCACAGAGTTTCTGGGAACAGGTACCCTTTATTGAATCATGTAACATGTTAAGTGCTGACATGTGAAGTAAACTTAGTCCAAACTGAGGCTCTTGTTGTTTTTCCCCTGGTTGTTTATACTGTTGAAACACAGCGCTTAATTTTTCTGCAAAACAGGTAGAACGTAAGATATGGTCTTTACATTATGACCTTGATGACAAACAAGCATTTTTTCTTTTTCAATACACAGAAACACACAAAACAAACCCTCCGCTGGCCTTTTGGATGCCTTAAATTTTAAATCCAAATCAAATCTATTTTAGACCCAGATTGTAACACTGTAAAATGTAAAAAGTCATAGAGGGGTTGTAAGAAATGATGCCTGTAGGGGAAGATGTCTCTCACTAAACTAAATATGGAAGACACATTTGTCATATTTATTTGCAAAATAAGTATATTCAATCCATTGTGCAAGGTACATGTACAGAGGCAATGAAATGCATTTTTCGCATATCCCATTTTGGTAGGTTGGGGGTCAGAGCACAGGGTCAGCTATGATACAGCGCCCCTGGAGCAGGAAGGGTTAAGGGTCTTGCTCAAGGACCCAACAGTGGTTGACTTGCCAGAGGTGGGGCTTGAACCCTGGTGTTTCTGGTCTTCAGATTAACAACTCAGCACCTTAACCATTTGAGCTACCCTGCCCAAATAACAGATTATGGTTACACCTAAAATAAGCTCATATATGTTATTAAAACAGCCTTCAGTCACACTGCAGGGCCGGTCAGAATAAAACCTGATTTCAAGTCATGTGGTGTTATTCTGATTAGACAGAGCAATACTACCTCCTGGTGTTGGACAGAAGACGGCACTAAATAAAGTGACTGTGCGGAACGGGAATTTTACTAGACCTAGTACATTTATAGACCTATAAATGACCCCTATGTCTTTCTAACACCTCTAACGACATAAAATGATGAAAATAGATACGGACATCAATGAAAGACAAATCTAATTAAACATTTCTTGTGTTTTTAAATGAGCAAAAAAAAACCCTGCACCTGTTCTGTTAAAAACCAACAGGAAAAGTGACTATCCAATTCTATTCAATTAAGGTTTATTTATATAGCACTTTTAACAATAATTATTGTCTCGAAGCAGCTTTACAGGTTATAAGTAAGAATACAAAAGTCTATGTTCATTAATGTTAAAAAACAAAACAAGAATGTTATTAAAAACGTCCCTAAAACATCCACAGAAAGAGTATAAACAACACGGGGAAAAATATGTTACTATGTTAATTTATAAACGACTAAAATAAGCACTTTAATTTTTATTTAAAAAACACTGCTTTGTACAGTAATTACACAGATGATCAATGTAAAGTAATGACGAATTTTAATGACACGTCATCTAACTGTATGTAGGTTTGCACAATGACAATGTTATTTTCTTGGGGGGGGCAGTGGGTATAGAATAAACAACAATATTGATGGTTAAATCAATAATAATGATTAAGTTCAGATCAGTCATTACTATTAATCTGCACCAGCATCTATGGAGAATCAGCAACGGAAGCTCATATTTCACTAGCATGTTATCACACAGTGAAAGTACACACAGATCACTTCACAGACAGACTATTTTTGTCTCCTGTAAACACAGGGATAATGTAACAGTCATGAGACACTTGTTAGAGTGTGTGGTTTCTCCGACTGTAATAAAGCCTTTGTTGACTTGGCGATCTGTTCTGGAGTATATGTATGAATAAAATTGTGTAATAAAATGTAAAAATTGCGTAATTTATGAATAGTGGCATACATTAAATAAAACACAAAAGCTGTCCTAAAACACAAAGTAAAAGCTATCACTGCAGGTGCCCTACTTTGTGGCTGCAAAACAAGTGCGATTCAATACCTCTTTTTCAATTGTGCGAGATGTTCGTGGTTATACACTGTAATTAATCCTTACCAAACATGTGCTAAACACCTACACCTCTAATTGTGTTGTCATCTTAGTTATTATTAGTCCTGTATGCTGTGGGATGAAGTTTAGTTCTTTATGCCTTCATCAGTAATACATTTTTAAATTTGTCAAGCTATTTCCTGTCAGTGTAAAATAGTGAATTTAAACTTGAAGATGGCCTTTTAACCTTTCCCAGACTGATGAACAGCAACTGCTTTTCTGAGGTCATGAGTAATGCCGTTTTTCAGGGCGTGATTTAAACACACCCGAGCGCTCCAGAACACAAACCTTCATAGATTTAATCACTTGATGCAATTCATTAGTAAACACGTCAGTATTTAAGTCCCAGTTACGTATAGTAACCCTTGTTTCCCGATGGAGGGAACGGAGATGTTGTGTCGAGTGACTACATTCGATTTTGTTTGAAAAGGCCAATAAGAATTTCCATAACCGGTCACGTCCCAGACTTCCGTGTATAAATATGCCGGCTGCGATTCTGCTCATCGTTCGGTCTTGAGGAAAGGGAACTATTACTCTCGTAATGAAAATAATCCATCCATCCATTGTCTGTACCCCCTTATTCCTAATCAGAGTAATGGGAGCTGCTGGAGTCTATCCCAGCTGTCATTGGGCGAAAGGCAGGGGTACAACCTGGACAGATAATCAGTCCAGCACGGGACCACATACAGACAAACAATCACACTTGGGCAATTTAGAATCACCAATCAATCTTATATAAATGTTTTTGGCCGGTGGGTTTAAACTGGAGTACCACAGAGTAAACCCCCTGATCTTAAATATAGCTAAAATGTTTTAGCTTGAAATAATTTACATGTTTACTTATAACTGATTTAATGTTTCTAAAAAAAAAAAAAAAGTTAACTAGAAGATTACAATAAAGCCAATGTCTTTTCTTACACCAAAAATATATATTTGCTCATGAGTGTAGTGCAACAAAAAATAAGCTTTACTTTCTACCTTGTTCTGAAACACTATTGTGGGCAGGTAATAAAAGAAAGTTTTCCTACATCCCTGAAAATGTTCTTATATTTGTCTATAACTCCTGGCTTAGTTGTTAGGTATTTTTATGAAAATCTATTTTTCCTTAACAGATGAAAAAATTTTTAAACTAACCGTTTACCATTTAGAAAAAGATGACAAGTTGCAATGTCAAAGGATCACGACAAAATTTCAAAATAAAAGCATTTATTATAAAAATTACAGAAATATAGATGTTGATACATATTTCTCCTGATGCTGAGATGGCACGGCTGAGAAGTCAGAGCTCATGGACTAAAGAAAGAGGAATCGGCTGGATAAACTTTGACCTTTGGGTTGTCCCTCTCACAACACATTCAGCAAACAAATACACATACGCTCTGCATGCAGGAATCCTATTTGTAACTGATAGTGTGGCAAAACCACCACTGATTTCCAGGTCTGTACTGTTAAGTGTTTAAGTAGGCAGCATAGGTTTGAGTGTGAAAAATAATAGCACAGAACCGCACAGCTCAATGCTGCAGTTATAGTAACAATCCCACAGGCAGACCTGTAAACTCTAATAAAGGATGAGTTTGGCAAAGCCAGCATTAAAAAAAATCTGCTTTCTATGTGGAATAACAAATATTGATTTTAGTTCAAAATATATTTTTGTATTTAGACACCACCGTTTCTCTTTTGTTCCAAAAAGAATTTTTTAAAAACAGGAAATGTATCATGAATAAACTCACATAAGATGTGATTCCAGCAGCTGTCCAAAAAAAGGATAATATCCTATATCCGGTGAATAGTTCCAGGCTGTACAGCCATTCACACTTACATGGTTCAAACGCAAACAGCTCAACTCAATCCTGAACAGATCTTAAAGTTTCTTCCTGGTTTGCACCTATTAGTTAAAACAGACTTTGAAATTGCTCTAGTCTGAGACACACACACACACACACACACACACACACACACACACACACACACACACACACACACACACACACACACACACACACACACACACACACGGCACACACACACACACACACACACACACACCCGAGTAAAAGCGTTTTGATGCAGCATATGAATCACCAGTATAAAAAATAATACAAACTGGTACCTGAAATATTAAAACAATACAATTAGCTTTCAATATTCAAGTTTATCCATAACTCATTTTTTATCCTCGGATTAGCTTAAAAAAAAAATACATATTAGTAACCAATCCAAAATGCACTTACAACTGATATGTGAAGAAAAGAAAAAAAATCAGCCTATTTTATAAAACAGCACAAACAAGATTAGAGAGCAAAAATGTGTTCAAGGGTTCTGAAATAATCGGCATAAATAATTCAGGAGAAATCTCTATTACCCACTTGCCTGTTCCCACAATTCCGTGGTCATGCAGTAACCGCAGCAGGCTGGGGGAGATGACTGCTGTTCGATTGAGGTAATGCGACATGGTATGCAATACAATGCGTATTCATGAGTTATAGTGGTTTTTGAGTTTAATAAAAAAAAAAACCACCAATTTTAAAGTTGCCCTTGTAAAAAAATGTTTTTCATCAAAATACACCAGATTCCCCAACTTCCCTTAACCAGAACCGAGGCCTTTTTTAAAAAATGAGTGTTTAACGCACGCAATTTCTCTGTAAGCAGTAACATTTTAGATACCGTGCGCTCCACTTCTTCCTCTCGCACGGTTACATTTGTTCTTTAGAAAAAAAAAAAACTGTAATGTTCATCCAATCAACATCCAGTTCTTTTGAAGTGAGGTAGGTGCCCAGAGAGCTTAATCATGACCTTAACAGTTGACAATCTAATAATAATAATAATAATAATAATAAAAAGCAGCCAGAAGAATGAGACCGAGTGTCTGCTGGATGTCTGTGGTGAAATCTGTAAATGATGCCAGTCCTGTAAGTCTCATCTATAGCTATCTGAGTCCCACCCGTGAGGTCATCCACTCCAGCCCCTGGCACAGTCTGAAAGACAAAGTAAGCACATTTAATCAAGTTTGGACATCTACATGCAAAAGCTTGTTTGTTAGGACTTTAGAGATTAAAAAGTGTGTAAGAATTGAATTTTTGCGCAAATAAAATAACTAATTTTAAGTAAACAATATTTACTGAGGAGTTTTAGTCAAAATGTGCAAACGCAAACATGACGGATGGGCAGTTTTAGAAAATCAGAGAGGAAGTCGGATTCAAACAAGCACACAAGTAAAAACGTTGCTGCATATTTAACAATCCGATTTCTTGTCATGAGAGGCTTTCTCCGGGTTTGGCGTGTGGAAGTGCAGCTTAAACTGTCTAGTGTAAGAGATTAAAGGGAACAGTCTTTTTAACTCACTCATCTTCACAGACAACTAATTGGAGTTTACAAGTTTAGGCACCAAACTTGTTCGTACAAGTGTGATGATCAGACGTCCTCACCCTGACGAGCACAGGGTGTATTGGAGTAGCATGCATGAGTTTGTAATTCTCACCCTTCTCCAGTAAGAGCACAGCAGGACTGGATATGCCAGGGATGGTCTTTGATGGAGCTGAGGGTCAGGTATTTGGAGATCTCTGCTGCGGACATACAGCCTTTCATATCTTGCTTATTGGCAAAAATCAAAACTGCGGCTTTACGCAAATCCTAAGAAAGACGGAGCCAAAGCGTGAGCTTTGCATTTCAAAACATTAAAATAAGTGTTACCAAGTGTTAGCAATCACTCAAGTTGTCAATGATTAGGACTACAACACCTATACAAGCTATTCACTTTATTGGAGTCGAACAGATAAGAGTGTAGTCTCGGGTGGTTTTGTATTGCTTTGAGGGTTAAAAAAAATGCAGCATCATCTTTTCTATTTTTATACACTAGCACAGAAAGCGTTTTTCTTTGTTTAAGGGTTTACCTCGTGTGCCAGCATTCTGTACAGCTCCTCTTTAGAAATAGCAAGCCGTTCTCTGTCTGTACTGTCCACTACCAGGATGATAAACTGTAGACAAAAACATATAGAAAAGCTTAAAATCTTATCAAAATCTTAGGAGTTTGTAAAAAAACTCTTTTAAAAAAAAAAAAAGTAGTGAAAGGCTCTACATGTGAAAACAGCACAATGAGGGCTTTCCTGCATGCCCTTGCTTGCCAGCACATGTACATGAGAATGTGTGTGCACGTCACATGTGTGGGTTGAAAAGGGAATTGAAACAGTACTTGGTAGCAGCCCCCACCATCTCGACCTCTCACACACAAACTGTTATTGCTGAATGGTCCTTTCACTTAGTCTTCTTTTTCAGGTAGTCAACTTTGACCTCCGATTCTGCTGCATACACACAGCAGCTGGGCTTTGAATGAACACAGTTCACAGTCATCAATGCTGATTAGTTTAAAAGTACAATCCGAATGATAATGCTCTATGTAAACACCTTCAACAGAATAAAAAGTGCCCAACCAGATTAAAATATCAGTCGGGTTAAGAGAGGTGGGATGAACCTTTTCGCAAATCTGATTAGATTTTTTTTAAAAATCCTTCATGTATACGACACATTCCGGTTACTTAGAGCGCACGACCATTTTCCCGGAAATGAACTCCATGTTTTCATTCCAGATTGCTAAATTTCTCTAGCGCAACCAACTACTTTGCAAACTAACTAACCAACTAGTTTTATTACAAACTTTTATTTACAGGTTTCTGCTCTTCGGAGGACAGGAAATCAACCGATTGTAGTAAAGTCCTCTTCTTACGCTGCACCTTTTTTTTTTTTTTTTTTTTTTTTAGAAAACTTTCAGCAACAGCGCACACTCATGCACTTGCATTCTTTGGAGCAACACAATGCCCATAACTAACATGATTAAGTGATGCAGCTTGACTTTACAGGACTGAAAACACAGAAAAATAATCAAACTCATGCAGTAACAAAATTATTCCTCCTAAAAGCGTCAGCACATATAAACACCAGTTCAGCATAAACCACGTTCCATAAACAGTCAACCCGAATGTTTTAAATCAGAATTATTTTAGTCAGAATGACAAAAAAAAACAAAACTGTGCATGTAAATAGGGCTTCTGATGCACTCTACACCCGCATGTCAAACCTTGCTGAAACAGCACAGCTAGTGCAACCTCCATAAATTAGAGTGCATTACAGTTTCAGGTAGTTTGGACTATAGCTCGCTGTTATTCTTCATTATTGCACATATAGTAACATTTCTTTTATTAAAATTGTATACAGATCTAAACTTTCTCCTTTTGCATAATTAGGACCATTTTTATTTAATCAAATGATTATTTTCAGTTTGCATTTTCATTCACCGTTGATCCTACATAATGTCTCATAAATCAAGAATCTCAGAAGAAACTTGAGCACAAAGGAAGGGGAAAAACTCAAAGAACACAATCCCACACTTAAACACTCATTTACACACTACAGACAAGTTAATGATGCCAATTAGCCTATAATGTATGTTTGGGATTAAAGAAAGAAACAAGAGTACCTGGAGTAAACCACCTGAAGCACAAGAAACATCAAGTAAACCCATACATATAGAGCAGAAGAGTGAGTCCACAACCCCGGTCCCAGAACTGTAATGTGCTAAACACCAGGCCGCTATGACCTCTTTTCAGAGTTGGAGTATGCACAGTGTAGACTGTAAAACGTATGCTGTCAGAGAGGACTTTTCAAAAGGTACCTCCGTGTTGGAGTAATACGTGTTCCAAGAGGACCGGAGACTCTCCTGGCCACCGATGTCCCACATTAGGAAGTGCGTATTCTTCACAACGATCTCTTCAACGTTGCTGCCAATGGTTGGAGATGTGTGGACGACCTCTTTCATCAGGCTGACGGACAGAAACAAGCTGAAAACATCCTTCTCTTATGGTGCAAATTATTGAAATAAAGCCAGTGATACTTACAACTGGTAAAGAATCGTGGTCTTTCCAGCATTGTCGAGACCCACAATAATCACCTTGTGTTCTGTGAATCAGAGAGCAAAATACAAATTTACCCCATGTACAATTAGACAACCATAAACAAGGGTTATAACACAATGCACATAAAAAGCAAAGCGATTGGCCAATTACCAAGTGTCTTCCCCCACAAGTGTTTTTCTTATTCATTTGTTCGATTTTCCCTTGAGGTGCCCTTAGGTTTACACACAGCCTACCCTTTTAGGGGTAGACCGATTATCGGTCATTTTTAAAACCAATTTGCTGATAAAATTATTTTACTTTGAAACATGCCATTTTGCTCTGATTCAGCCTGTCAAAACTCTGCACTCTTTGTCTAGAGCAATCTGTGTCTACAAGAATAAGAAACAAGCACAGGGTTCCGTGTTGATGTAAACGCACACCACCACCATGAGCCTTACCGCACAGACCTGCATTTCTTTTGGGACGCAACAAGGTTAAACTGCCCAGAACCCGGTGTTTCTGTGAAAACAAAGCAGTCTCTAAACTTTCGGCTTGGGTTTTAGCCTAGCACAAACACACGCCCACTTTATGTGTTTCTGCTTCCCATGTTCCCTCACCCAGCCACCAGCATCAGGCGACCTAGAGGGCTGGAGGCCTGGTCTGTGTAGCAAACTGAGGTTGCAAAGTTGAGTTTTGTAATGCAACAGTGTCTGGCAGTTGTGTACATGAACACCAACGTCTCTGATGTCAATGTGCTTTTAAACAGTGGGCTAAAAAAATAAATAGCACCATTTTGGATCCGGAGTGGCCACTGTGTCCTCCTGCCATGCCCCACCCCCCACCCCCCCCCCACCCCATGCTTGGCAAAAAAAAAAAAAAAAAAAAAAAGTTAACTCTCATTTGAACATAAGATTAATTAAATTACTGTTTTATGGCTTTATTTGCACTGCAGTGTAAAATAAAACAAAAATTTCTAGTGTCATGGTATTTTCTTTTTTCAGTACGGTAATTTCAGAAAAGTCCACAAGAGCCAGAAAGCAGATGTGAAACAAGATTAAAAATCGATTCTACACAAAAATACTATAGCCTCAGTTCAGTAAGCAAAAACATCAGAAAATCATCATGCCCATTTTAGAACTGAAAACCATTTATAATCGTGCAACTCTGCATTAGTACCGACTACAAATAAGCCTGCAGTGCGTTTGCACACACCCTGGCACTCTCCGTGACTGAGAGATCTGAAGTAGAGCTAGAATGCAAAGCTTCATAATTATCTAAAGAATGAATCTTCAAGTAGTCATTATCTTTAATGCTGAATAAGCCTACGCCTTGTCTTGCTGGGTGGTTTTAGTGAACTTAACACTTATTTTTTTAAGACAACATGAAAACATTTCCAGTCGCACACACGCACAAACAGGGGGACACTGAACTAACAGTTTACAGGAAGCCTAGATCAAAGCGGACGTGTCGGAAATGTGTGCGTGTTAAAAACATGAGCAGACATACAGTAGTCTGTCTTTTTTTCCCCTTTGTGTTAGGATTTGGACTGAAGGAAGGAAGTGAGGACACGGCATGCTGAGATTAGACATCTGCAAAATGCCTCACAGGAAACTGTAGCAGTATTACTTCCTTCTGGCTGATTGACCCACACTGAGGCTTTAATTCAATCGACCAAACAAAACTAAATGAAGCAGACAGCTCGAGGGAATTATGCCAACACTACCACAAATTTTTCTCTAGACTACAATGTGTTCAAAATTAAACAAGAATGGAATGTTCTAGCAGGGATTCTAGCTTTGTTTGCCGTAATTTACAACAGTAAACTAATGAAATATCTAAACATGAAACTTTCGCTCGCGTTTATTACGAATTTGGCGCCGCCAAATTCATCGAGCTATTTTGCTGGGGTTTCTTAGTAACACAACGCCTGTTTATTTTATTCACTAGTGAAAAGGAACTGAAAACACCAGTCTAACTCTTTAATCATGGAGAAAAGCAATAAAGTCAAAGCATTCTACAGCACACTTGGCTTCACTGCCATGACCCTTGTCTAAACTTTTCTACAAAGTTGATCCGGTTTACCATTGCGGAAAAATTACACACCATGTGTACAATAGTTTGTTTAACATTTATATAAAAGGAGTCACAAATGACAGTGTATTGTAAAAACCACTACGGTTTCATGCTATAATTTAAGTGAAAACAGGAGCTACTTTGTCATACAATCATTCTATAACTTTAACTGTAACTAATTATTGAAGCAACACGAGAAAAGCATTTGTGCAGGAAGACATAAACTTAACTTTTTCATTAATCGCTTTCCTCAAACAGCAAAACACGGTGGGTTTAATTCCTTATACATAAATCCTGGCGTTGCCCTTACATTTAGTGATTCACATCTGCTTATTCTGTCAGAATCGCCGGCTGTGCATGCATCCATGAATAACATCGTTGGAAGACAATATGGAAGGAAAATGCCTTCCTTGTGCACGTTTTGTTCTCCGGGTCACTCGAAAACGTCAAGCCTTCTGTCACGTCCTGACTCAATAAAAGACCAAGCGTCTGTCCCGAGACACAAAAGCACTGTGGGGGGGTTGGGACATGCTGACCTTTTTACCCTCCACATTTCCACTGAAAGGATGTTAACACCCAACACCCCAAACTACTGTATGCAACAGAGTTTAAGGATTTGCATTGAGCGAGATTCAACCCTGAAATGACCAGTCCATAATACTGTTTTAAAACAGCTTTTATTTATCACTGGGTTTTGGAGACATCCAAAATAAGAAGAAAAAATAACTTATAACCAAGATCTATGGAGAAACAGGGTCTCTTTTCAGTGTCAACTTGTCATCATTGAGTCTTAGTGCAAAAATTACTTCCTGAATCTTTAAAGGCGTTTGTAAAAATGGTTCTCTGGCTGATCCAGGGTGCATTCTAGTCTTTAATGTCTTACAGACTGTTGACATATTCTCACCGACAAAATGCAATCAATTTATTTTTTAGTTTGCTTTAAAACACTTTATTCATTTCTCACAGAAACACATCTGTATATTCTTTGTGTAACGTTTTTTGTGGGTTGTTACCCTTTGTTTTGTGATCTACTGTATTGATCTGTTCAATGATGACATTTAAGGCACCTTTGTAATGTCAATTTGGATTGGAGTGTCGACGAAATGATGTAAATGTAACGTTATTAAACAAACTGCTTGAACCCAAATTCCCAATTAAACAGATTAAAAACTCAATAATCAATCAATTATAAGTATAATTACTATTATAATATCGGATTATGGTTTCCACCAATGTAGCAAATTGGATTTTTATGGTTTATGACAGGACGTTTACCTCAGCAATGCATATCTATGTTACCATCCTCACTTTCACGCTGTACCCAAATCAAGTGTCTTATTGTTCCCTCGAAACATTTCCAAAATCATTATCTGGGTTATTACTATCTGGGTTAAACCACAGTAGGGCTGGCTGATACAGATAACATCTGTTGTTATTTTGTTTAGTGTTAACCATAACCAACCGCACCCAAGTGACAGACACATTTTATCTACCATCATTTCAGCACAAGTTCCTCATAATTTAGTTGCCCTGACGTAGAAGTGCTGTGGGGAGTTTCATTTTTGTCATGCTCATCTAGGCATGTTGTATCGGTTTGCATTGGTGATGTAACATTTCTTGTTTACTTTCAGTGAGAGCTGTTAAAATGAGTGACAACAATGGAGACATGCGATGACGTTGAGTCACAGTGAAGCTTCATGCAAATATGGAGTGACTCGACCAAGTGCGGTGAAGACAGTAGAGTACACTGATTCGAGATATATACATATACGCTGATTAGAGATATTTACATATGCACATACAGTACATATGAACACCCACTATCTATCTATCTATCTATCTATCTATCTATCTATCTATCTATCTATCTATCTATCTGCCCACCTAACCATCCATCGATCCATCTATTCACCCATCCATCCATCATATACACAGCTGTTTAATGTTACCCACTGATAAATGTTATTACATGGGCGACTAGTAGTTTAAACATTGACTGGCAAACTCAGACTACCAGCAAAATGTCTTGGCTACATGAGCTTGCATTGGCATGTGACTGACATGGAAAGCTACTCATAATCCTCCAACCGTTTAATGTTCCTACAAAAACAGACTGGCATGAAAATATGGATTATTTGTTTATGATTGTATTTGTTATTGTCTGAAAAACCAGTGGTACACCAGTCTCCAAATAAAACCTGGAAAAAGGCACTTGATAATAAATGGCATCTGAAAATAAGTATTATGTGGACATGACTCCTACAAAGCGGAATTTACTCTGCTGCTTTAAGAGTTTGGTGGCAAACACGGGCTGAAATTTACAAAATATAATGGTAAAAACCAACAAATCAGAGTAACTAGTGAGTAACTCAGGCTGGGCATGTTTTTTGAGGCTAGTATGAATGTAGCCCAGAGAAGTAAACCGGTCGAAAGTAGTTATCCCAATAGAACTAAAGCCCACCAACAGACCTTTTTCTTTAGTACTACAGCGCCCTTTACCATATTCCAAAAACACTTCAGTAACCTCAGATTGCACTGGAAACCCCTTTGGCTGCAAAATCTGCTACTACAATAAACACTGTGCTCTAAAAACTAAAAATCTCACAAACAAAAACTAAAAATTCACAAACAAAAACTTTCTTCTTTCAGCTTATAATGTATTAAACACTACCAATGCACGAAATTCTATTAAAAAACACTTAAAATTACGAATGATTTTTAGAGACACGTGTTTGGAGGCAAATGGATGTGCGAAGCCACTTTAAATTAAAGATGAGCATCCTGAAAACACACTAAAGCTGATATACTCTTAAAGCTTAATACTAATAATAGCACATTATTAATTCTAAGCATTTATACATCCACCTAATGCGGTGTGTGTGTAAGTAAGTAACCCTCCTGTCGCAGAGTTATCGTGCATGTGAACACAGCATCAACTAAATGTAACCCCAGATAGTCGTGCAGTGTGAAAACACAGGTGATCTGCAGTGTGAACGCTGCATTAACCTTTTTTTGCATGCGTTGTTTTCAGACGCTTGTTGGATACAACGCTGATTGTTTGGATAAAATTAGTGCTTTATTTATTTATTTTTTAAAAAATGTTTTATCTATTTGAACCTGAATTTAACTTTGACGTGAAATAGTGAACGTTGGCTAAATTCGGGTTAGCTCCGGGAAGCTAGCTATAGAACTGCGGCGGGTTCTGCATACTGTAACACACACACACACACACGCGAGTGAAACCGTTACCACAGTGAGGGAGTTATTACCCGCAGCCATAAAACAATATGATGACCTGCTCACTCACCTTGATTACAGAAAAAGCTCCACAGTTTGGCCACAATCAGACCCATGATTCCTTCGGTATCTATTCTGACGAGCTCTCCGGGATAAACTAGCGGCCTGTGCGGTGCTTTCTTGCTAATCCGCTATGTTGATCCGGCTAGGCTAGATCCAGAAAGCCCATCTCATCCAAAGAGTGGATATTCTCTGTGCTGCTGAAAATAAATTTAAACCCCAGCCAGGTTTGGTAATAGAGTTTTTAAGCGTTGTCTACTAAAAGCCGGCGCTGCCTCCACATCTCTCCCCCCCTTACACCCACGCACTGACGCTGGCTACCGAACTGCTCTGTGATCCGTTACAGTCACATCCCAGTCACAGACTCCAGCGTGGACTGGCCGGGAAACCGAAGCCGAACACCAGCTGCCTCCGGAGGAGAGATCGTGCGCTGATCAAGAGTGAAAAACCTGCACTTTTTTAGTAAAAAAGGGAAACGTTTACATTCACAACTTATCCGGGCAGTAAACAGCACCGGTGTTTAGGTAAATACCGAGCGCCCAGCTCACACACACATACACACACACCACCAACCCCCAACAATTTATATTTCCCACATGAATTTAGCATACAAAGCCCGCCTCCTTAAACACGATTGGTTAGGTATATCTCACTTCCCGAGCTGCAATTGGCTAAAAGTGAACGCTTCAGGCGAAACCATTTATTAGTTTGTGGACTGAGAGAAACACATCGTTTGGTCGCTCAGAGTCGAAAGCAAATGAGCCGTTTGATTCGTGCACATGTTTAAAATTGTTATACTACATAAACACAGGTTTTTTTTTTAGCATGCAGCTGTACCAAGTAACAACATTTAATATGTTTATATAACAAAGAACAAACGCCGGCTTATAATCATTTAGTCAACTATATACATAGTTGACTAAATGATTCATTCAAAGGAGTCGACTCTTTTCCCAAGGACATATCACTACGAGGTCGGCTTTGATTTTTTGTTCTACTGATTTTTTTTTAACAACCCCTGTTTTCACTGTCCTATCCAAAACGCGACAAATCTGTTTTATATACTTCTTAATCTTACAAATCATATCATGCTGCGTGTCAGTCAGCTTAAAGAAAAAGGCAGAGGAAACACCAGAGAGCTCAGGGCAAGTAAATGATTTCGAACAAAATGGCTTAAAGTTTTATCTATAGCAGCAAACAAAAGTACACATGGCACTTTCTTCTGTTTCAGGCGAGATAGAAGTGGAAAACTACATTTCCCATCGAGCCTGTGTAAAAACTATGGCCCGCCATGACGTTTGCGGATGTAAAGTGGAAAAATGGGCGTGGCCCAGTGTGTAAAATGAACGTGCTTTCTTCATCTTAAAGCGTTGAAAGGAAAAAGATTCAGTGTAAGTATAAAATTTGTAGTAGAATTAGTTGTATTATTTACAGAAGCAGATGATGTGTTGCTAGTAAAGCCAGTACTTTTAGCCAGTATCAACTGCAGTGAGTAAATGCCAATATGATTTAAATGATACTTCCACTACATGAATTCATGTTAATGCCTGACAGCTGTACGTTCCTTTTCTTATTCCCTTTACAGGGCCCATGATGTCTGGGATAAAAAAGGACGTGTTTCCACAGATAGAATTCCGATCTGAAGTGCAGGAATATCTTCACAATGTCTACACAAACAAAGAGGTATTTAGACCCTCACAACTCAGTTCTGTCTGTTTACACTATGCTTACATTCACCTTTATAACAACTGCCAGAAGCCATTTTTTTAGATTGTCTTACATTTATCTCAATCTTTGTCTAACTGAGCAGTTGAAGGTTAAAGTTGTTGATCAAGGTCCCAGGAGTGACAGCCTGGGTTGTCCTGGGAAATTAACCCACCATCTTCTGAATACCAGTCTGACAGCTTAACCACTGAGCTTCCACCTTCTTATGTTAAACTAAACTTGTATTATTGAATTATTATAGAGAATACTGCAAGATAGCATTTTATTATATTATATCTTAGATTTTTTTATTTAAATATTTATTTAAAACACAAATTACAAAAAAGTTTTTTTTAAATTTGAATAAAATGAAAACTTGAAGACTTTCAACTCAAATAATTTGGAAGTGCATCTGCATAAAATATCAGCGGGGGTGTGTGTCTTTACTGGTCTTTACTGCTGCCTAAACACTATCAGAAGCTGACCTATGTTTACAACCTAATTTCTAATATTTGTTCTATTGAATTGTATTAATTTATTCCCATCAGTTTATTCTCTTCATTTTATAGAGTTTCTCTTGCTGCACTGCTTCCAGTACGTGTATGTGGATGTTAGATTTTTTTGTCCAATCAGATTTCAGTTTCTATGTGGTCTTATTTTTTATTTTTTTTATGTTTTTGTGATTTTATTATTAATATAAATATTGATTCTGAGCTGCTCCAAATAATGTATGTGGTCTAGACGGAGTTTCTTGCTTTAATAAAAATGATTTTTTCCCCTCAATACGCGAAATACCACTCGCTCTGTAATTCCACCCCGTGTTATATTGCGTTTTTGTATAGTATTGATGGTTTCCACAATTGCGACATAATAGCGGTGGTATTAAGAAGTGGATCAGTAAAGTCTCTTGTGAAGGCCCAGGTACCAAATGCACTGCCTGCCAATATAAAATATAATACAAATTATTAGCATAGATAAATACAATAACGCAAAGATGTAAGTGTTTATGAACCCCTGCTTTCACACATTACACTATATATTAAATAATTCAATTGGATTTTAACTGCTATATACCGTAACATTAGATACGAAGTGTGTGATTTCTGTAATTCTAAGAATGTCCACAGTGTGTCGCTAATTGGCATTTTTTTCTAAAGTGTTGTAAATGACACCACACATAGAACCATGCTTTATTAAATGTGCATTAAATTCTCCGCCAAATAACTCACTTTTTGTGAGTAACTTTACGTTTTTGTGTATACGCATTTTAAGACCATTGTGTATATATGCACAGTTTATAAATAAGGTTCCGGAGTCCAGCCAGATTTTATACATTAATCCAATTAAGTATCTCTGCAGAGACCTGAAAAAAAAAACTTTTCTCAATCATCGCTTTTCATCATAAATGGAAAAAGGTTCCTAAAGAAAGTGTGCCAAGCTTGTAGTGAAATCCCGCTTTACCAATTATCTGATGATTTTTTTTTTCTATCCGTAAAATGTAACCCTGCTTATTATATATTTCAGTCTGGAATAAAATTAGTTTGAGAGGTTTTTTTTCCCCTTTACCTGTTTCATATCAGAATTAGAAGTGATAATCAGACCAAATAAGGAAAGACACTATTTTTAATGTAGAGAATTCTAAAAGAGACAAATTAATAAAAAAACAAATGACAGTGATACAAATTAATCAAATTACAATTAACAATACATATATTTGGTTCTAACTGAACATCCTTTTCCAGTGTAAGGCCACACCACCAGAGGGAGCCTTCACCAGAAAATTGGTTACTCCCCTACCACTTCCGGCTCATAGACAATATAAAACCACACACATTCGCATCCTGAAGCATAGTTTGTTTATCTGAATTACCGAGCCTTTTTGTTTCCCTGTGTGATATTCTGTGTATGGACTTCTGTCTGATTTTTACTACCGTTTTTGGATTACTGTTTTTGCCTGTTTGCCATTAGTTTTTGTTTCAGTCTTCTGCCTATCGTTTTGAATTGTTTATCTCTTCAATTCTTTTAATAAAACTTACGTATATGGATTCTACTCCGAGTTTATCTTCAACATCGTTACAGAATCTTCTGCCAACGATGCATCCAACGGGTGTCCCAGCTCCAAGCGGTTTTTACTAATTAAAGCGAACCTCTTCAAGGCTATCAGGAGCAACTGGGCAAAGTTACAAGCCACCAACGAACACCTCACCAACTATATTCATGCACTACCGTCAGCCTCGCAGAAACCGGCCAAACTAGCCCTACACGAGAAGTATGACGGCTCAGCAGAACAATGTTACAGATTCATTTAGCAAGTAGTTTTTTGCACACAAAGAAGCACAATTTACTACCGACGGACATAAATGTGCGTTGTTCTCGTCATTACTTACTGGAAAGGCGTTAGAGATTTGTTGAATCAGTATGTCATTGCCTACATCGATGGTATCTTGATATATTCGAAAACTGAATCCAATTACGTTTGACAAGTACTCTCATGACTACTCGGGAATCATCTGTATATTAAGGCGGAGAAGTGTGAGGTCTACGTCACCCAACTGTCCTTCCTGGTTATAAAGGAACGAGCTGCCAAGGTATCGAATTGAACAATAAAAAGGTTAAAGCAGTCACAGAGTGGCCTCAGTCTACCTCCATTCATAAACTCCAACGCTTTCTGGGGTTTGCTAACTTCTACCAACGATTTAGTATATAGTATATGCAACTATAGCCTGATTGTGGCACCCCTCACCTTGTTACTCGAGGGCAAACCAACAAAACTTAAATGGGCAGGTAATGGTGGGTGCACATTTACCAAACTGAAGAAAACCACACCCATTCTGAAACATCCGGATCCTTCGAAACCTTTCACAGTAGAGGTGGATGCCTCAGATTGTGGAATAGGAGCTGTCTTATCGCAACAACATGGTCAACCCTCAAACTGCATCCCTGCACATTCTTCTTTCACAGGCTCTCCTCAGCTAAAAGCAACTATGATGTAGAGTATGAAGAACTGCTCTCCATGAAAGAATAAAGACATTGGCTGGAGGTGCTGCTCATCCTTTTCAAGTAATTACAGATCACAAAAACCTAGAATATATCCAGGGTGCCAATTGGCTAAACCCCTGTCAAGCTATATGGGCGCCCTTTTTCTCACGATTCTGCTTCACAATGACCTACAGGCCTGGCAGTAAGAATTGCAAAGCTGATCCCCTATCCAGACCACAAAATTAACCACAAAACTTAAACCGATCTTACCCTCATCATTGCTCCAGCCACCAGAAGACCCCTTCCAAAGAACTGCCCGCCAGACAAGCTCTATGTGCCACAGAACCTCCGCCCCAGAGATCTGCAGTGGGTGCACACATTACTTAGTTCTGCCATCCTGGTATCTCCGCCTGTTACAAAATTCATTCTGGTGGCCAGCCATGACTTGAGATGTGGCCACTTATGTTAAAGCCTGTCAAACCTGCGCTCAATCCAAAACCTCTCTTTAGTTCGTCTACAACCACAGCCCATCCTACAATGTCCCTGGTCTCACCAATTTATAGACTATGCCACTGATCTGCTGCCATCTAGAGGGTATTTCTAACATCACACCACCAGAAGGAGCCCTCACCATTGACTGGTCATGCCCCTACTACTTCCGGGTGACAGACTATATAAACACCACACACACACTTACGTTGCGAAGTATTGTTTGTTTGTATTGTGTTATTGTTTCCCTGTGTGATATTCTGTGTATAGACTTCTGCCTGATTTTTAACTACCTTTTTTGGATTACCGTTTTGGCCTCTTTGTCATTCAGACTGTTTTTCATATGTTTGAAGTTTTTTTGGGACCTCATTTCTGCCTTCTGCAAAGTTCTACTCCGTTGTCTCCAGCTTCATTACATCCAGATGTCAGCAATTTTTGCAATTCTCTCCACTGCACCTGCAACCTCTCATATGTTCAAGCTTGTGATCCAGAGTGTCACTGATAAATATCTTGTAAAATCAGGACCGCCACTCCCTCTACACAGTTTGCACATTGTTTGCATGATCACCCACTGAAAGTAAAAGTTAAAAAAACAATTTGTCTGTCTGTCTCCCTCAGCTTGTATCTGAAATTGGACAGGAGGTGGCTGAAAAAGTGTTTTATTCGCTGCTCTCCTGTCTGTCCCACCCGCCAAAACTCACCTGCCTGAGAGCCAGCACACACATACACACTCTGCAGGACATTCAGCACAGGCTAGAGGAGCAGCTTGCACAGGTGTGTAACGGTTATAGGACACTTGCTGATTAAGAGCATGGGGCAGGGAAAATGTGACACTTATTGTGGCATTTTCAATACTAGATGGAAGTATATGAAAATATTTAAAAACCTTCATCTCTATTGGAATTTTTAAACACGTGAGTGGAAACACCTCGTTGATAAAAGGAAAGTGAAAGCTCACACTGGTTTAAGACAACAGGAAGTATACAGTAACACACAAAATTATTTTTGTAGCAATAATGAGCAGTAAATGATCTCAGATCTGCAAAATAAATCCATCCTTAAAGTTGTGGAGCACATAAGATTTCTTTCCTGTTATTCATAAACAAGAAAATTATGGGATCTTGGGCACATACTTACTGACCATAGACAGTTAAAGGTCATAGCTGTCTTTATAGCGATTACTGATGGGACACTCGTACAATTCTTGTGAACATTATAGTGTTTTAATTAGTTTATTATCAGTGACTTGTTATTTTAATAGGATGATACACTAGACTGATCGATATCTAATAATCCATTTCTGTCTTTCAGCAACATGTCAGCAGTGGTGATAGTAAAAGTGTTTCCACTTGCATTCTTTCCCACCCACAACTTCCAGATGTGCTCCTGCTGCCGGTCAGAGGTCCGAGGTACGTGCCAGGTTCAGCAGTCTCTCCATAGGCTGGCTTTCTCTAGTACATTATAGTATAATAGTCTTTATTATTGCTGATCTTAGAATTTGTACAAGGTGCAGGATTGTGTATAAGCAAGAGCCTCACAAGAGCCTACATATCATGATACATAGGTCACGATACAATATATCATGATCTATTGTATTACAATATACAGTATATTGCAATACATTTAAATACTTTAAATAATGAAAGTAAAGCAATTAGCTAAAAATAAAACAAATACAAAGCCGGTGGTCCTCTTAATTTTTTTTTTTGCCATGTTTGCTTCTTAGACATTGACTGTATGTGTCACCGACAACTACAGGAGTGGAGGAGGAGGTCATTTGAAAGGCTCTGAGGGTTTTAAATAAATATCAACATAAATGAGTTTAAAAGTAATTGAAGTCTTTATCAATAGCAGAGGTTAGAACATGATATGAGAGGGAATATTTTTGTACACAGCTCCAAACCTTTAATTTAAAATAAAATAAAGTCCTGTAGTCCCCTTTCTTTTTCTCCAGCTATAAACTCCCACCTTTTTACAGATGTGGCACCTGTACTGACATTATTATAAAGATGATGTAATGCCGGAGAGATGCAAGGCATTTTGAAGACACAACAAATTATTTTTAGAAAATAGTAATAAAATTCTGTTGAATTGATAGTTTGGTGGATAGTGCTCAAATGCACTGCTAAAAGTGGTGGCTCAAATGGTTAAAGTGCTGAGTTGTTGTTAATCTGAAGACCAGAAACACCTGGGTTCAAGCCCCCACCTCCGGCAAGTCAACCACTGTTAGGTCCTTGAGCAAGACCCTTAACCCTTCCTGCTCCAGGGGCGCTGTATCATAGCTGACCCTGCGCTCTGACCCCCAACTTACTAAGATGGGATATGCGAAAAAAGCATTTCATTGTCTCTGTACACGTACCTGACAATGACAATGAAGTTGAATATTTGTTTTTTTTTTAAATTTTTTTTTTTACTGTACAGTGTATACAGTTTTGTTTGGTATGTTGAGTTTAATATTGTAGAATAAATATAGCAGTGAGGTATTGCGTATGTGTGTGTGAGAGCTGCTTTCCTGAGTTATAAATATTTTACTAAAGTGTAGCTCTGTGCTGTGTTCAGGGATGTCAGTATTTTGGATGCTGAAGTGATCGTCGGTGCTCAGTGTGGCAATGCAGTACTCAGAGGAGCTCATGTTTTTGCTCCGGGTGTCCTCAGTGCACCCAAGTGTAAGAATCCCAACACACAACATTTGCTGCTCCAGTCTAATCTACAACACACTGTATTTAACACGCAATGGATGAAATATGTCATTAAGATAGCAGGTGTGTTTGTGCATGTTTTCTGCATGTATCAGTTATGAAGGTGGGAGATAAAGTGTCAGTGTTCTCAGATGTGGAGAGCAGGTGCACACGAGGAGCTATACAGTTCCAGGGGAAGAAGGTCTTCCTGGGGAACGGCGTGTGTGTGATGAACCGTTCTGATATATTTTGTGCCAACGGACCAGTGAGGTAAACTGTAATAATTGCTAGTTTATTTAATTGATACTCATGCTGATGAAAGATTCTCTATTTAGAAACTGTTTGAAATATGCATAATCTCTTATTTCCTGTTGTAATTTCTTTTTCTCGCTGTCTGTGTCACGTGTTTAGAGGTGTGGCTATTAGGTTGGTGGACGCTCTTTATCAAAGCCCATCGTTTGATGGCGTGCTGCCAAATGAAGTGTTCCTGCAGGTGGGACTTCATATTTCTACATTCACAGCTCTTGGCAGACACCCTCAACCAGATCGATTTACATTTCTCATTTATACACCTGAGCTGGGAATTGAACTCAGCAGCCCACTAGCTCAACCGCTAAGCTACCACTAAATGACATTCTAAAGGACAATATTGGCATAAAATAATAATCTGTCACATGATTAAAACATTGTGTGTGCGCGCAGAACCTCCCATCAGTGGTGGTGGGTCATGTTTTGGGACCTCGTCCTGGAGAGAGGATTTTGGATATGTGTGCAGCTCCAGGAGGAAAGACTACCCACATAGCTGCTCTCATGGCTAATCAGGTAAGTGCGTCTGGGTCTCAGGAATAGACACTGGTAGGCGGGTTAATATAACAAAAAACTACTAATAGTATCGAAAAAGCTTTAAACACACAGTAAAGAGAAGAAAAAAAGAAAAACAAGTTGTTTTAAATATTTAGCGTAACAGAAGCTAAATTAAGAATCACATATCATGATGAGTAAGGGTCCGTTTACGTATAGCACCTAAAACACAAGAAAAAGCTTGTCACGCCATTTTGCCTCTGGGAAAAAGGAACAACAAAATTTTATTAGTAAATTCCCACCATTGCTGTAATTCTTCTACTATTTTTTTTTTTTACGAGGAAAGGGACTAAAATACAAAATGATGAGCTGCTCTTATATTTTACTGCTGAGGTTTTAAAATAACGGAAAAGGTGAGGAAGCTGATTGGTTGGTTCTTGTCACATGACTACAGTGCGTTTGCAGCATTCTGTAAGTAAGGATGTTTTTGGAGCAGTTCACATACCTTATGCGCACTCAATTTCATTCTTTCATAGGCAGACAATACAATAGAGTGATGCTGTGCTTGTTTTTTTCCAGTCCGCACCACAGCGAGTTAAGTGATGATTCACATGTCACTCCTAAAATCTCAAGGAAAATGCTAGACGTTGTGTCTGCTATTTTTGGGACCGTTGAAATATCACGTCTTTTGCACGCTCAGTTTCATTATTTCAAATATATACAAGCAACACACTCGTTTTTTTCCAGGTGCATCCACCGAGTTAAAATATCTCAACTTTTCTAAACGCTGCAAGCGCACCGCGGGTCACGTGACAAGAACTAACCAATCAGCTTTTTCAAATTATTCGTTAAACAAAAAGCAGAGAAAGCAGCAGAAAAATAGAGGTTCCACTCGTCATTTTGTTTTTGTTTCTTTCTTTTTTTTTTTTGTAAATACATTTTGTAGCAGAGTTGCAGCCAGGTGAAAATCTATTGATGAAATTTCCTTAGAGCCCCAATACAAATCTAAAGAAGCAAACAGCAAACATGCCAGTTCTGATTTCTTATATATAGAGTTTAGATGTGAGATTTTTTTTTAGTTAAATGGAATAATTAGCCACCTTTTTTTTTTTTTTTCATTTATTTGACTGTGTTTTGGGGTCTGTGACAGGGGGTCGTAGTTGCTCTGGACAAGATCAAATCCAAAGTGGAGAAGATTAGCGAGAATGCTCAGGTTCTGCAGCTGCACTGCATTAAAGCGTACTGTTACAACAGCATACAGGCCGTCAGCTCGGATCTCACCCTCAGCTGTAGTACAGGTACTGATCAGATCACCTTCATTTTATTTCCATAAGACTCGCCTAATTCAGTTTTATTTGTATAACATTTTTAACAGTTGTAACAATGTCAGCTTTACATTATTACATAGTTAAACATATATACATGTACAATATATCACTGCATCTTGTCTTGTTTTATTAATCAAAAAAAACAATTTTTAACTCTGTTAAACTCCGTTAACAGTAATATATTATTTATAAATTACTGTTACCTAATTTTTTTTTTGGAATGTTTGCAAGTAATGCTGTGTGTTACAGCAGCTGCTGTATAAACATCTGTCTCGATTTGCTTCTTCACTTCTCTTAAAGTCGATAATGTAAAAAAGGACAGGTTTACTTAAACAAAGATTATTTTTATTATTATTAACAATATTATATTATCATTAGTTAGTAGTAGCGGTAGTAGAAGTAGTTTAATAACTTTTTTTTGTGATAGATTTTGGAGTGGCAAGTTCATTCCGCCATTAAGTGGCAGTCAGTTTGCAGATTCTGTAAACAGAGCTATGTTTATTTGGGTATAAAATATCAGATGTCAGTTGTTTAAGTGGAATTTATAGCATGCAAATCCCTTTAAAGGTGTTATTACTAAAATTAGTAATGTCAGAAACCAAGCACATTCGCCTAAACAGGACTATTGCAGCGGATTTTTATAGAAAATTAATTCCACATCTTCAGGATAATCAGGACATCATGTTTTATAAGGCAAAATCATTTTAACTGATCATGTTTTAATCAATAGGTGATCAACTGATTAAGCTTTTACTGAGCTTTCGCTTGTGATTTGTCATTTTGTGCATGTCGGCAGACGCTCCTCCTTATCCAGAAGAGAGTTTTGATCGGATATTATTGGATGCTCCATGCAGTGGACTTGGACAGAGACCCAACATGGCGATCAGCTACAGTCTCAAGGAAGTGCGCTCATACCAGCCTTTACAGCGAAAGCTCTTCCGTACTGTAAGGCCACACACACACACATACACACACACGCACAATGGGAACCTAATGAACGTATTAACTTATTAAGATTCATTTTTCACTTCAAGGTTCACAGTAATGATTAATAAAATGCACCAGTGCCGTCTTATGTGCAATAACACCAAATAATTGGGGGTGGGGTGGGGGATTGAAACTAATTTAAATTAATTAAACATAATAGCTTTTATTTATTACCAGTTTAATTGTATAGCATTTTTTATTTATACAATACAGCTTATAGAGTTTTGCACATCAGAACAACCAAAAACTAATAAAAGTTAACAGTAACACAGAAGAATAAACTATATATATATATATATAATATATATATATCTTAAAAGCTAACGTATATATGTCGTTGAATGTTTTTTTTTTTTTAATATAATATTTAAACAATTGTCTAAGATTTTTGGTGCATAAGTATTAAAGCTGTTTCACCTGATCTGTCAGAAACTCAGCATGTAAAGACCTTAAAATAATATTTTTTTTTCAACAGTCAGCAAAATATGAATGTGCAATATCATGCATACCTTAAAAACAGGTAGAATGGTAGAAACTGGTAGAATTCTTTACAAAACAGATTACCAATCAAAGAAAACAGGTGTTATGTATTCATTTTTCTGGATCTTGTAAGCGCTCCAGCTGCTGCCTCTTGACTTTTTGGTTTATTTTTTCCACCGTGTCACCTTTAGAATTATTTTAGAATGATCAACTATTTTGATTTGATATGGACCAGTACTGGTAGCCCTGCCTCTTAATACACCACCTTCCTGTCAACGTGGTTAAAAAAAAAAAAAAAAAAAAAGGATGGTTCGAGGTTTTTGACCTTTTGGAAGACAAATCCTGCTTAGTTCACTGTCCTAGGGGTAAATATCTCATACCCAAGGAAAAGATAACTCGTTGCTTCGGTAATTGTGACTTATTGCCAGTAGATGGTGTAGTTTACTCACATAACTCTGTCGAGTTTATTCTCTGTTAGATCAGAATTTAACAGAAACCTTTTTTTTTCGGTACACGTTAACAATGTGTAAGTGTAATAACATACTGCTTGTTAGTATAAATACTAGTGTATTTCCAAACTTGTTCAGTGACTGTACATTAATCTGTGTTTAAATGTATTACTGTGTGTTACAGGCTGTTCAACTCTTAAAAAAGGGTGGCGTGTTGGTGTATAGTACCTGCACTGTTACCCTTGCGGAGAACGAAGAGCAAGTGGCCTGGGCATTAAAAACATTCCAATGTTTAACTCTGGAGCCACAGGTAGGAGTATGAGCCTCGACGTGATATCAAATATCAAACCGAGAATTCCAAAAACTACTGCTGCAGAATCGATTAGCATACTGAGGAAAAATAACCTGGCTGTAGTCCAATGACTCTCATTTAGTCTGTGGCTCAAGTCAAAATTAAAAGTTTGAAGCACTACCATGAAATAACCTGTACAAGCTTGAAGTATGTATCAGGACATTTTAAGGACACAGGCTACAGGAAACAGGTTAACTAACTTAACATTTTACATTTAAACAACATTAACAGGTTAATTCTTTTTTTGCATATTTGCAGTGTCAACAACTGAAGAGCATGTGATAGAATTCAATATTCAATACTTCTTCTTGTCTTACCTTACAGTACAGGGGGGAAATAAAGCAAAAGATAATTTAAATAACAATTTGAACCACTGTTTACACAGCACACAAGGATTATGTGACTGTACAGGGCATGTGATGTTAGGTGTGCACTGAGGCATTTTTTTTTTTTTTACATTCTAGCCATCATTTCATCCATTCCATCTATTTCACCCTGTAGGTGTTTGGCACCAAAATGAAGAGTTAACACAGTAAAAGTGCTGTTAAAATGGCTTCATAACCTCCTGGCTTCTGATTTACAAGCGTGTCTGTGCTGGGGTAAAACACAGCGTTTAGAATAGCCATGTTGTGGAAAGCTCTGTCAACGGTTGTCTAGATATTTGTAAGCAACAAAAAATTATATATCTGGACTTGTAGATTGTAGGTTCTGTTTGAATAGCTCCTGCTGCAGAAGCCATTGTCCAACTGAAGAACAGCTTCAGGTCCAGCATTTAAATGAGGAAAGATCTGATTGTACATCTGCGGTAACAAAATGTGCCATTCAATTTTTCCTTAGTATTTACTTTGGATGAATGAAGTATTGCTAATGGGTGTCTGTACACCACATGAACAAAGCTTTGTGAACACCATTCCGGCACAAGCAAATAACGGTGTCTCCTGCAAACTGTTGCTGAAAGAACACAGTTGTCAAGAATGTCTTTGTAGGTTGAGACTAATCGACCCAAACACCAGTCCACTAAGACAATGTCTCTATGCACAATGTTTGTTATAGGAGTGAGAGCCAAATCTGGATTAAGATGTTTAAAAAACACATAAGGACGTGATGGTGAGATGTACTTATCATTGTAAATGTCAAGGGGAGAAAGAGAGACGTTAAGAGAGAGAAAGTGAGACAGAGACATTGAGAGAGAGAGAGACTGACCCAGAGAGAGAGAGACAGAGACAAAGAGAGAGAGAAAATACCCAACCAAAGCACACAGCCAATTTAAGATCTTTGGTCATTAATGGCTGCTGCATTGGCTAATGAAACATGATAAAAAGTCTTTTGTTCTATAAATTGTGTTTACACACAAATAAAATTGCAGTCATCTTTTTTTTCTTTTATTTTTAGGAACCACACCTTGGCTCCCAAGGCATGCCTGGATCTGAATTAACACGTGACCAGCGGAGGCTGCTGCAGAGGTTCCGCCCTGAGTTATCGTGGCACAAGCCTACCGACAGTCATGTGTCTGAGGACCTCCAGTTAAAAGCCAACACGGACACTATCGGGTTCTTTATAGCAAAATTCAGCAAGAGATAGCACACGCTACCATGTACTGACAAAGCAGCTTAAGGGGGCAGATGAAAGCGGCATGAATGAAGAGGAGAAAAAAGAAGGGTGGGGCTTTGCGTAGCTCTGCTTCCGTTGCCATGACGACAGTGACGCAACAGCTGCTATGGTTATCGACTATGACCAGGAAGCAGGCAGCCAGAGGACACGATGGTATTGACAGTTTCTCGCTCACTCTCTCAAACACAGAAAAAGACCGGCAGCTAAATCTTTTCTAATCAACAGATGCGAACATACAGGATTTTTAAATTAAGTACTGAAGCTGTAAATGGTGAAAAATTATATTGAAAATGTGGTCACGGTGAAAATAAACACTATTTTATATTTGATATTAAAATGAGCTTGTGAACACACGTTGTTAACAAACACAGATGAATTTACTACTTTTATATCATTTATATACAGTTTAAACATTATGCTTGTGATTATTTGACCAGATAATAAAGAATCTAGACTGAAATAATCTTGTCCGAAGAATCCTCACACATTTTAATGTTCAGTTTAATCAGATCCACGGCTGTAAATGGCTCACCTGTCTTTAAGACTAAAACATTAGTCCGAGACAGGATGTCTGTACAATTAGATGAATCCTTATTTAGAAGAAAGATCATAAAGACTTGCACAGGAATTGATATAATTCATATAGAACAGTTTATGTGAGTGTGAGTGTGAGTGTGGGGGAGGCTGGAAGCATTTTTACATCCCAAATTAGTCTTCAGCACCATCCTGGCTGCCGCTATGACGACTTTAGGAGTCTGCCTTCCCACCTGCGACATTCACAGATTTTTCAGCCTTCTATTCTTAGTAACCAGTCAGAACTATTCTATCACTTTGGGGTTTTTTCTATTTAAACACACATACATCCTGGCAAAAAGTAATCAGATGTACAACATATTTCATGAAACAAACAAAATTGAAAAAATCACAAAGGACATGGTGTGTTGGTTATTTTAACAGCACAGCTACGATAAGGTTAAGTTATGGTTTAAAAGATTGTGTGTTGGAAAGTAGAGTCTTTACTGTATCGGCCAATCGAAGCTCCTCTATACACAAAACAAATAAATGAAACTAAATTATGCCATGATACACACACACACACACACACACGCTTACAACCTGGAGAGCCACAAACGGTAGAACCGCTGAAAGGGTGACGCTAATAGCAGCATATTGATTATCTCGTTAATGACCTCGTCAAGTGGTGGGATAGACAGAATTAAGCAGCAAGTGAATTTACAGTTGAAGATTTCGAACGAGGACTCGCACCCCAGACCCCCTCACCCGACATCACTGTCTGATCTCACTAATCGCTTTGTGGCTGAATAAACCAATTCCCACAGGCACATGCTATAATCTAGTGAAAAGCCTTTCCAGAAGAGTGGAGGATATTACAGGAGAGGGACTAAATCTGGAATGGGATATGATGATTTGAGCAAGATCCTAAATCTTCAACTGCTCAGATGTATAGAAAAAATATGAGAGAAATGTTAGTCGCTCTGGCGTATAAGGGCGTAAATCTATATCTGCCAAAAAATGAAGCTTTGTAGAGTTTCGGAATAAGGTTTTAAGGCTAGTAATTAAATTGCTAGAATATTTCTGTTTACTTGTACAAATAAATCAATTTTTTTATTATAATGATTTTTGTTGAGTTTTAATTTAATTAAATTTTATAATTACAGTTATTTATCATGTCAGACAGCTGAAATCATTTTGTGGCATTGCGTTTGTAATGGTGTATGTGACATACGGTGAAATATTCGATTTTAGACTTAACTTTGGCCGACCTACCAAGAATAATTGACTAACGTTAACGATTTATTAGAACAATATAAAATGCCCTAGGTTAGAAATTTGTACGTATTTCAGTGTATAAATCTGGACTTGATTTTCAGTGAAATAATCATGATTTTTAGGTAGAATAAATGCCTTAAAATGAAGATGGCATTTTTTAGCTGTATTTTCAATAGAAAGGAGGATACATTTTTCAAAAGAAACAACGAATAAAGATGTGCAAATATTAAAATATACACAATTTCTTCATGCCATATGAAATTCATGATTCATATTTATTATTATAATATTCACGTTTCCACACACTGATAGAACAAGTCTGCATGGATATCTATATCTTATTTACAATAATGTCGTCATTTTTAAAAACACCAGTCTTTACAAAGGAGGCATAGTAACAGAGAGCCAAAACTCCAGAGGGCAGGATAGCAGCACATGAATGTGTGTTTGTGTGTGTGTGTAACTGTGGGCAAGTGCAGAATTAGCATTATTAGCTTCATAGTTTTCTAGTAAGTTCCTGATTTCTAGATCTAAATTTCTATTATGACACATTTATTCTTGGCAATGAGCCTGAACCTAAAGTGAACTGGAACCTATTTCAGATGAGACCAAGATAGAAATTTGACCCTGTGTGTCATTTACACCACACGTTTGTGGCATTTAAAAGAATGTACGCTTTTGACGAGTTGCTGACTCAGTTCTGGCAGCCTAAAAGTACAAAAAAAGTTATCATAGCCACTGATTTTGGCAGTTCATGAGCATAAAACTAAGGATTGCACAATATGTTCCCATATGTTTCTGTGTGGACGAATCACTCGTAATCACATACATTAAAAATGTGTACTATAAAGATATCTGGATTGATAAACACGATATCACGAGGTGTCTACCACATATCGAAGGTTCTGCTTGGAAGATGTTTTCTTTGTTCCCTAGCTTAATAATAACATTCAAATAATAAAAGCCACATTTCTATGGGTTTTCCTAGCAGTATTTTATAATCTTAGTATTAAAGGAGCAGTTTGTAATTATCCCCCCCCCCATCCCCCCCCCCCCCCCCCGATCTGTAAAGGAAAGTGTAAAAACGTTTTCTTTTGTGTAAATTATTCTACAACGACGGGATGACAAGACATTTTTCAGGCTGGAAACACAACAAAAAGAGAACTGAAATAAAGATTGTTATTGCACATCACATAGCTTTAAATTCTAGCATCATTCGAGATCTACACATTTAAAGATTACAAACTGCACCTTTAAGTGTTTCTATGTGTTTCACTAATGTTAATCAAGCTTGGCAAGAATTTTGGACCTGAATCTAGCTTTTGTAAAAGTGTGTTTTTTATCTGTGTAATGCAGTCCATGGCTGTGTGGGTTTGTGCGTTACTGCTCTATATAAGGATCTGATGCCCAGTCTGTCTCTTCATTTTTCTCTTCTTCTGCAACTGAGTGTTGTCTTTCGCCATCATAACCGCGTTCTCGTTGCAATCTCTGTTGTCCACGTTGCCGGCCGTTACGTTCGCTGTGTTCGTGCTCACGCTTATGTTCCCAGTCCCTTCCTCCTTTTCCATGATGATGATGGTGATGATGGTTATGTTGAACAGGCTGATCTTCCTCCTCATCGTCTTCCTCTTCACCCTCCTCCTCTTCGTCGTCTTCTTCCTCCCCTTTGTGACGTGTGTGTAAGTGTGTGGGTGGCTCGGACTGTGTGTAAGTGGCATGTGGCTCTGCACACGCAGAGTCTTTGCTCTCCAGCGTCTCTTGCCTGGAGAGTGGGCGTGCTGGACGACTGTGATGGTGGTGATGGTGGTGATGGTGATGATGGTGATTGTGGTGTTCAGTCCTTGTGGACGAAGAGCGGTGGTGTATGTGCGGTGCTCTTCGCTCACCACGTAAGACTCTCTGTTCTTTAACAGCTTCCTCCTGAGGGTCGTCTTCCCCAGCTTGGTCCAGACTCTCTTGTTTTTGTAGGCGATGGTGGTGACGATGATGGTGGTGGTGATGGTGGTGATCTTCTGGAGAGCTCTTCCTTTCGCTTAGTGTCTTCTCAGTCCTTTGGGTGCCCCCCGTGCTCTGGATTAGCAAACACATGCACACGCGCACACGTAGATTAGTGACGAAATTCACCGCATTGCACACTTCTATACAAAGCTGTAAAAAATCAGCACACTCTTAGACGCACTTAAAGTACACAACACACTACTGACTCATTTCTACCTTTCCAAGGTTCTGGTGATGAAACCATTCCACAGGTTTGTGTAAAAAATGTTGTTTAGTTGCATCATTTAAATGTTGCTGCTCAGGAACCAAAGAAACCTTAAACGATGGTGCTTTATAGCAGGAAATGTTTGCGGCAAGTTACAGAGAAGGTCAGGGCGAATGAATGGGTTACAACCTAATTAAAGTTTACCTTTAGCGCTTTAGGCATTTAAAGCAGGTCCAATTTGTGTAATTAGATGCTGACTTAGGTTTAGTTTGACTTTGCATGGCTTAATATGCTCTCAAAGTTATACAACTCGCACAAATGTTCATATAAATAAGCAATGCTAAATATTTGGCGCTTAAACAGGTTCCCTGATGTCTTGAGCAGCATCAGCTTCATCACTGCAAACCACAGCAAAACACATCACATTCTAGTCAGCTTTCTCACACTCAGAAATGCCGTTAGTATCTGTATTTAGAAGGTAGTCCACCTTCAATATTTAGCTCTTTTAAATCATTTTTCATTAAGTCTGAATGTAAGAACAACTGTCCATTACTAACACTTCTCCTATTACCGGCACAACCACACTCACCATAGATAAAGCTAGGCGTCTGTAGCCTCCTCAGACTAAACAAAAGCCAGAGCAGGCAATAAAGGAATAAATATTTTTAGAATGTAACAGACAGTAGACTGTAGAATGCTTTGCATAAGAATTGACACCTGTTGAACTTTCACCTTATGTAGTGTTACCACCATTTCAAAGATGGTTAAATACGTATGCAAAGCCATGTAAGCTGCCCAGCAGAAAAGTATATAATTTTTATGTCCCTCATACAATAAATAAAATCCAGATAAATAGTAATGACGTTAGTAATTCTGTGCATGATCCCACGCTTTGAACAAACACAGTTCCAGACCTTCGAGTCTTTTTATTACTCCCTCTCTGTCTCATCCTTGATCTTTTCTGTCACATTCTCTTCCTCCACAAACCCTGGAGCAAAATCTTGTGTGTGTCTGTCAAATTTAGTTTTTTCCCTTCCTCCTTATCTTCCATACAGATCATCATCCCCACTTCACCATCTTCTCTCCTCTACTTATGTCCCTTTCCCATCCCTGGTGTTTGGTGAGCACCTGTAAATGTAGACTAGTCAGAGGCTCAGGAGTGCCCGATTGGGCGGCTGTGAGCTTGTCTAAGACAGGATTGGCCGGGGTGCAGCTGGGTGGGTGCGTGGATTTCCAGTAAGCTTCCAGATAGTCGGCTATGTGCTCGCATGCATCTTCTAACTGATTCTCATCCAGGATAATGTCAAAAAGGTCCTGGAAAAGACATGAATTTTTAGGTATAGAAGAGAAAAAAGATAAATAATTGATTGAATAACGGATGGATGGATGGATAGATAGATAGATAGATAGATAGATAGATAGATAGATAGATAGATAGATAGATAGATAGATAGATAGATAGATAGATAGATAGATAGATAGATAGATAGATACATGGATGAATGTATGAGTGGACAGATGGAAGGATAAATGGATGGATAAATGGGAAGGATGGATGGAAGGTGGGAGAAATGGATGGAGGGAGGGAGGGAGGGAGGGAATGAGTGTGGGAGAAATTGATAGAGAGTGGGAGGGTGAAAGAAATGGATGAATGGATGGATAGATAAGAGAAGAGGAAGGAAGGATGAATGCGTGGATTGATGGATAAATGGAGGAATGGAATGATGAACAAAAAAAGTGGTTAACGAAAATAAAAATATGTTATTTTGGTTGCGAAAAAGAGATTGCACAACAGGCTCCTGTTAGGACAGCATATAAATTTTTGTTAAGTAACTTGGTAAAAGTGCATTGTCTGTTTTGGGGTATGTAACTCTTAAAATGTGTGTCAGAAACAAGGTGACCCATTTACAAATTTTAAAGAATCAAAAAGGGAATTTAAAATTCTGGACCAACTAAACTAAGCCGGAACATTCAGAGTATCCCCTTACATACTCTAGGGGTATGTGCTATAAATAAAAATAGCATACAGTTGGCCTGGGAAAACCCTTCACTCAACGTTTTTGTACTTTATATAGTTGTGAGAATTGTTTGGATTTCCTTTATCGATGTATCAAAGTTAGTAAGTTTGTCACCCACAAAACTACAACTAGCGGATATTTCAGAAATTCTCACCTCCAAGCTTAAGTTGATCAAATCAATTCAAATTAGTGAAATGGAGTTTGGGTAGCACGGTGGCTTAAGGGTTGTTGTCTTACAGCAAGAAGGTCGGATTCGATTCCTAGGCAGGGGCCTTTCTGTCTGGGTTTGCATGTTCTCCCCGTGCTTGTAGGTTAGGTTGATTAGTTATTCTAAATTGCACATAATGTGAGTATGTGTGTGGCCCTGTAATGGATTGGCAGCTTGTCCAGGGTGTTCCCCCTTCTGCCTTTTGCCCTTTCAGAGACGACTGGGATAGACTCCAGCAGATCCCAGTGACCACGAATTAGGGACTAGAAGAAGAATAAATCAATGAAAATGGAAATGTGTGTAAGTTATGTGTCTTTACTTACTGGAGGACACTGAGCCAGTTTGTCTGCCGCCACCATCTGCACATTGAGGTGTTTTGCCTGTGACTTTCCTCTAGATTTTATTAATCTCTGTAACACCTAAACACAAACATACTATTTCAGTATAAAAATCACACATGACCAACACACTAAGGTCAAGTCTACAGATGCACTGTTGATGCTAGTATTTATTTTCCGCGAATATTCATGTCCTTTTAACCTTGTGTTTGTTATAACTGTTATTTTATGTCACAGATTAGATTGTCATAGTCTCTTATTGAATTAATGATGATGCAACTGAGCTTATTTCATAATCACACTTGCTGTTGTCATCTAGAGAGGAATGAGTTCCTTTTCATTGCAGCCTTCACATCTGGCTTGCATTTAGATATTTCTCTGAGGCTACTGTGCGACAACACTATTCAAATACAGCTAAATTTAATCCAACAAAGTTTTACAGGGTAGCAATACATAGTCAAATAATTCAATTCAGGCTCACTGGAGATGTTTTGCTGTGGAGAAGTTTTAATCACAGAGAAACAGGACGAATGTCAGTCATATATGTATGTGTGTCTGTGCACCTTTGGAGATGCAATCTTGACGTAGACGATGATTGGTGCAAGCGAAGTCTTCCCCAGCTGAGACGGATGGTTTATCGTGTCGGCATCCAGAACCACCAACTGCAGCGTGCGTGCAAGCTCAAAGATCCTCTCGATCTCACTTTGTACCTCAGCTAACACACATACACACAAAGGAATGAAAATCAGTACTTACACCAATTCATTCACAAGTTACATCCTAGACGAGTTCAGCCTAAAACATATCTATAATTATTTACAGCATTAAAAAACACAACCCACTGTCTAATTTTATTTTAGATAATAATCCCTGGCCACAAAGTTTTAAGGTTATTGTCATGTGCATAAAGAGTTTTTAAGCATTTATTAAACCTCAACCGCACTGAACACCTTTTGCGTGTTGGAACTGAAACTGCACCAACTGCACCCCAGACCTCCTAAACTCCAGAACTCATAACTCCTAATAGTAGTGCCTAAACTGGCCAACACTTCCCATAGCTACCCTAAGACTGAATCTGAAACTAAAAAAACCTCTATAAGGTTAAGCTGTGTCAAAAGCTATAGAAACACATGCAGAATCACACCAGTCAAAAAGCGTTTCTTGTGGCTTAGGAGGATGGCGGTCCTGGAAATCACCAGGATTCCAAGAGGCGTTTATTGCGTAAATCGCTGTCTGGCGTGTGGATTATGAGTGAAACGTATGTAAGTCACATCATGATTGCCACCGGGCGAACCTTCTCTGCCCTGTGTGCGCTCTGACTGCATATGTCTAAGGGATCCAATGAAGAAGGTCAGACCAGTTATTTATTTTGGAGCACATATGAAAGGGTTTCCAATCGCCAAAAAGACGATAAGCTTGCACCACTAAGGCGCCCTTGGGTTAGTGTTAGTCGGCACTTTGGGCACATACCCAGGCCAAGAGTGGAGAAACGCTTTAACCCTACGGAGTGAGGACATCGCCAGAAGAAATAAGGTCAGTCTACTGGGTTTAGCAGTCCGCATCTACACAGCGAGTTTACTTGGCCTGGCCACTGCAAGCTAGACACCTCTCGTTTCAGAGGTGTTTGTCTTGTTTTTAGAAACCGCTCATCCAGCTTGACTGTACCTGGGGAAGTGGCTCTCGGCATGGCTAGCTCTAGCCCATGTTATTACCTTCCGCAGCTCCTCGTACCCTGGGAACTATGGCGGTGGCACCACATTCTTTCCTTGGTAGAAGCCAAATGCGACAGCATGTCTTTAGCGAGGAAAGAAACCATAGCACTTGCTTTTGACTCCTATGTTAGCACCGGGTAAGCCAGAGGGTAGCTCGTCTCTTTACCTGTCAACGTTTTTGCCTTTCTCTTTGGCATGTTTGTTTGAGATTTTGTAAACCACATACTTTTGCAAGCCTGACTTACTGTAGATGGGTGCTGTGCCTGTGACATTCCAATTGGTGTGATTCCACACGTGCTTTAAAACTGCGGTCACGCAGGAAAAGTTCCCATAGCGTTTGACGCAGCTTGAGTTCCCGAAGGGGAAGCACTTTTAGATAGTCCTAATAATTGTGTCTATAAATAAGTAATAATAGCAAAGTAAACAAATTTGGGGAACCCACAATGTAAAAAAAAACTCGAACCAGTAAAACTGTAAAATTGCTTTTTGGCAGAATTGGTTGATTCTATAATTGTTAATTTGTCTGTTATACAACTAATTACTGAATCAAAGTGATTTGGGGATGCTGATGTGTTAGCGTGTTTTGTCTGTTTGTGTATGTGTGTGTGTGTGATTGTGCTCTTTGCGTGCTTTTAACGTGCATGCTCAGTTCTCGATTGTACCGAAGATTGCCAGGAGTGCAATCAGGAGGTCATGCTACAAGGAATGTCTTTGATCTTAATCACGGCTCACTAATCAAACCAAACTAACAATCATAACAAGCTTCCTGCTTTCCCTGTCTCTCGTTCACACACTTCAGTTCATGCACCTTCCTCATGCGCCCTATTTTTTAGTCTGCAAATATTAGCATAAAGTAAGAGTAAGCATGGCATTATATATAAATACATCATATGCATTAAACTACTGTAATTAGGCTCGATCAGGGAGGTTATACTTAAATTAATATTTTTTTACAGTATTTAAGTTAAACTAAATTGATTAAAATTTATATAGACTGCTATTAAATTGCTACATTCTCTATTAGGGGATAACCATGTTAGTCTCAAGTAGCCCCAGACCTTCAGACTGATAGCAAAATGATTCTGACTGACAATTACAGGAACCAATCACAATTTATTTTGTCAGTGTTATGTTTAGAGGTATAAAAAATATAACTTCAAATGAGGTAATTATGTTATATTTACATCATTTGAACAATCCAACGTTTAGTTGATATTAATGTGTTAAAAATAACATACAATTGTTCTGGAAAGCTGGTATATAGCTACCAAGTGTAAATCAGATAAAACAGTGTGTAGAGCAGAGAAAAACAGTAGGTAGGTAGTTTTATTGTAATAATTCAGACTTGAGCATATGATTATATTCTTTTGCTTTGATAGATTATTTTTACTTTTCATCATTTCATATCTAATATTGTTTGTTACCACCATCATTATTAAAAAATATTCATCTTGTCTTTTAAATCCTATCTGTCATTTAAATAATACACAATAAAAGTCATGCTAGAGCGTATACAGACTTGATCTTGAAAATTATATATAACTAAAAGAAAAAGATTTCACACAGAATTGATTTCACACAAAATTGATTTTATACAGAATTAATGTATAATCATTGTGTAAACCAATGAATTACATTTAAGACAGTATCTGATGCCTTTATAGGACCAAGTTCCTCTGATTTCAATCAGCCATGTGAAATTTAAGTGCTTCCTGCATCACATGGGCAGTCACTACTCTACACGTCTGCTGTAAATGCAGTATAACATCAGGACATATTTGTCTTACAAGCCTTGAGTTTGACACTTTGGGACAAAAGCCTGCTCGACATTGTCACTTTCTTAACCTCGTTAAAAAAAATGAACATATGTATGAAGGCTATTGATCTTTTCTTAGGTCCTATTTCAACATGCTTTATGGACCCACGTAAGCAGTGAAGTCATGCACAATAGCAATTTCCAAAGACAAATGTACATCTGACAGCCCAAGCACACAAGTCCACTACGCAAGCAGACACTCACCACACGCATACACTTACCAAGATTGGAGCGCGTGTTGGAGCGTTCAATGATGGCATGTTTACTGGGGTTATTCAGGACAGATCGTTTGGCTAGAGAAATGTCTGCCGTTACCCGAGTGATTGATATCCTAATAGAAGAGTAAGAAAAAGAAAAAGCACATGCATGAGTCATTTAAGAAAATAACTTCCTAAAAATAATTCTACAAAAAAGAAAGGGACACTATAGTATATATGCAGCGCACATTTATTACTCAGTCTGCATTTTAGCCTGCAGTTCCTCAAATACGATGCTTTCATTTAAGAGAAATAATTTAATTTATTAAATATAGTTCAAATTAAAACTATATTAACTATATATAAATACAGTTTCTCTTTTACCTAAAACTTGTTTTAATCCAGCACTGAAAGACACACACACAGCTGTGTTGTCTGTGTTTTTGTGTGCTGCACTGGGAAGAGACATCGGTCCCATTCCGGGAAAACACTCAGGCCAGGAGAAGCACAGGCATGCAAGCCAGTCGTGTGCTTATGGTCCAGCATGGCCAATTAAGGCAATGAGACAAGACTATTTAAAGTAGCTCCCCACACATACACACACTAATACATAAACCACCTCAAAGAAGGACCCATCAGAACAAAAAAAAGAAGACAGAGAAGGATTTGGTTATGTTATTACCTTCCTTCAAATCTGTGCTTCAGAAAGTCAAATAATGCTTTCTGCATCATGTCTGTCACCTGTACAAAAAGATGTGTGTAAAGAAAAATCAAAGAATATATACACAGCAAACTCACAGATAATACTACCAGAAATACAACTAAAGATTATTACAGAAACAGGTCAATTTATTTTATACAGTGTATATGTATTTTGTTTAATAGTTGAACGGAAAATAATAGACGTACAAAGAGCTGAAAAATATAGCTAATATTTATTTAAAATCCCTGAAACCAGCAATGGGTCAGGGAACCAATCACAATTTCATAGACTGACAGAAAAAAATCTACTATAACTAATTCTGGCAAGATGTATGCATGTATTCATAGATATAAACCAAAAAAAAAGACATTACTTAACTTAACTATGATTTATAGTCATTGCTAAAGAATCTGACCTCATAGCCCTTAAGAGAGGGTCCCACCAGGACCACAGGCCTCATCGAGGGCACCACGTCATACGGGGGAATGTGCTCAGTCTAGAAAGTGCAGGAAACCATATTATTCTCTATCTCCCACACTCAACCCTTCATGCCCACACACTTACACACGTCACACTAACATAAACTCACATAATGTATGGTATGATGATTAAAACACACCATATTAGCAGGGTTTACCAATCCCAATTTACTGGACACCATGAGCTGCACATTTGTGTTTTTCTTTTACACAACTGATCTAGCTCATGCAGTACCCGGTAGCGATGTTTAACTGTACACTATTTGGGCAAAAGTTTAAGGACACCTTACCAGTACACCTACAAGTATCTTCCCCAAATTGTTGCCAAAAAGTTGGGAGTACACAGTTGCCTTGGATGTCTTTATATGTGGTTTTATTAAAAATTCCCTTCATTGGAACTAACATTGTTTCAGAATATGCACAGGGCCCCTGAGGGCCACATGACATGGTGTGTTATAGTTTAAGGAGAAAGAACTGAAGTGTTCTTCACAAAGCCTAACCTTAATCTTACTAAACACCTTGAGGATGTATTAAAATGACAACTGAACATAAATGCCTACCAATAGTGATCACCTGAATCTAATGAAAAGCCTGTTTAGAATAACATAAAAGTTAAAGTGAGACTAAAGCTATAAAAAAGTAATGGTCAGGTGTCCCAATACTTTTGTCGATATAGTGATACAAATTGCAAACAAATGGCAAATAAGTAGAACATTATTATCTCTGGTATTGGGATTGGACACCACTGGTGTATAGACATGCCAAACAAAAAAAAAATAAGGACAAAAATGCTAAACATTAAAAAATTAATTTTTTTTAAGTAAGTAAGTAATTAAGTATTCAAAAAAAAATTTCTAGCAACAGTCTGCAACATGCAGGATTTTTGTCTAAAATCTCACAAAAAAACTACTGAGTTCTTAGTTCATTTTTTGGTGCTTGATGTACAAGTCTTCAGTATTTAATGAATCCACTCATTCATAAAATGTGCTGGAACTGTAACATCTAATTAACATTCTGGAATGTAAGTCTGAATTTTGTCTTCATTTCCAATTGTAAATTAATCCTTTTAATTAAACATCTCAGCCTGAAAGTAGAACAGAGTAAGTAGGCTGTGACAGATGTCTGTCTCTGTAAAAATCTACTACTCTAGTGGAAAATTGTAATACTAGTGGATGATACATCTAGAACAAAATTTAGTATAATAGTATCAACAATAAGCCTCATTTATTAAGTTTTTTATTATTGAATTTATTTAAAATAAATAATTCACAATTTTACATTAGAACTTTGGTATGTAGGGAAAATGTGCTTCGTATGATTATGGTGTAAGAGCGTTCAAAACTTCTATCAAATTAAATATTAGAAAACTCACTAGTGTACATTTTAACTGATAGACTCTATAGTTACATATGTAACCATGGTTTCCAGAGGAACCGGGACGCTGCTTCGAAACGCTTTGGAAACGGCCTTTTACAATCTTTGCCCTAAAGAACATGTGTAATCCTACCAATCAGGAAGCATTACATCACCGACAGGTTATGTTATCGACCAGGAAGTAATGTTATGAAAACATGACTGACAGCAGGCCTCGGTAAGTATGCATTCAGCGTGTCAGTGATGCCAGGGGTATAGCACGTGAAGCAGCATCTCGTTCCCTCTGGGAACCATGGTTACACACGTAACCTAGAGACGTTTCCTTTCAAAAACTCAAGCTGCGTCGGAACACTTTGGGAACGAGATACCCGCGTCACCATAGCAACTAGTCACTGACCCAGTGCTATATGTGGGGACTGTGTGATGCAAAACCCTGGATTCTAGCCTTAAGCCGATGTCCAGGTTGTAGAGCAGGACAAATGTATATTGGGTAGCCCAACCTGCCGCCCTACAATTGTACCCGGGTTGTAGCCTTGGCCATGTCTGTACCATGGTGTCCAGGCCAAAGGGGCTGAAGGTGCCAACGAGAACCAGAACAGATAATGCATTATCTATAGTAAAGCAAACAAGTCTACTTTTGTACAGTTGAATGCTCCCACACAGCATCACCTAAATCTGAAATGAAAAGGTACCTCTGGGACGCCACCGATTGTCTTTTCGCCTGCCATCTGTCCTGCTGAAACATATGCTTTCCTTACCAAGGTGGATGTAATTTTTTGTTCCTTGGTGAAAAGCTTAGGGCCCCTCAAGGACAATGCTATACCCGCCCATGACATAATGCTTTCTAATTGGTTGGATTACACACATGTGTTTCGATGCAGGTTAAGTTCCTGAAGGTAAACTAATAACTGAGGTAATGTTGCATTTGAGTAAGCAGCTTATTTATTGTTAAAAACCTTTTTAATTCCTTGGACTAGAGTAGTGTAAAGTAAGGAATCTGTGCAACGGCTGAGTTGCATTATACTGGAAGATTTTGCACACTTTGCCATAAGTTGTACACTTTCACACCATGTTCAACAACTTTAACACCACCAATTAACAACTTATGTCTGCCAAAATATTTACACCCACTTTCTTATAAAAAAGATTAATATATTAATATATAAGACCCAATAGTATGTGGGCTGTCTTAACATTACAGTCACTATCACAAAATATCGGGTCTTCTTTCAGAGCATTTTGCTTTTGATATGTTCATCAATAATTATGATTCATTTGATCTATAAGAAATAAGCATAACAGCAAAGATATTGCATTTTTGATTAAAGATATATACAAGTTTGGTATCAAGGACAAAATCAGTTTATTCAAACAGTTCACAACACTTGTTAATCAAGCAAGCATAAACAGAAAATGGTTGAGCAAAACACATTTAAAATGGGAACTCAAGTCCTTTTTTAGTCTAGCTAATGATCAATGTTTTGTTTTACATAGAAAGTGTTTATGCCAGGATAAGCGAAACATACTTTGAAATAATTCCAAGTTTGAACCACTTGAGAAATAGAAATAGCGATGATCTGAGGTCCCATTCATTGTATTACACTTGCTCAAACTTGCATAAACACACACATACACACAGAGACATCTACATTAATGCTAGACTTAGAGTCTAAGTATTAGTGGGAAGAACGGGAAAACACACAGCAATGCAGGGACTCCAATGGGACATCAAGAGTCTGAAGGAGTGTAACTTACCGACTTCAGCTTCTGCTTAGCTGTGAGAGGACGCAAGGGAGAAAAGGAACAGAAAAGAAGTATTAAGTAGAAAGAGGATATTGGAAGAGGAAAGCATTAAGTGAAAGAAGATATTGGAAGAGGAGAGAGAAGTGGGAATTTAGGAAGAAATGAAGAGAGGAGGAAAATTAGACAAAGAAGGCAAAATTGAATTTGTTAGCTAGGCGAGCATGCTTATTGCTCGTGCGGTCATACAAACAGACGGGTGGGCGCACACCGTATGGTGTTCGGACATACAAGGATCATCACAGGATGACCCATCTCTTTGGTTACCTTCTTAAAGAAAGGCATTCGTTTCTCACGGGTTAAAGTGGATATGACTTGATTTGGGCTGGCTTTAGGAGAACGCTGCTGGGGAGGAGGAGGAGGAGGGAGAGGAGGTTCTGGCTCCTCCGGCTCTAAACCCACAGCGTCTATATCAATGGCTACACACAGATATAGACATACACATATAGTTACACATGAGACCCCACAAAACACACGGAAATAGACTAAATGGATCACGTAAAATGTCTGCATGCAAGGACATTGCTAGTAATTTTGAGCTTATGGAAGAATATGACATAAAACAGATCTTTGGAGAGCCCCCAAAGTGCATTGGGTCCATAAAATCGTCCTAACAACCCCACAGTATAGCAAAGCTATAATTGTTGTTAATTTGCACATTTCATGTCTACCTTATCTTACAATATGGTTGGTGCTATTGCGTTATGTTCCGTTCTCTATTGTCTTTTTTGCACCGTCTTTGTAATGTTTGTTTTGTGTCTGTTTCTGCACTGTCTGAAAAAGGTTGCACACATGCACTTTATGTCTATCCTGTTTAGTGGCTCATTGTTGCTTTGTGGAATTCTATGTTTTGTGTAGCACCGGGGGTTGCTGGAGAAACGTTATCTCATTTAACTGTGTTCTGCATTTTGCTATATATGGTTGAAATGACAATAAAGCTCCTTGCACTTGAACTTCACATTCACATTCACATTGAACACATTCATTGCACTATTTCTATCAAAATTTTAAATACTTTATTTTAAGCAATTAAATAAAATAAAAACCATTATTATAATATAAAACTCCAAATATTAAAAAGGATCTCTGTAGGTTACTCTTTTGAAAAGGGGGTTTCTTTAGAGGTACGTGTTTAATTAGATTAAATTTTGTTTCCAAATTCGTCTAGATCTCTTTGTTTCAGGGAAACTCTGTTGTGGGATTCTACTGGGATTACTGAATAGTAACAACAGAAGAGCCAAAGAGGAGTTAACAATTTAGAATCCATTTTGTTTACTAGTCAAACAGTAGTTTACAAAAGTAGTCAGGTAGTCAATAGTCAAGTAGCCAATAGTATAAGACAATATAAATGTGCAAAACAACAAATCTGTGTATTATATTCAACTATTTAATTCCATGCCAATGTTGAAGACCTTACAGAAATGATGAGTGAAACTGAGAGTGCAAAGCATATGGCATGGAAGTTTATAGCCTAAAGATGGTGGGAGGATGTGACCTACAGGAGTGATCAGAACACATTTTTTTGACTTATTAGCTTTCAAAAGCAGTCTTTGTGCTGACATGGGGTCCTGGGCAACCTGTGTCTCTGCACTGGCTGCAGTGGAATTTAATATAACACAGTGTAATTAATATACACTATATTGCCAAAAGTTTGTGGTCACTTGACCATCAGCGCCATATGTGGTTCTCTCCACAGTGTTGCTACAAATTTGGAAACCACAGTTTATAATGTATTTGTATGTTTTAGCATTACATTATTCCCTCACTGAAACACAAGAGACTCATGACAATGCCCCAGTGCACAAAGCCCATGAGTTCCATTAAGACATGATGTGTTTTGATTGGAGTGAAAAGCTGCACAACGCCCTGAACTTATCACCACTGAACATCTTTGGGACGGACTGGAACAGCGACTGCTCCACAGACTTCCTTACCTTATGTTTGTCTGATCTTACTAATACTATTGTAGATGAATAAACACATATCTTACATTTAAGCATCCAACTGTAATGGAAATCCTTACTAGAAGAGTGGAGCTAAAGGAGTAAATAGGGAGTCAATCTGGATTAAGATGTTTAAAATCACATATATTTGTGATGGTCAGGTGTCCACCAACCTTTAGCAATATAGTGTATTTTACATTTATTTTGTGCATATCGTTTTACTTTATACAAAATAATGTCAAATTCAACTTATCTATATAACCAAAAATCCGATAAAGGCTTGTTCAGGTAATAAAAATGTGTAATATAAAAACCATTTTATTACCATTGCTATAACTTCTTTAATCTCATATAATTTATTTTAATAAATAACACAACTTTAAAGCTAAAAAAGCAACCAACCTGAGGAGGGAGGAGTAGACTTTCGAGAGCTTGTGACGATGTCCCCTAAACTGGACAAGGAGTTAGCCCCCAATTTGCTACAAAAAGGAAAGACAAAACGGTTGATTGTGACACAGATAGCAGGTAACATTTAGGCAGCACAATGACTACATAAATAAATAGCAGGTTTCATTTAGCATACTGTCATCTATTGCAGTATACTTGCCTGGAGTGGAATTTGTTCTGTTTGGCTCGCTGCTCCTGTCGGATGCGAAGGTTTTCTAACTTCACTGGACTGGGGATGAAACCAATCTCACATCCTTCTTTCACTAAGCGGCCAATCCACCAGTCATTATTGAATTTCTGCCAAAGGCGCATATAGAGGCCATGAATCAGGATCATCATTATATACATCTGCTGAATAAACAGACACTCACCAGGCCATTAGCACTGTTTTAGACACATAGTGTATGACATTGAATTGTGTTTGCGTATGCGTGTTTATGTGTGTGTGTGTGTGTGTGTGCATGTTTGAACGTGTTTGTGTGTGGTTTGTGCCTTCAGATGTGTGTACCTGTGTGTGTTCAAGTGTGGGATGTTTTTTTGTATATTTGTGTATGAGTATGTATATGTGTCTTTATGTGTGTTTATGACTGACCTCTTTTACATGCAGGAAATCTTTAGCCTCAAATGAAACAGCCATGCCAGGCACGGGTACGTCATCATCATGGGAAGCACTGTAGCTAACATTTGTACGGACAGCAAACGCTACTGGTTTTGTCTGCTCAGAGAAAATAGAGACAAAATGAAAAGAGAGTAAGAATCAACTAAACTCACCAAATTAGTACATGCCCTTGAAATTAATAAATGGTATAATTGTTTCAAATATTAAATATTAAAAATATTTTTTAATACAGCAGTTCCCTTGATGCATTGGATATTTATTAGATTATGTTTCTCAGAACACAAAATAATAAAACATCAGTGATTGTTTATCATGTTGTTCATCTATCCATCCATCCATCCATCCATCCATCCATCCATTTCTCAATGCATTGTCTATGCCCGCTTACTCCAAATTAGGGTCGCGGGAATCTGATGGAGCCTATCCCAGCTGTTACTGATTCAGCAAGGGGCTGATAACAAATGAGCTTATTTAGGCCCAATTCCTGCCAACCATAGAAGGGTGGGCAGGCAAATATTCCAGGTGGGCAATTTCTTGTAGGTGGGTTTGAGGAGAGAGACACTCTGTAAAATTCAACTAATTAAATGATCGAATAGCAAAAATATTGTTGTACTAATATTCGTGCTTAGGATTGTTTAAGAAGACATTATATTAACTCAATATAAGCATAAATATGTTTTTTAAATATTAAACAAAGGGTTATTTTCAACATTCAGATTTAAGTATTTATATAATTTATATTTTTTTCATATTTTATGTAATAAAATACAATAGCAAAAGCTGTCAAATCATCTGACCCTAATAATCAATCCTTGCTGAGGAAGTCCGAAGATATTAATTATACAACGCTGTAAAATACCTTTGTGACAGCAGAATTTCATGCTAGCAGAAATTAAAGATTAAAATTAGGTGAGGTTACAATGCTGTAAAGACCGATTTGAATGAACATGATTACAACAACACCTTGAGTAGTGCATTGCTGTGTAGGAAAGTGTTTTTTTTAGTATGTGTGTGGCTAGACGCCATTGTGCCTGCTCTAAAAATAGAACTCAGTCAGAGGAACCGGGGGAGTCTGACTCACTCATGAGTCATGAGTAAATGCTAACGTTTATGTTATCAGAGCGCCCAAGCAACTAACACAACACGATGTTAAAAAGTCAGGAAACTGGTCAAGACAGGCTAATTAGTACAAAATGTAAAAAGCTGAAGGCTATTGACAGACACAGAACACCACTGCACACTATATTAAACAATCACAATGTGCTTTGTACAATTTAGCTCTACAGTGCATACAGTGTCATGCAGTTTGGGTCGATGTTTGTCTAAACACTAGTTTGAGTTCCGCTGAAACAAATATGTGGTTTATTCATTTATAATCTTCTATCAATCACAGTAGCCATTGTATAATTAAATTCTTTTAAAAATGGTTCCATTAGAACTTAACCACGATAATATTTTGGTTTAAGGAGGGAATTCATTTATTTCTTAAAACTGGATCTACTTTTTTTCCCTCTAATTGTGAACAACACTATTAATCATCTGGCATCTTAATGTCTTTTTGCTAAATGTCAATCTGTTAACTCCCTATAAACATCATTATTAATCCCAACATAATTTCCGAAATACACTGTATTTCGCTCTATACACTATGAAGTCTTGGGACACCTGAACATTTAATTCTATTTTAAATTTAATTTCTTTATTACTCATAAAATATTGTCCACACGTCTGAAGATGCTTTCTTCTAGATGTGGAAACATGGCTGTGGGTCATGCTGGAACAGTCTTTGAGGCTCTTAGTTCTAGTAAAGGGAAATCTTAAAGCTGCAGCATATAGAGACATCCTAGACAAATGTGTGCTTTCAACTTTGTAACAACTTTGTTTCCTCTAATGTTTGGTGATATAATATATATATATAATGTATTGTAATAGGTAAACTGTACATGTGGGTGGATGTGATTTTGCCAAGTAGGACGTGATCTTGGTTTAATATCCTTTGCTAATCCTGGATCGACCATTCAGTCAACTATCTGATGTCATTAGCGTGTGTTGACCAAATCCACCACAATCCATTTTTAAAGCTTTCCCTCCTTGTTAACCAAAATGTAATACTATAAATGTATTTATTAAATAAAAAACATAAAATACTTAAATGATGTATGTAATACATTACATGCTGTACTGAACATTGCATACAACATGTATTTGCAGTTTAGCTAATGTGTGAGCCTTTGTGACCAAAACTCGATGTGTGTGCTCAATGCTTGTGATTGTTAAATTCGAAAAAGTTGTGATTTAATTAAAATGTAAACCCCGTTTTATAGTAAGAATGTTGCTCTATTGCAGCTTTGCAGGTTCACCATTTCAGAAAATTTTACGTTCAGTTGTACATTAGCGATTGTGATGATTCACTATCTAAATTCATTCATGTTTATTTTGGCTCATCATAATCAATACAGTATAAATTCACCAATGTTGTCTCTGGACAATTATAAATTATTTGAATAGAGTTTGTCAAATGTTCATGTTGTTTGTTATTTTTAATTGTCATAGTAGATAAAATGGTTCAGAATTTTCAGTCTTAGACTAATTTTATGAACAAAAAAGAAGAGATTAAAAAATGGATTAAAGTGGATTTGGTCGTTACACACTGATGACATCAAATGGTTATGATTAGTTGATGAAAATCTTGATTCAGGATTAAGAAAGGATGTTAGACCAGGATCACATGCTACTTGGCAAAATCACACTCACTGTACATGTGTTATGCTAATATTCTGGGGGATTTACGCATGTCTATACTTACATGGTTATAAGGTTATTCTAAATGCAATGCAATAGTTTAAATAGTCATATAAAATATGGTTATGATATTATTTGGTCAAATCAACTGACAGTTGCATTGTTAAGAAGAAAAGCAAAGTGTTGTAGAGTATCTCGTCTGTAGTTTATAAGAGCATTATGGGTTCGTCATGATGTGAATGAAAAGCTCAAAGAGGTTGAGATTTATTGCTATCGTGTTTTTCCTGCCTTTACTAATTTCCTGTCATAGGCCTCATCTCAACACTAGAATTCTCACGAGTGTGTTGGCGTAACCAGCACACCAATCATTCAACAACAGGGCGCGTTCTTAATGCGGCAATGTTTGTGAAAGACTTAAAAAAAACCAAGGGCAGAATTCCCCTCACTGTCTCAAAATCTGAAAATGGAGTATTTCAAAACATGGGATGTAAAGGGAGAAAATTAGAGGAGAGACTTTGGGAATATCAGTTAGATTAAAACAGACTGAAAAAAATGCAACTACAGTAACTATTTGGTTGGAATAGTATTTTGACATCGAAGTATTTTCATTTCACCATAAGGTGTGTGTGGGGGGGGGCAAAGACTTAACCCTAAAAAAACAAAGGGCAGCCTATAATGCCTATACACTATATAATTTTAGTAGTTGTTCGACAGTGTGAAAATCTATGACCTTTAAATGACCTTAGCTTTGAGTAAACGCAAAGGAAAATTTGTCTGTAGTGCAATAAATAAATCAACACTTTGATGGACAAACATTTAGTAAATGAAATTCAATGTTATTTTGAAAGATAAGTGTGACTGAGTTAAACATTCATATACGTTTTACGCCTGTGTGTGTGTAATTTTGAGAACACGAAGAAAAAGATAATCTGTATTATTAGCATCTAAATTATAGCCATCACACAAACACACTTATATACATGTGCAGACTGATTAATAAGACTGCCAAAAAATAGAACACTTGTTATCTAATAAACATTGCGCACACACACATTAATTATTTTCTGCTCTGGATGGCCGGGTAAGACGATTGACGTCAGCTCTTCTGTTTCTGTCCGTTCGTCGTTTTTGACCTTCCCATCCCCCTCCTCACTTAACTTACAACACCTTAATTCTCCACCCTAGTGCAGATGTTACCGTTGCACCAAGGCAAAACACAATTCAAATGTAAGCTTATTAATACCATTAATTAGGTAAAATATGAACATTCCATATTATTACATTTGCAAAAATACTTCTACCTTCTATTTACATGCTGATCTTTCTCACAGACCATCTGTTATGCAACACAGGCTTCCATAATATATTCAGTACTGACCATGCAGTGAGCCAATGTCTTTCTGTGTGTGTGTGTGTGTGGTAAAGAATAGTGGTTGCTGTGATGGATTTGTGTGTTTATATTCTAGTTCCCACAAGAATAGAAATCTTCCGAATAGGGGTGGGTTATGGTGGTGCTGCTGCTGGTTGTGGGGAACTGGATTTTTAAGATAGTCTGGCTGAGACTGGGGTTTATTATAGCCAGGATCACAGAGGATGCAGCAAAAACATTACATGAGAAAACCACAAAAAATTATTAAACCATCTCTAATATTTTTTTGTTAGGGTCACATTGGTTTAAATTAGGCTAATAGTGGATTAAAAAATTTGGCTTATTATAAAATCTGGATTAAAAAATCTAATAATTGCTTATATAATCTGGTATTTGAAATATATTGTAATTATAATTGTCATTTGCATTACATTACTAGCATTGATAACTTGTTTATATGACTGTATACTGGTCATTAGAATAAGATTATTGCAAATTTCATAATACAACTAAAGTTTGCTAAGCTTGTATCAGAGTTTTTGGGAGTTCAAATTATAATTTTAATCTTTCTAAACCCCCTGCGACCTGATAAATTAACATCCTGAGAAGATTTAACTTGATAAAACACGTGGTTTATGCTTTTTTTAACCAGGGTGGTGTTTAAATGACCGTGTTTGAGTGTGTGTGTAAGCATATGGCTGTTTTCCTGTCCAAGAGTCATGAATAATCGCTTATTCCTGATGCCTGTGTGCTATTGGACATTTGGCCTTGCTATGAATATTCATGCAACTGATGCATTTTTAATATGAGATTGATAGCCAGTGCTATATTTAACACAGTGAGGGAAAACATGGCTGAAGAGAGGAAGACAAAGAGGGAAAAAGGGGAGAGATTAATGAGATGAGAGGGAAAAAACATGACCGAGGAAAATTTTGGGTATATATTTGTGTATGTGTGGGATAAGAAAGAGAGAGAGAGAGAGAATGACAGGGCCAAAAGAAGAAAAAGAATAAGAAAAAAATTAGCCTAGCTCTGAACACCTGCTTCATGTTGCCTTTCAGAACCCGTGTCTAAAATTGAAATATGCTCTGGACAACCTAAAGTAACCCTGAAGCTGTGTCTAAAACCCTAGCCAGCCAGTCAGCAAGTGTACGTGTATTGTATGTGTGAGAAAAAAGAGAGAAGAGAAGAGAGAGAGAGAGAGAGAGAGAGAGAGAGAGAGAGACATTTGTGGATAATGTGTATGGCTATATGGAATATGTACAGACAGTCATGTATAATGTGGTGCGATTGTAGTAAAAAGTGTTCTCACATTTTATTTTTATAATTATCACATAAGTTTGTTTATGGGCTATTAATATTGCTTTAACTATAAAAAGAGACGTTATCAAAACAGTGTTGTAAATCAATTAAATGCTACCGGCCAGAGTGTTCATTTTTAGCCAACAATATGTGAGATTAGTATTGGCAGATTTGGGCTCCCAGGTGGTGGAGAATTAAAACAATTGCTTATCATAAAAAGATCACTGATACAAAATTTTAATGACACCAAATTCTTACAGGCATCTGTGTTTGGAAAGTAATTAGCTGTGGTCTCAGGGTGGACGGGATTTACAGTAAATACTGTCACTACCCAGTCAATAACAGTGACACTAGCCAATCACAAGGGTCTGTGAGTTTATGTATGTGATTGATAGTAGGTGGAATATGCCTGTGTTATGCTACCCTGTGACATAGCATAAGCAGCAGAATTCGATGAAAAAAAATATCAACTGCTACTATTAACTACAGACTGTAATGACTGTACTGACATTTTCGTCTTCTTAGTCCATTGGCTACAGCCTCAAGAGTTTAACATTTTTGTGAGAATTTGTTAACATGAAGGCTCTATGTCTCTAAGGTTACACATGTAACCTCGGTTCCCCAAGGGAACGAGATGCTGCGTCAAATGCTATGGGAATGCTTCATGCGTGACCGCAGTCTTGAAACTAGGGCAAGGACAGCTCGCAAGCATCTGCTCCACCCTGGGCATCTGCAGATATCTCCGCTCCTTGAGGCCTACCACATTAGCATAAACTGCTCGTCCAACTTACCAGTACCCGGGATGGTGGCCCTCGTCTTGGCTGGCCAGGCTAGCCCTACCCCAGCCAAGGCTCGCATTTTCACCTTTAGCAGCTCCTCTTACCTCTGGGACTGCGGCAGTGGCTCCACAGAGCCTTCGACCTAAGCCTGTGCTGTGCCTTGGCTGCAGCTGGGCCTAAACCACAGGGGCTTTACAGCTGGCTTCTCTCGTTAAACAGAGTGGAGCAAGCTTGGAATAAAAGAGTGCACAGTAACACGCTTGGCTTGTAGCTAGCCTCCGTAACTGCCAATGTCTTTGCTGTTCTTTTTGGCATGACTGTTTGGGATTTCACAAACCACATGCTGAGAAAAAGAAGCCTGACTTACTGAAGCTGGGTGCTCGCCTTTGTATTTCCCGGTCAATAACGCCCCCTTACCCATGTGCCACGCTTGTGAAGTGTGGCTTTTTACAATTGATATGATTCCACACATGCTTCAATACTGCGGTCACACAGAAAGCGTTTTAAACAGATTAAGTTCCTAAACGAAAACTAATTTTATGAAATGCCATCAACAAGCTGCCACTGCCAGGCCTTTAACCAAACTTTGTGCTGACCCCAACGAAGGGTCAAAAAATCCCTGTACTTTACATACTGACTATAAAGTCTTCTATTTTATTATCTTTACACATCTAAACCTTTTTGATATAAAAGTTAGAAAAGGTATTTTTGATCAATTTTATTTTTTTTTGCGTTCACTAGTTATATCCCTACATCATTGTTACCGTCATTCACCTCAGTCCAGGTGTTGACTTGCACTGTAGAGTTTTACCTTTTCCCACTTAAAAACACTCACCAGTAGCTAGATAGAAAACTAGGCAATGAGCAAATGAGTTGTGTCTAACAAGAACATATTATGTTTATAATATTTATTTAAGATTCCAATGTCCCATACTAACGAGGCTAACCAGCTTTCACCAGCAAGATTCAGACACTTATTGCTAACAAATAAAATCAACTGGCAAGAGAAAGTGAGAGTTTGTAGCTGAGGGATCTCGGGACTTAAAAATCAGAGCATTTGCTTCTAGTTGTGTCCTTCAGTGGACACCTTTAAAAAGTGTAGCCTGCTTTGTCAGCTGAAAAACAAATGGGTTTTTTTTTCTGCAAAGGCTAGAAGACGAGTTTAGTGGTGGCACCAGGGAAAGGCAGGTGGGACAATGTTCCACTTTCCTCTGCAGAGCTTTAAAGCCTTTCAGTCTGGAACTTTATGTTTTTTACAATTTCAAATGTAGGGCAAGACACAAATATATACGTGTATACAAGTGTGTGTGCTGGAAGATTTAGGTTTAAAGTCATCCATTTGAGTAGCAAGATGATGAACGGACCACTGCAGCTACACAGAAAAACTGCAGTGGAAACAACAACTGGTCAAATTTTAGCTTAGACATAAATTTATATACTTGAATACAGTAAAGATGAAAATTAGAGATCATATTGTTGTAGACATAGCAGTAGGAGGTTTGGGAATCTTTACTTCGAGCACATGTACATTTACATTTATTTTTAATTATCTTCCTAATTGTCCCAGTCCAGTAGTGTCCCAAAATTACATCACTGTAAGAAGGTTTTTGTTAAACTTTATTGGTTAATTTATAAAACATTTTTAAAAATGTTTAGATTTCCACTTTATATTTAGTCCTTAAGTTTATTCTTAACCTTTAAAATTGTTTCTCACAGCTTTACAGTGCATATGTTAATGTTGGTAATTTATTTTAGTTATATACATATTAGTTATATAAATTATGAGTTTTTACAGAGTTATACAGCGTAAAGTTTATACAGTTATATAGCATAAAAAATTATTTTTAAAAAGTTCTGCTTCAATTGTTAGTTCTAATAATCATTCTCCTGTGTATTTATTTTGTTTCATATTCTTTTACCCTGCATTGATTTTCTTGAGTCTTGCAGGGTGTCTGTTGGTAAGTTAATATTGAGTTGTTTTAGCCTTTAAAAAGCTTATGTTATGTTTCAGACTGGACATTTTTTTATTCAGCCTACTATTATTGATTTTGCCCATTTATTTAATCATAAGTATATTGTTGAACTTCAAACATGCACCACACTTTGAACTGTTTTTTCTTCTCATTTAACAATAATGTAAAAAGGGCTTCCAGAAAATGTACTTTTTTTTGTACAAATTTTGTACAAACTGTACTTTTTTTGTACACATTTTTGAAAATGTCTATTTAAACAAATCCATTCGTCAGGTTTGCATTTATTTAATGTGTCACTATCATTTGAATTTCATTTTCTTTTTTTTTATATCATTGTTAATCTCGCACTAAACTGATTTACTAGAAAATTTAATTTCTTAATTTTTTTATTTATTTTTTCTAAACATCCATTTTATCCTTTTTCCTTGTTACGTTTTTTACTCTATTTATAGACTTCCACCTCCTTTCTGTCAAGAAGTAGTCTTCCTCTCTCTCTCTCTCTCTCTCTCTCTTTCTTTTTTTTCTCTTTATCCCTCTTTCTTTTGCAATCTCTTTTTATAAAAAAAGCAATTCCGTTGCTACCTCTTGCCTCTTACGTCATGACAGTATTACTCACATTCGTAGTTCGACATGCTTTTTATAGTCAAAATTAAAAAATCTAAATATAATTTTATATATATAATTGGTAAAACTGCACAGAAATGGATTTTTAATAGTAAACTCAATGGATTAAGATGTACAGGAAAGAATACACAGAAAATGTTATTTTTAAAAAGCTTATGAATAAAATAAAATAATCACTACTTTCTAAGATTACCTGTTGTTAAATGAAGTCCAAGCAAATCAACATTTAACCACATGATCACTAGACTTACAAAAATCTTCTCCTCAATCACATCCATTATCACATGCATCAGGTTCCATTTTCTTCAACCATTTATATGCACCAGACTGTTCAGGGAAATTTTGCTCTATTATTCATGTTAGTGACGTTATTGAGACATTGTTTACATTCTTGGCTCCATCTGGCTTTGAAAATACTTACTTAATCAAAATACTTTAATACTTTGCCATTTTGTTACGGCTCTGTCTTTGTATGTTTTATAATCGTTAACTGTGAGTCATGACACTGTCTTTCAACTTGTTTTAATCGGACCAATTTCTCGTAAGTAGCCATTAAATAATTGCTGTCCGTCATTTGTTTCAGGAAGTGATTGTGAATGTGAAGTAAAAACAGAAATTTCAACTTTAATGGGTTGCGCAGTCATTTACTCTGCTGTATGCTACATGTCACAGTTGTAAAGTATTAATAACTTTGTGTTTCAAATAATGATTCTTATAATATTTGTGCACAATTAAAAAGCACATTAAAATTTGGTCAAATTCCAAATTGAATACTGTGTCCACCTTTTTATTCCTAAAAGAGTCCTGGCCAGTTCCCATCCATAAGCCACCTTCCCCATATACATAACACTTCATAACAGCTACCAATCAGCAAGATAAAGCCTCTTATTCTACGTCGTTCTGAACTGCTGCTTCAAGCAACACGCTAAAGGAGGAAAGTACTATTAGGCCACTTTCTCTATCCATGAGCTCACACATACAAGCATTGCCAGATAATCAATAACAGTGTTGTTCTAATCATGAGGTTGGCACCACTCCTGCCTTCTTGGATAAAAATCTTCTATACTTCATTAAATTTTTGCCACCTTCCCCATCATACATGTTACACTTAGGAAAATAATTAATCTGTTGCTAAACCTTAATCAGCAAGGATAAAATGTTTTGTTTGCTCTATTATTCTACGTCGTTCTGAACTGCTGCTTCAAGCAACAACTCAAGGATAAAGTAGTACTTAGTATTGGCCACTTTCTCTATCCATGAGCTCACACATACAAGCATTGCCAGATAATCAATAACAGTGTTGTTCTAATCATGAGGTTGGCACCACTCCTGCCTTCTTGGATAAAAATCTTCTATACTTCATTAAATTTTGATTCATAATCTTCAGTAATCTCTGGTAGAAAAAAAAATCATTTTCTGTTGCTCCAACCTTAAATAGATTAGGATTTAAATTATGTTGTGTTTGGGCCTCTTTTGTCCAGTAAAGAAAATTCCTAATGCCACAACAGTCATATTTGACAATAGGCTATATGCACACACTCTTATACGCATTTAAAGTTTAGTCAGCTTAGTCATTTCTAGCATGCGCACGTCCAAGGTGCACCAACATCTACAGTAACTAGCTTCAGGGTCAATGACACGATTCAAATGATCCAAACACTGTCATACATCAACAACCAAGAAGAAGAAGGGCTTCAAGTTATACTTTTAAGCTACACCCACAATTATGCACATCCACACAGTATCTGTATGTATTGACTTAACATGCATGCTAGCTTCTGATAGCGCAGCAGTGTAACTTCATGATATCATGTGTTTGTCTCAGTCTTTCTACTACTATATGTAAATAACATTACATTTTCCTGACACCACTGCCATTCCCAGTTTGTGTATCGTCTATTGTGTGGTTCCATATTTATGGCCACAATTTGAGAAAGACACATTTTTGGATGTGCTGGTAGGGTGTCCGCAAATGTTATTGCCGTTTAATGGGTCTAACTTTCTTTAAATAAAAACCTCTCCAGTTAGTTTCATGGTATTTAATATATCAGAAATAGCAGTTACTAAATAACTGTCTTTAACAAAAACAGTGGATAAATAATAATATGATGGGACTAAGCAGACGAGACACAACTATAGTTATTTTGATCTTTGAGCACAACAGACAATACACATGTACACAGACAGAAACTATAAAATAAAATGAAAGTTTACCTTGGCTTTTTCGAGCTGGAGCTGGGCCTGCCTTTCAGCCTCTCTGCGCAGTGCCTCTTTATCCTCCTCTAGAGACACATCCGAATCAGACGGGCGACTGGTGTACGAGTCTGCCGAACCCTGTAGAGAGAAAGCAGAAGGACAAGCTTTAGCACAATATTACATCTGATATCACACCCCTGTAGACCCTCTGAAATCCTTTTTTTTTCTGGAATATCACTATGCTAAATGCTTACATATTATTATAGACTTTAGACAAGCATCCATGTGTGTGTTGGGGGGGGGGGGGGGGGGTCTGTTAAATATGCATAGAGTATAGATGTGAATACCCAAAGCAAATGAACTGCAAGATCAACTGACCTTAGATCTGTCTGTCTAGTTAATGTTAGTGGAATCCTGTATGGCTGACAAAGTGCTCCTGTTTTTCTTATATAAGTTTTTGTTATATATATTTTACAAATCTTTTTTTATATGGTAACCTTTATATGTCACTAAAACTGTGCAAAATTAATTATAAGAAGTTCGAATTTGTTTTTTCATTTTAACAATAATTGATAATATAACCCTGTAACTCAAAATAGTGTCCTAGCAAAAGATTTGTCTTTAAGACAAATGCAAGAATAATTGTTGCATAGAGTATGCATGAATGCAAATATATTCAGACAAAAATATAAACACACATACACACAGACCCCTGTGGCACTTGTGATGCAGTCACTGCAATGCAGATTTTCAACTATAACAGTACATTCATAGTAACTTTTAAATCTAAACGGTCATGAGATAAAAAAAATTAATACAAAAAGGTTTACTACATAGATATTAAATGCAAACGTGCCAGTTATCATTAAAAATACATCAGTATTATATGTTCCACAGTTTGTATAATGCATTTCTGCATTACATGCCAAAGCACAAAGCAACTTTTATTAAAGATTCATTATTTAAATCATTATTAATCAAGTTGCTATCTGAATTTTTTTTTATTTGAATTTTTCTCCTTAAATATTTTATTGCATTGACTTTATTTAATACATGATTACAGTTGCAGGCCGAATGAAAGTACACAAGGAAACAATTTAATTATTGCAATTTAATGCGTCAATCAAAAACAGCTCCCAGTGCGTCTGACATTATTATTCAGTTTACTTGGGCTTGAGCTCATTACTCAAACTGACCCAATTGTTTGAGGGAACAGTGTTGCCAGACTTTCCTGTAGCATTGTGCTTCTTTACATCAGGTACTGGGTCACGTACACAAACTGTTAAGTTCCAGTCTTAGAAAATGTGTAAACTGGCCCACTTTTCACTTTTTCCTCAGTCAGGTCCTTAAAAAATTAGCTTTAGGCCATACTTTTACAAGTTTACATCTCAAATTCCAAAAATTTGATGATAAAGTTGTTTTTCAGGTAACTGTTTAGATTGTGTAAACGAATTAAATTTAACAATTTAGAGGTAAAATGATATTAAATGAGAACATAGCAAGTGAAAACATGAAATAAACATCAATAAAAGCTCATTTTTAAATATTATTTTGCAAGAATAGTTTTGGTAATGATAGTAATGATCACTTTAATAAGTAAGTTTCTTTTGACTTATCAGCATATTTTACATTCCCTCAGAGCCCAAAGTGTATTAAAATCCATTATATTGTCAGCGCCATGACGTAGTGAATATAATAATATACATGGTGCTGTTGTACTTCAAGTGAACCGGGTTCGAATCTGGCCTGGGACTTTTTCTGATCTCATCCCTGTCTCTCTCCCACTTTATTTCCTATGTGTCTCCTGTTCTGAATAAAGGCTACAATGCCGAAAAATAAATTTAAAAAAATTAACTATATCGAGCACATCCTACTTAATGTGACCTTTGGAAACTAAACCAATATTATTAGCTTCTTACTGTATGTCATTTTGTGTTGTATTAGGTAAATACTCAGTTATTGAGACAAAATTGTCCATAGTTTAAAGGATAGGCTGACCGGGTGTTTGTCTATTACACATACTGCACATTTTTACTATTATTTATAAAACAATTCTATAGTTTTTCCAGTTAAGGAGCTGTTAGGGATATTACTATTAATCATTCACTTCATGAATTTTTGCAATTGCGAAAATGTACATAAAATTAGCAAAACTTGCAATTTTTGAAAAATTTTAAAATACATCACAAGCCACAATTAGTCGAAAGTCCCTGCAGTTCATATGTGTCAAACATGAATACAGCTATTATAAAAGAGTAATTACATTTGTGATTTTACTGTAAGCAATTTAAAAGACGAAACCTTTGCTTTTTAGTCAATTCATGTGGTTTCTATATGACTTATAAGCTCCAACGAATCACATGAAATCACATAATTCCACTGAATGACTCTCTTATTTATGTATTTAAATCAGCTTTGGTTAAATACTAGCCTAAATATTAACAGTAGAATTCTATGCTTTTGTCGACGTCTATAAAGCATAAATTTCAGCCTTTTTATGGTTTATCAAGTTGTCAGGTAGATAGACTTATGGTTAAAATTGCACCCGACTTTCTGTTTTAGACAAGTTGTTTCTCAGCTGATACACTAGCATACATATTATTCATCAGAGTGAACAGTTTCAGTATTAACTCCTGTGCCAATGAATATTAGAGTCAAATATGTACAGAGAACAATAAATAGTAAGTGTACTATTTTAGTGGTTTCAGAATAGTTCCAGAATAGTGAATGCAACACAGCATAATCCAAAGTTTATATGAAGTCATAAACACTTATTATATACATTACACAGTCAAAATATACATACAAGCACACACACATACACAACCATATTACATAATTCAATGATGACTCACTCACACACACTTTGTAAAAGGGAATTCTTACGCCAATATCGTTCTTGACTCGACCCCCCTTCGCTCGTTTTAGCAATCGTATCCAAGAGGCCTTCATCAGCCAAAACGGATGGAGCCTTTGCTCTCTTCACCATAACCACAAACACAGCTGACACACTAAGGACGATCACACAAAAGTGGCTATCGCTACTTACTACCTATATACTTATACTAAAGTGACAACAACAAATTACTACACACTCAAACTAAATCATAAAGCATGTTAGCACTTCATATCAATGACTTCGAAGCTACAACTACTAGTTTCAATAGTAATAAAAAAACTAAACTCCCGTTTATGCGCTAATAATAACTATCACTGAAAAGTAATTAAATGCAACATTCCAAGTGAGCTACTCTGAATGTCGGTTGCTTTTTTTTATTACAATCTGTCGTTGTTGCTAGTTTAAAAGCTACACCTGCTTCTGCAAAGTTATTTTTATGCTACCTGATGTCCCTACTATTGCTGGAGCTAACAGTAAGAGCGTTAGTTGTACGGCTGCTGATGCTTTGAGAACAGAGATTTGCGCTGCGCGTGTTATGCTGTGTTCGATGGCCGCCAGCGATTCCAATTGAGCATGTTGTCTTGCTCTTCCAGCGCATGCTGAATGAAGACAGGCTGCAGAAGCTGGTGTACGGGCTGCTGTTTGTATTATCCTCATTCAATTAACAAGGTCAGGTTGCCATGCTCGGCGAAATGTGAAACAAGGTCCAGGATTGTGAAGCTGCAGATGATGATGATGATGATGCTGTTGCTGCGGCTCACAGGTGCTGCAGTCAGCCAGCTCTCACTTGTTCTCTTCCCTGCTGTCTCTATCCATCCATCCTCACACTGAGTGTGTGTGTGTCAAGCTTTCTGCTCTCTGCATATAATGATGTTATGGGCTGCATCCTGTTATTCCTTTCTCTGTCCCTCCGTCCCTCTCTTCTGCATTCTCTCAGCACCTTTGCTTTTACTCAGCCCCCTCCCTTCTGCCCCCTTTCCACTCACATGCTCTTCTTCTCTCTCTTTCTCTCTATCACTCTCTCTCTCTCTCTCTCTCTCTCGCTATTTCTCTTGCACGATCTCACTTCTCAGCTCCTATTCACAGCATCTCCATCTGCTCTTTCTCTGCTGTGATTAATGCCTCTGTCTGTTTGCTTCAAATGCCTCTGTCTGTTTGCTTCACTGTGTCTATGTGTGTGTGTGTTTAAATGGGATTTTGTGTGCATCTAAATTTGTGTGTGTCTCTAATTTGTGTTTTTGACTCCAAAGCTTGCCATTTTGCCACTTTGCTTTGCACATGACGGTGTGTGTGTAATATACAAATCATACACACACACTCACATGCACACATACACAGGCACATGCTGTTCCTTGGCTTTGTTCTCCTCCAACTAAAGTTCAGCAGTGTGTGTCTTTCGTTCCCTCTCTGGGGACATTGTGAACATGCTCAATCTGTGCCTGTTTCAGGCACAAATCACATCGATGAGAGACTGAATGAATATGAAAGCAAAACCGAGACAGAGGGAAATCAAAACACAAACTGATGATTATATTGGGGAAGTGATGGCTCAGTGGTTAAGGTGTTGCACTGATACCTGGATTGGGGTTTGATTCCCAGTACAACCATGTTACTACTGCTGGGTCCTTAAGCAAGGTCCTTAACTTCCAATTTCTCAAGAGATAAGTGTAAGTCACTCTGGATAAGGGCATCTGCTAAATGCCATGAATGTATAAAACCCTTCATTTGATTTAATTCAAATATATAGGAAAAAAGGGTAAAGTAAAAATTATATTACTCTTTATAGCATACTTCATTACCCTAGTACTGTTCATGTGTAATTAATAAAAACATTATTCAGTTACACAATCCAAATATTCATTAAATATTGTAAACCTGATATCTAGTGTTGTACAATAACACTGTTGCAATAAAGATAATCGGATTGTTGTTAGCCCCCCAAACTGTTGAATGAACATTTGATGCATATGACACACAAAACTAAAAACAGTTTAAGATTGATTTTGAAATTGGATTTTTCTATAGGGGAAAATGTTGCATATTTAACACCCAAGGGATTGGCTAAATGCTGGAATTTTTTAGATTTTATAGTATATTTTCTGAATTTGGCCCTATGATGGACTGGCGAACTGTCCAGGGTGTACCTCTCCTGCCTTTTCGCTCCAGCAGATTTCCGTGACCCTGAATTAGGGAATAAGCGGGTATAGAAGATGAATGAATAAATGAATTTTCTGAATCTGTCAATCTTAAATGAAAGATCTATGGCACAGCAGTCTGATTGACATTGACTATGAATTGTTTTCATTTTATACCATAAATGTGATGGACAACAAAACTAACTGTACTTGGTTTCTTTCCATGTCATTCAGATGCCCTCTTCGTTAATAAATCTTTAATGAAGTTCAGACTCTTATTCATCAGGTTAAGAGTCTGGCTACATGAAATTAGAGAGTTCAGGCTTCAACAATTTTCAATAAATTCACAATTTTAAGTTCAATGTGATGTCTTTCCAAAAGTAATGATTTCATTTAAAAGGATAGGGTCATTGTATTAGCATTGTAATGGCTAAGCTATTGTAATTTTCAAAATTCAAGTGTTGGAGATTTTTTAAAAACAATATATATCCAAAGATTTAGACAGCAAACAAGCAAACTTGATCAACCATAACCATATGTCCAGAAACAGGATTGAGGTCAAATAATCAAGAACATTGGAGATTTAAAACTAATAAATATTCTAACACAAACAAGGCATACGGAAATGTAAAAACGATGAAGAGGTGCATGTACTCAAAAAAATATCTATTAATTAAATAAAGCTTTAAAGCAAAACAGCTACAAGATGACATTACAGAAATGTGTGCTGAAATGTTTCCTCAGTTTCTTACAAAAGATAGATGAGTCTATATTTCATTTGTAGCTTTAATAAACTGACATATCGGGATATCCTGACAACTATACAACTATGACTATCTGTTTTTAGGTCATTTTATTACAGATTTAGGCTCACTCTTACTCATTAATATCCTTTGCACCTCTGGAAAAGCTTTTCGGGAGATTTTGTGAGACTGGGGATTAACTGATTCTGCTATTGCTGTATTAGTGAGCTTTACTGATAATGTTGAGCGAGGTGGTCTGGGGTGTTCCAGTCTAACCCAAGGGTGTTCATTTGGGCTAAAGTCAGGGTTCTGTACTGGACACCTGAATTTCTCTAGTCCAACTTTAATACACTACTTTATGTCTTAATGGAGCTCAGGGCTTTGGGCACAAGGGCATTGTGATGCTGAAAGAGTGTTTGAGTCTTTGAGTTCCAGTGAGAGAAACACTTAATGCTACAGCATATAGAGACATCCCAGACAACTGTATGCTTTTACATCTGTGGCAAGAGTTTAGGGAAAAAACACATATGGGCAGTGATGTAAATAACTGTAGTTTTTTTTCAGTAACTAGTAATCCAATGAATCCAAAGAACCACATAACTGATTACGATTGGCTTAGGTCGAATAATTTCTATTGTTTGCCGAACAGAGAGTAGTGCAGGTGTTTACACACAAGCATGCACAGTCGCACGCAAAGAGTATTGTATTATGGGTAATATAAATGAAATTCAATCATACTATCGCATTCAGAGCAATGGCAAGTCCAGTGAGTTTAAAGGTAGATTTCTCAAACGATAAGTATAAGCACTACTTTACTACTTTAGTACTTTACTTCACTACAACTTATGGCCAGGAGGAGAGAGTGTCTCTCTGCGTTGGTTTTATGTTATTCTAAACTAATGAAGCACCTTACATTGTCACATGCAATTTATTCTATTAACGTCTATTTTATTTATTTAACCTATTTAATATTGGGGGCATTCAAGTTATTTGACATATTTAAACATTTTTTAAAAAGTAACACAAATGTTCCTTTTCGGGTTAATTAGTTACTTTTATAATGATTTTACTCAGTTACTAAGTCAGTTACTATTTGTGAAAAGTAACTATAACTGATTAATTTTTAAATGTAATGTCCATCCATCCATCCATCCATCCATCCATCCATCCATTTATTGTCTATACCCACTTATTCTTAATCAGGGTCACGGGGATCTGCTGGAGTCTTTCCCAGCTGTCATTGGACAAACACAGGGGGACACACTGAACAGGTCGCCAGTCCATTGTATGGCTACATACAGACAAACAACCACACACACACTCACACTTACTTCTATTGGCAATTTATAATTATATTTAACCTACATACATGTTTTTGGACTGTGG